>KZ308982.1:296614-337871 GCA_000376725.2 Ladona fulva
TACATTTACCTATATTGATGTCCAGTTTGTTTGAAGTGACCCAATTGTTTAACTCATCAATATCACTTTGTAAATCGTTGAAATCGCCATTCCCTCTAATAACTCTATAGATTATGCAGTCGTCCGCAAATAATCGTACACGAGATTTTATAACGTTTGGCATATCGTTAATAAATATTAGGAAAAATAACGGCCCCAATACACTACCCTGTGCTACCCCTGAAGTTACTTTAACTGTATCTGACATCATATTTCCAACTTTTATTCTCTGTATTCTATTTCGAATAAAGGCCTCCGTGCATTTCACTATCCTTGGGTCCACAGCCATCATACTCATTTTTTGCAACAGT
Organism: Ladona fulva; assembly: GCA_000376725.2. Classification (NCBI taxonomy): domain Eukaryota; kingdom Metazoa; phylum Arthropoda; class Insecta; order Odonata; family Libellulidae; genus Ladona; species Ladona fulva. Next base: position 296,965 of record KZ308982.1, read on the forward strand.
AAGCTATGATCAACCACGACGAAAGCCTTCGCTAAATCCACGACAACAGCATCTACCTGTTCTCCCCGGTCCTGTGCTTCTATTAAGTCTTGATATAGTCCTAACATTTGTGATTCGCAGGAGAAACTTGGAAAAATTTCTCCTACGAATGCACTACAAATTAAGACTTTCATATTTGCGTGCATGGATCCTGCGAGTCTCCAGTGGCGTGAGTTATTGAGAATATTGCAACGATTATATTTTTGCATTTGTTTTTGTAAGTAAAGATAAATGAGCATTTTGATGGAAATTGTGTTTATTCTTTGTTCGATAATGCTATATTTATAAATACTAAGATGCGAGAAGGAAACAGTTTCCAGGAGGAATATGACCGGATGTTTAAAAAAGGGTAGGTTTCCGGTAAAGCCAAGTGGGCTTCGAAGTTCGAATTCGGCGAAAGCGGTACAGGTTTCGATTCCCGGTGGGGAAATTACCTCAGATTTCGAAGCACTTTTAACAGTACCACTACTAATACTTAAAAAAGGGTAGCTAACAATGTTAGCAACATTGATTTACTAAACTGCAGAAATCCAAGTACTGAGATAAAAAAACATTTGAAAGAATCTCCAAGATTGAGGTGTAAGGGACCTGGCCTTAGAATTGGTTTTTCCATTCCTTCCGTTCTCGTAAAATTATATTTCCTAACAACATATTCACCCTATGACAAGGTATAGTTATTTATGCCAACCGTAAACTTGCCGTTCTATTCAATGACTATGGGTCCCTGCGGTCGAGTAATATCGCGGCAAACGGAAATAAAACAATCCCAAATCATGTTTAAGTATTATAATCATATGACAAAGTCATTAACTAATTAATTTATCGTTATGAACAACATGATTATACTGTAATAATTATACTTAAACCTTAAAACCCGCTAAAGATCCTTTTCAGGGGGATGAGTGAAAAACCGCGATATAACCTGGATAGGTTTCTTTGGGATTTCATTCTCTGATGTCACGTTCCACTTGATTACCTATGTTTTTCTATCTTCAATTTCTGTTGAGTCTATTCGCGCCCTTTCGAGATCACTTCTAACTTGTACCATCCATGGTATTGTGGATTTGACACCTTGTATGTATGTAACTACTTTCTTGGTTATTGTATGTATGTAACTACTTTCTTGGTTCTTGTCGATGGGGTCTACTGATGTGTCCGTAAAATTTTAACCTTCTTTTTCTGATGTCTGCTGCTAGGTTGGATATCTTCTCTGTGGTTTTCCTAGAGTGTAGTCTGTATCCCTCCTCTGTTAATTTTGAGCCGAGAATTTTTCTCCCTCGATTTTGCACTCTTCTTTTAAAATGTTTTCCATGTCTGTGTATCATTGTAGAAATTTATTTATAAAGTTTAGTTATCACATTCGGGTGGAATTCCTAGCCTTGTCAATCCCATTAGCATCCCTTTTTAAATTTATGCGCATCTTAGGTCTTGATTCGAAAAAATAAATATTTACACAGACATCGCTACTACATCTACATATATCCACGAAATGCCGGTTTAAGTTACGAATTGCGAGCGACAAAATTGAATTCCTTGATGGAATCCGAGAACAACTGAACCTTAATCGGAGAGAAAAATCGAACTTAATTTGAAAACGTTTAATTGAGTTCATAGAGGGACACGGATATTATTCGCCTTTCGGTCGGACTCCGGAATAACTCCATTCCGTAAAACTGCACGTGTTTAAAATTACACTCCGTAAATGTGGTTGTGGATGGGTGCTCGGTGGTTAGAGAACGTCCTTCAATCAAGAGGGCGTCTCTTCCACTCCCTTTGTGCTTCCATCTCTTTCCAAACCAATCGGCTGATTCTTATTCCGCTCCAACTGTCAGAGGCTCTGATTGGTTCCGCTGACTCATTGAGAATCCAATTACCGCAGTTAAGCATAGTGCGCGGTTCCAGCCATCTACTAGTTCCAGCCATCTATTAGTCACAGCCATCTACTAGTCACAGTATCAATACGCATTTGATTCGGACTGCGCGTCGCGATAAATCAACTGTTTAGGGGGTTTTTCTAGAGATTTAAATGGGGGCCCCGTTCGCATTGGGGGCACTTCCTGGGCTTTTCCGGAAATGCTCCCTTTAATTAATTTGAATTTGGAAAATTTCGAAACAAGTGCTTCGCGCGAGATGTGATCTGATATTTATCGATTTGTAAACCGAAAGTAGAAGTTTCGGCAGTAAGAGTTGACTTGAATATTACCAGTCTGGTGAATATCCGTGTTGATCCTCCTGCGAAGACGATTACTCACTTGAAATTCCACGGAAAGCATCAGATAAAAACTCGTATGAACATGTTATGAAAATACTTTTAATGAGATTCCTCAGGCGTTAGGGTATATGTGTCCTACAGAAGATGGTTTAAATCAAAAGGTTTTGAACGCTGCTTAAATTTGTCCCGCTGCGATTTTAATCAAATGTTATATAAAACCCAATAGAAGAGCGAAACTTTCATCAGTGGGTGAAAAGATGCATATGATAAGGCTTTTCACATGTAAATGTTGGGTAAATCAGGTAACTTCCTCTATTTCTGTATCCTATATAGCTCATGTTTATTTGAGGAGATGTGGAGAATAAATCTTTTGTTAATATAATATGTATATCTTTAGCATATATAATTTGAATTTTATTAACACCTTCCTTTATTTGGAGTATCAGAAAGTATAATGTTGCTCGGATAGTTATTTGCTCAAATTAAATATTAAAATCAACAATGGGTACATGTTGCTTAAAGAATACATTGATGATCACAGATCAGCTAGCTTTACAGAAAGCTTCAGATACTTCGATCATTAATACGAAATATTTCAATCTCATAAAATTACATTTTCTTAAGACAGGTTCATTCTTCGTCAGCTTTCTCCCAAAGCAAAGCATTTTATTCAACACTAAATCCTTTCCCGAGTTTCCAACCATTGCTCTTTTGGCATTCAAGTCGTGAAGGAGGCGCTGTTTGCGTAGAATTCCTCGGCCTCACTTCGCTTCTACGAAAACATTGTCCTCTATACTCTTCACTCCAAACTCTTCTCAACGATACGCTTACAATGGACCCTTTGCAAAGTAGTATTCAACGTGGAACTTAAGGAAAGCCTAAAACGTTTCATTCGTCTTTGACGTTCTTAGCGGCAGAGGGCACTCTTCCACGATCGGAAGAACAGACAAGATGGCAGACAAGGATCTCAGTCGGTGAGAACGATGCTCCCATAGCATCTCCTGGACGGAAAAACTGCTCTAGTTTTCATTATCATGGCGAGAATTCTCCTCAAAAAGCAAAGTGCCGCAGTAAAATGAGAGAGAAATATTTTGCAGATGTAATTCTACTGTTGCTTCCACGAGTCAGTGCACGCTACGGTATTCCTGTAGTTCTGTTTCAGTCTACTTGTGAAAGAGACTCGAGTATTTGAATGCCTTTTAGTGCATTATTTTATTTTTATTCGCAGTATAATTTAATTTAATTCAAATTATTTTGAAAAACCATACGTCTAACGTTGCTTGATACCTCTCTATGTGAAATTTTGCAGATTCAAGATTTTTGTGACTTCTGAGACGATTCAATCCGCACATTCGAACAAGGACATACGTTCCAGCTCCTTTCAAGGAATTAAAACTCTATCACCAGTACCGTGAATTAAGATAGTGTTCAAATACAAATAAAATATGTGGATAAAGTCAGCAGACCGGGAGTCACATAGCTCTGTATCCTGCTCTACCGGAGAGAATGTCCGTCCGTCTCGAGCACTTGAATGTCTTGTTAGTCTTTTTCTGAGGCTCGTAATGACGAGAGAAAGCGCGATTTTGATCTCCGCTAAGGTCGGCGAATTGTAAACGCGAGTGAGGATTATGATTACGAAGATGTGACGGAGAGTCCTAAATGGGGACGAGAATCATCGTGAAATACACTGTCAGGATAAGTTGGAAAAAGGAAACAAAATATTGTAAAATATGGGATAAAATCTACGGAGGTGGCCGAGATATTGTGGAAATCTATAATAAAGGAAATATATAAACTTTCCCACTCAAAAACTTTTATTGACTACCGGTTTCGGCGTTACAGTGCGATCAACACAAGTCACACAGTCTGATCTTATGATCGTAATTAAAGTTTTTGTGTGGGAAAGTATATCCTTTCCTATATTATGTAAAATATGAGGTTCATAAGTAATAGCAAAGGCATGTGGAACGCTGAATGTAAGATTGAAGGATCACTCTTCTTTAGGTCAAATTTTATTGCATTTAATTTACAATTACCCAAAAAACGGAAAAGAGTAGATAAAATGATTACCGATACGACTCCAAGGTATTGAGGTTATAAATTTTTCCTCGTTCTCCGTTTTACCCACGAATAAATTGTAGACATTCAAAATTAAGCATAATCACGTTCAATTCAAAATATTAAATTATAATATTGATACGCACTTTTCTGAAGTTCGGAGACATCTTCTTCCGTTTACAGTCCTTGGATTCGTCTACAGAAGTAGACTCTGTTTCTACCTCTCAATTATGTAAAATTAGGTCGGTTAACAACTTCATTTGTTGTATATATACCTATAACTCACTTTCCCTTTGTCATTTACTCTAGAATCGTCTTAATCAAGCTCCTGCGGCGTAGAATATGTCCTTGTCCTCATGTTTCTTATGCTCTTTCCGATGCCATTATTCCCTCTGACGAACACCTTCACCTACAACTGATCCTGAGCATTCTTCTATAACACCACTATTCAATTTATCCACTATTTAATTTCTCTTCCCCATTTCACATTCATGCAAGGCAACCCTCCTTACGTTTGTTTTTACTAATCTCTTTCTCGTACACTAAGTGATGTTTTTTGCTATTAAAAGGCGTTTCTTTTGGTTAAAATCCATCTTATCGGTCCATATAATTTCCATCTTGCTTCTCCTTTTCTTAGGTGTCCTGCTTTCTAGGTCCGTAAATTCATTGCCTTTCTCCAATGTTACCTCATCCATTATTGCATATTCTTGTCTATCATATACCATAGGCTTAGTTGAAATGTTGTTAAGCTTCATATTATATTCTTCTCCCTGGATTTCCTGCATCATTGATAACATGGTTTTCAGATCCGCTGCATTTTCTTCCACCGCTACAACGTTATCTACAAATCGAATCATACATATGCTCACCCTTCGCATTCTTATCTATGCCTTCTCTAACCTTATTTTGAGAGTAAGCAATAAAATTCACTGAGGAGAGAGCCTTGTCTTGTCTTACTCAGTTCTCATTAATATGTCCTTTACTTATTTTAATCACCGCTGTTTCATTTTTATGCGAATTGCAATTCAGCATTGTTTCTGCTCTGAATTCCAATTTTCGAGATTCTTAAACAAATCCTGTATTAGTTCGCGGATTTCTATAATCCAGGAGGCCCTAAATTCACCCGAAATGCCGAGACCCACCAAAATGTATCGCTCCCTTGTATTTTGGAGTAAACATTTTGGCTTGCTAAACATGTGATGTGATTCAAGAACAGCATCTTCTTGGATTACTTTACCTGAGCAAATTTCAGATGCACTAATATTCAAATTCAAGAATAAGAACATTGATGCATGAGAATGAGTGCATTCCTGCGGAGTAACGGTTGTCAATTCACTGACATTCCCACAAACAAAGAAATCGGACTCTAGAACACCCAAGACCCTGATTGGCAAAGAGCAAAGGGATAAGCTTCCCTTCATCTTACTCTCTCACTAAAAATCTCATAGCACACAGCATTCAAACTGCCTTTTACAAGACATAAAATTAAGGAAAGTTACTCTTTAGCAACATAAAAATAATTTCTACACTAATTAAATATCAGGGGTTCACCTGTGAGGATATTTATATTGGACAAACAAGTACACGTCCACCAAACGAGCAAAACAAATCCCTCGCATTTCGCGCAACATTTCCTCGAGCAACAATCCCTTTGATTTTTACCGGCTTTGTGTCAGCAAGAAGGATTTTAACTTAATTACATGTCACAAGTTATAAATAAACAATAATTTCCTTTGCAATTAGTATTACCTTGCTTTAGTACACGTTGCCAGTCATATTGCACTTAGAGCTGTAACATCACTCCGTGAGACGCAACTTGTTTTTCAAATAAAATCTTTTGTGAAACTTTACAAAGTTATTTTGTTCCAATCTCTATTAACAGTAGAAGGACGGTGCGGTTCATTTGACCCCAAATCCGAATGTTTTTTTTTAGGTAAGTAAAACTATTCATTAAAAATACAAAATGCCACAGCAAATATGAGAAAAAGGGAGTTGAGTAGACGAGAAGACGTAATCCGTGGCTTGAACAGCTATCGGACCCCGTATTCAATGATATGTTGCAGTAGGCATGGTTTTCCTCCATGTTATTTAAAATTAAACTTAATTAGAATTAGTTTCTTAATGTTTATCAAGTTTCTGAAAAGAAGGAAAATAAACTGAATGCTTATTTCTAACTATTGCATTTATTAAATGAGAACGGTGAGATGAGATATTGTCTAAAAGATATTTAAATAACAGTGGAAAGGTACAACTACTAGTAGATTAGTGCTACATTAAAAGATCGATGGTTAAAAATAAGAATAAAAATATTAATATAACACCAAAAAGATTTCTCGAACATAATTTCTCGTTTAATTTCACTTACTTTTGCATCGTGTATCCTATGTATAGCTGAGAATCGTCTATACACAATAGATTACGGAGTACTTATCTAACTTATATTTGTATAAACGTTAAAGAAAACGGTAAATAATAACTCGAAGGTTAGAAGTTGAAATTTAATGGCGAAAATATACACATTCTTTTAAAAATAATTTGGAAAGGTTTCGAGAGGGTCTTTTTTTGTAAATGTGAGCTGAATATACCCAATTTTCGGTGTCGTAACGAAAATCACAATATTTGCACTCAATTATTAAACTAATGGGCGACATAAAGAAAATGAAACTTTTTATTCGAACACCTTGTATACAGTAGTTATAGGGCACAATGTTTCGTGTTTATTGTATGTTAATTTCAAAAGATATAAAATGCCAAACTTTAAATTTTTTTCGAGCCATAATTTTTTGGGCCGATTTTGCTTCAAATTTTCTTCTCAGATTTCGCTCATAAAAGATTTCTTATTATTTTGTTTAATAGAGCAACATAGGTTGTATAAGAATACCAAGTTTTGTTTTGCTCAACGGAATACTGCGTGAGATAACGTGTCTCAAACTTGCTAAAAACCGCTGTCTAACTGTAGAAGGCTGCGGTAGGGGGTCAAAGAAATGACTATATCTCAGCAAATATTTCATCGATGGATGTAAAACTTGGGAAATGTTCATAGAAGGTATCAAGTTATGTTCACACAAAATTTCATTGAAATCGGTGATGGTCGAGCGGGCATTTCCTTGAAATTGGTCCACTTGACATGGAGTCACCCAGATATCAGTTCTGAAGATTGGCAGCCCTGACTTATGAAGTTGGTACCCCTGAAGTGGATTCCTAATTGTTCATGAAGGATAATAGAAACAAAGTTCGAGATATCAGCTCGAGATTCATCCGAGAAAATAACTGTAAGAAATGTTATAACTATCAAAATTAATAAGTTGGTAACTCTGATAAGAAGTGGTTTCTATGAATTAACAAATGCCGTATACCGATTAAGTCTGGCCAAAATCCACATTTTAGAAATGTTCAGGGCAAAATTCGAAAAACGCTTCCGCCCTCGTTTGTGTATGAGATATTTCCAGAGATCGTACTTTCATTTTTTTTTGAGAGATGGAATAGCAATTTTATTTAAAAATGACTAATTTTATCAATATATTGGACCTACAACTATTTATTTCTACAGTATGAGGTTCATAAGTCTAGTTTTAATAAGAAAATAGAATCTAGAATACGATAGACTGTAAATTTAGGAAATCGGTCTGCGTTTTGTTTAATAAATTTAAATTTAAACAAACGACAAGGTAAAAAAATCTGATCTTTGTTTGCCTAAAGATCCATTCCTTAAGTAATGCTAAAAATATGGCTTATTAAAGTCAAATAGGTATTTAAATATGAATTAGATATTCTAGGGGTCAAATGACCCCTCCCGTCGTCCTAGTGTTCAAAGAAATTTATTTTAACTACATAACTTCCATTTCACATTTTTTTCTCATTACTCTACCACACGTTGTCTGTTGATATGAATAACATAACGGCTACGGACCCTCGTGTATGCCGCAGGAGTCACTTCAGTAAGGACACGTGTTTCTCTTTCATCGGCAGTGGATTAGTGCTTCTGAGAGGAAAATACATTCACTATTTTCCACTTTTTTCTACTACCTCGTTATTTTTCAGCTCATCGTTTCTCCGAGTGCGTTGAATGGAATTCTTTTGTTTTCCTTTGCAGTCGATGTCTCTCAATTGTTTGTCAGTAATATTTGTTGCAGTCTGTATTCAGGGTTAAAATTAACACATGATTTCATGGAATTTCAGCATTTATAATACTTACTAAATATAATATTCCCTTTTGAAATTTTGCATTAGCTTTGTAGAGTACCCATCAATGGTTCCTTATGAATAGTCTATTTAAGTGTCCTCCGAAGGAACTTCCTTTGACTTTTTCAAACGTATCCTCTTCCCGACAACCATTCGGTCCTTCTAATTTCCAAATGATCCCCGAGGTACGTAGGGTAAATATTACTCCTACGGTTACTTTCCCTACAGGGTTGATTTAATATGTAAATAGCCGATCATTAATTTTGGCACAAACACCGCCTTTTGGATGCCTAAAATTCCAGGCCATAATATTCCACACGTTACTATCAACACAGCCTCGAGAGAGAGAGCATTCATTCCCGATTTTCCTCCGATTACTTCCGGGCCAATATTTTAACGACGTATTACGCTCCCTTAACCTGCAAACCGTAAATAGTCTTCACAGCTTACGCATCGCCGCCCGCTGCCTTAATCCGATTACGTTCGACTTAGACCCCTTTTTGGCGGGAAAACTCGCGAGATTCTGCCGATAATACTTCGAACGAGCGCACAGGCGAACGACCGAATATACCGCCGTCTATTTTAACGCCTCGAATATTTATGGGGAGGCTCCGAAGAAAGGAAGCGTTGCGCCCCAACGAAGACATTTCTGGCTCGTCTTAATGTGGGATATCGCGAAGATAATTTCGGAGGATTGGAACGCAGTTTGGGGAACGACGCAAGGTAAAGAACCGCCCCTTGGATGAGAGCTACTCTCAAGAGGAACGATTAACTGATCAACGAGTTTGAGGCAACAGTGGCTTGAATATTTTCATTTCACTCTGTCAACGCGATATAATTAAGTCGCTCCAATCAACGTGCTAGAATTAATTTTAATTGCAACTTAATTACAAATAAATAATTAAGGATAATTAACTTCCTAATTTAATTACAAAATCTCCAACTTGAAAATGTATTCTAATAATTGTATATTCGTTTCGTTGATAACGAAACTTTACTTTTTATATTTATTAAGGATTGCCTCTAAAACGTAACTTCCGAAATTAAAAGAAAATCATTTTCTCTCTTCTCAAAAATTAGTTATCTCAAATATATCCCTCTTCATTTAAACATTTTATTGACGAGAGTTGTATGTTTTATCGCCTTAGCTGTTTTCCTTATATAAATGTATTGCTTTTATAAGTCTTGCGTGATAAACTTATAGCAGTGTATGAATTACGGTATTAAATGATAATTAACCCTTTCCTTTCCGAGATTTAAATATTTCCCTCTCCTTACTAACTCGGCCGAAAGCGGCCGCTCGTCTTTTCCATGGGCGCCTCATCTCTTCGAGCCCATGTGTGCCTTCTTTGAGTTTCTTGTAATTATGCTTCACGTAAACAATTCTCTTCTCTCGCATTCCCAGAGTTAGCTCCACTTAATAACTCAAGAACCACTTGAGAAATTAATTTTCCCAACTGCCCTTCAGTTCTAGCCATGGCATCGTTGAGTGAGGACGCTATTGCAAAGGAAGTGAACAGAGACGATTTTTCCATTGTCTCTGATAGCTCTTCAGATTCAGAGGAGGATTTAATTAGCGTTCCTTCGAGTGATAGTGAATGTGAGGAGGAAGAAATCTCTAGGAGTGATTTGGATGGCGAAAGGGGATTGCAGGCCAACGCTACACTATGAAGATCCCCGTGACTTTGCAGGAGAAAGAGGGCCGAAGCACGACTTGGATGTGGGTTCGAATGAATTTTCCCTTCTGCAATATATGTTAGGAGGTGAACCCTTTTTAAAAATTATAGTGGATAATACCAACAAATACGCAGAGCATTGTCGAAATTCAGAAGAGATTGACAAAGACTGGGTAGAAGTTACGTACGACGAAATAGTAGCTTATTTCGGAGTTCTTCTGTATATGGGAGTGTTTGATTTACCAGAAAGCAAAGATTACGGCAAAGTCAGGAAAGGTTACTAGCAAAGTCAGGAAATAGACTGCCCAATAATTCGGAACTGCATACGGGTAGATGCATTGAAACTTCATGGAAATGCAGAAGCTGTGATTTGCCTTTATGTAAAGTGGGATGTTTTCTTGCTTATCATGAAGAAAAAGGAGTGGATATCGGTTGCTAAAAATCCTATAAGGTAGGAAAATTTTCACTGTAGTAAAAAGAAAGTTTATTTATCACAAAAGAAAACATTATAAACGGAATCGTGCATGGAGTCACCGGATAATGGCTAATGATATTAGTAAGTCATCACTTTTAGAATAAAATGGTTTTTCCTCTTAATTTGCAATCGAATTGGTTTGTGTAAAACTTCTTTCAATCATTGTTCATATTTGTTCACATTGTTCCAGCTGGATTTGTGTGCCATCGTTCTAGTAAATTCGTGCAAATGAGCAAGTATATTTAATGATCACTAATGACTGATTGAAATTCGTTTCTATTACACAAGGATATGCAAACTGATAGCAATTGAGCTTTCATATTTCAACACGGGATAACGCAGACATTAATTAAGCATAACTCGTATAATTCATGTAGGAATCTTGTTTGACCATAAAAAATAATAAATGGAGACATCCGCACCGATTATTTGTAAATCTGCAAGATGTATGCTTTTAGTTCAACTCTTAGATGAGTCATTTCTTCATCTGAACAATCCCAAGCCACCTGTTGAAACTGCGTCATTAGGTGCTCCAGTACGCGTGATTGCGTCACTGCAATTTCGGTTCTTCAATCTACCGAAAGAGTGCTTTTTTTTCACTTATTAGAAACACGCTAGTTAAAGTCCACCATCGATATCATGTCCCTTGCCAACAAAAAGTTATTTTTTATCTCGAACGAAATGCAGTGCATCCAAGCGTAGAATAGAATTTTCTAACGAAAGTCACTTTTCATCTCTTCCTTTACCCTTTGTAAGAAATCCTTGCATTTCTTAGACAGTACCCTAACTATCACCAAAGTCCGTTCTTCCTAGTCAATCTATAGAAAAGAACACTATACAAATGTACACCAACCACGTAATTCCTGTCAATTCTATTCATCCCTTTCAAAAGTTTCATTCGCCAATCCATAGGCTTCTTTATATCGCAATGCATCATGGGTACTTCAACCATGAAATAAAACTATGAATTCGATCGCGTCTAGTAATTGCTACCCACTTGAGAGAGTCACTAATACACTCCATAAGGAAATAAGGCCATATATGAAGTTTTCATCCCACCAACTAATCATTCAGAGATTTCTCCTGAATGGTTTAAAAATAATTTTATTACGAATGAAGCTTTAAATGATCAAAGATGCTTTTCACTAACCGTTGGAAGCAAATTCATGAAATGGCTGTAATATTTCATATGTTCTAAATATTTCTTTAGGTTAATTGTCTTGATTTGTTATTGTGAATGCTTTCCTGTATATAACTGTTAATTTGTAAACTTTATTGTTTATAAATTCATTCTAAAATGGTGCTGACTCCTTGCGTGAATCTGTTAAATAAATACATATATATAGGTCAAACGGGCAGAAGCGTTGTTAAAGGAGCGAATGAGCCAAACAATGCATTTCTCCAAAACTCCGTGTGGTCACACATATCAAATGCTTTTCAATGACCCTTGCGCTTTCTTTCCTTCCTTTACATTACTCTGAGGGATCAAAGGAAAGAAAAATGATTCCGTTGGAAGAAATTCATATTTACCGCCACTCATTCCCTTCCTTTCAGAAAACAAATGAATCCTTTTCTCTCGGAGTAGCTCACCGCTCCTGATGACCTTTACACCCCTCCTTTCATCTCAAAAGACTGGTTGTTTGTCACCATTTGACCACCCCAAAGCACTTCCTCGATATTTCCCTCTTTTAACTGAGTCTATAATTGCTTGATATTCCTTTCATTTCTGATGAGGGCGTAATTCTTGTCAAGACCGGTCAACTCTTTTGAGAGTCATTTTTTGATCTGATATTGTGAGTAAATAGTTATTTTAATGTACCTTACTTAAAATTGTGTATAATATTCATCTTTTTCCTCATGGCTTCTGTCCCATTGAGCTACGTAAGTTAAGATGAGAGCTGTTGGTTTCTCTTTTGTACGAATATGACTACTTATTTCATCCTATCTCTATATTCCCCGTTGCGAATCAACGGTCACTTCAGCTGGTAGACTATATAAGCTCTCTTTAACAATTATATTTTTAACAAGACAATTACAGTTTTTCTCTCAGCGAGAGTGCCTTTCGACCATTAACCGCAGATATATTTAAAAATTCCTTAGATTTGTAAAAACCCTTACTTTATCCAGGATACAACGAGTAAGTATATCGGGATTTTCCTATTCTCAAACTGTGCAATGTTTAACGGAAAGAGTGTCTCATTGTTTTCGCCATTTTTGTCGGCCTCCAAATGAAACTATCCGGTCGAAGAGGCGCGTCAGATATGAAGGGCTCATGCGTTGATAATTGAATGGTGATATATCCCTTATGAGCAGATTTGGTATCTCGTGCACGTCTTGCGCATGATAATGTGGCGGTGGGGCGGAGTTATGGAGATTGGCAGCGCAGGGAAACCACCAAATGAAGATATTGTGCTCCTAAGTTGGACGCATTCATTCCATGGCTATTGATTCGTCATTTTTGCTGTCCTCTAATACTGAAGACTGCTACACGTACTCCTTATGTGAATATTGCTCACACGCTGCCTTATTTCCTACCAAATTACCTATTAACATACCTAGCAGTCTTAAAAAATACACAATTTAATTCCATATTCACATTCTAATTAGGCGCTACCCAGGGTCTCATCCGAATTAGGCCTTCAATAAGATTGTGCGTATGAACTGTCAGTTACGTACAACATATTTTCTTGCTTTCCGCTTCGTGAAATAATTTTATATTTGATAAGCAAGTCAACATAATATGTCCGTAGAATATCCTCCCGGTATATTGCATCGCTTACGTCACTATATAAAGTCTATCATTATTTTTAATTTATAGAAATACTATATATTTTAATTCAAAACTTTTATGTTATTCTTACTGTAGTGAAGCGACTGCCACCTTTGTTGAATTGATAACATCTGACTGCTTAAATCCTCTCCATCCCATTAACTATATGCCTAAGAAATCGTACGTTCCAATCAATCGGTGTAATAACAATGAACAGTTCATTTAACGATTATTGAAATAGCTCACGAGCCGAGGTAAGTCTTGAAATTTTCTAAATGACGGAGATTTGAATCTCTGAGTTCGGGGCCAAAAAGGAAAAAAAAGGATCAAAAGAGTTTGGAGAATACGCTTCAGGACTTCTAAAAGAGACTCTACTTATTCACGCCATCAACTTTAATCGAATTTACAAAAATTAAAACGAGGCTACTGCCCGGTATTATGATGTATACTTACAATGGACATTACCGATTGTTCACTTTAAGACCCGGCGTTAAAATGATTTGTTAAAGTGGAGACTAGAATTATCATCCATGTCAATTCAACATAGTCAATCCATGGAGTATTAACTGAAATCTTCATTTAACTCGTAAAAAAAAACAGCATTTCGCTCTAAAGTGAACTTTAGTTAAACCTCATTTTGAGTGCACATGGTAAACGTTTTTCTAAATAGCTTATTTAGATGGCTGAAGAACCAGCTACTGAAGAAGATTTTGGAAAATGATATCCAGAATAAATTTGAAAACATCTTTTGTAAATTCATTTTTCAGATATATGAACAAAATTGTATATCATAATCATACGCAACATTATCTTGGTTAAGGTTAGAGCCGCGGAGAAAGAAACATATTCTATCATCTACGTATGCCATCTTAATCTCAAGGGTTCTGCACTATATTTTCTCTCATTTCGTTTCACTCGGCAAGATACAAATATAGATTCTTGACCTAGCTGTCACAGGCGACAGACGTGCCTCTTCTCTCTCTCCTGAGAGCACCTGCTGAGTCGCAGCCGCACTTCGTTTGCTTTTACCATCTAGTTTTAAACCTTTCCTGTGTTCTCTTATAGTATATCTTCCTTTAATGCATAGTATTTATTCTTATTTAATGCTTCGTTAACGATTTAGTAAATTTCCGTAGTGCTTTTATTTCAGAAGTGTGCAACGGAGACCCTCGAATCTGCGAATCCAGTCAGCGTTAAGTACCACTCATCTGTTTATTTTTAACTTTTTTCCCTCACTGTCTAGGATTTTTGCCTAATTTCAACTTTTTTTGTGCTTAGAGTATTTCATTTCTAAGTGCCGAAAACCTCTTTTATTCGTTTTACTAAAGTTGCATACTATCTTCTACGTAAATAACTTCAATAATAGCATCTTTTTACAGTATTTTACTCGAACACTTGATCCTCAGTAGCGAGAACTTCTCTATTTTGTCTTAACTTAATTTAAACCTTATCTCAGCAGCTTGAATAAATAAATTTCGTTCATACCCTCCGTTAGTGCACATAAACTCCGAAAGTCACCTCTTACAATAGAATTCCATCCCTTTCACCTGGGTAAGGTCAGTCACGTAAAGTGTGTGGCAACTCTTGCTCACTGTTTAGTTGTTTTCGTTTTTTCCTAAATTCCGTTGGCATAGAATAGCTTCCTATAGGTCTGTTTTTATGATTCGAGGAAGGACGGTGGACACAGACCGCCTGTGAGCACGGGTCTGCCGCGTTGAGAGGGCTGTTGGGGAGCTTCGCTCGTTGAATCTATGGAGTGGCAGTATCTCGACGAGGGGGAGGGGAGCTCCCAACTCTGCGGCAGTTCCTTCCATGTCGATGTCTGTGGCCCGCCCCAGAGTCAACGCTGGTTGGTCTGTTGCGTAGGTGGTTATGCCCACTGCTAATCTCTCGGGCTCTGCTCCACTCCTGGAACCCGAGTGGAGGTTGGCTGTGAGGAGTGGAGGAGCAGCGCGGACTAGCAAGGGCGCTCGGGAGGCGACGACGAACCCTATCTCTGTTCGCAGTAGGCTCTCGGCGCTGCAAAGTGCAGATGAGTCCACTCGGAAGGCCGTGCCTGCCGCTCCGCCCTCCAAAATAGATGCGCCAAAGTGAAAGCGGGGTGCGGGGGTTGTTCTTAAAGGGGGCTCAAACGTCAAGCGTATGGCAGTATCTTTGCGGAAAAAGGTGGAGAGGGAGGGTCATGAGGATTACATCTTGGTGTATTCCCTCAGAGTGTGTGGTACTCGTCACGGGTGCGGTAGGTGCACCAGCCGAGGACACGGGTTGCTCTCGGCTGCAGGTGGTGGCCCATGTTGGTGTCAACGATGCCTGTCACCGCGCTCCCGAGGATATTCTGGGTTCTTTTAAGGACCTGAATTCCGAGGTTGAGCGCGTGCGGGGGTCGCTTGGCATCGACGTGCGGCTGTCCATCTGCAGCATTGTCCCGCAGAATGACTGTGGCCATCGTGTTCGGAAAAAAATACATGGACTGAAAGCAAGGCTATGGGAGTTCGGTCGGGGCATGGGAGCTGACTTTGTGGACCTTCGGCCGACCCTCCGATCGCACCCCCTCGCCTTGAAAGGCTCTGGTGTCCACTATACTGCTGAGGCGGCGAGCGTGGTGGCTCATGGGATTTACG
This sequence comes from Ladona fulva, assembly GCA_000376725.2. Taxonomy (NCBI): domain Eukaryota; kingdom Metazoa; phylum Arthropoda; class Insecta; order Odonata; family Libellulidae; genus Ladona; species Ladona fulva. Next base: position 312,998 of record KZ308982.1, read on the forward strand.
AGCACTATAGGTATATTTTTTGGATAAAGGGTACGTCATATAACGGGAATGCTATCGATATTCGAATCAATAGAGAAAAACAGGTAAACTGCCAAAGTTCCTACAAAATGCGTGACTGATCCACAATGCGGCACTCGGGCCTCTCCAAACGTAAATAAACTATCGATTGCCATTATTAATTGTGGAAATAATAAAAAAGTAGCGGATCTTGAACATGTCATTCCAAGTAACGACTCTAACATAATTATAAACACAGAAAGCTGGCTAACAGATGATATTAACGATTACGAAGTTTTCCCGAAAGATTTTTAGATATAGCGTAAGGACCGTCAGGAAAAAATGAATGGTAGGGTATTCATAGCGGTTGAAAGTTTTCTACGGAGTAGTTCACATACGTATTGAAACGGTTGCAACAAAAAACGTTACATCAGTTAGTTAAGGAGCCTAAAAAGAAAATAAACGTATTACATCTTCTCCTTACTAATACGCCAAACAGAAACGGATCAATTTCTGATGAAATCAATCAGAGAAACCAATACCATTGTCCATCATATAATTTACATTCTTCAAAGTTTGTCGCTACGTCTGTTAAAACTCCACAGCTCAGCTAAACATAAGCAAATAATCGCGTCGAATTTTAAGCAAGTCCCACGACAGTACTACATTTCTATACTGAGAGAAGATTGGCAAGAAATCGTACTCACAAGGCGATCTGCTTAAAATGATAATTACATTAAAAAGAAAAACAATCATACATTGATGAAAACCAGGAAAATGTCGATGCTTGCGCAGTATAAATTTACTACAAAATGTATGTGTAAACACCGATTTTCAGATTTTAATAGAAACAAGGAGAGTAACTTGAAAATTAAACTTATTAGAACTAATGCGCTTTAACCCTTCACATAATTTGCAAACTAGGAAAAACTATTCTAGCGAAAAGAAATTCTTAATTCTAAAATGAGAGGAAACAATGTTTGCCAGGTTTTCCCAAGAGTTAAGAAAATCCCTCGGAAAATCTTCCTCTGACAAAAGATAACACAAATCAAACCAAGCCAAATAGATAAACCAAAATAACCAAATAAAAACACTGTTCAACCCCATGAACTAATGCTCATAATAACCAACTGAATTTGCCAAATTAACGCAGTGCAGTCATGTTCGACTTAAACAAAAGCACTCGATGAAGAAATGGGTCGAAAACTCCTGCAGTAAGTCTGCTCTATTAAAAAATGAGAATTTCACTCACCAGTCGTGATGGATGCGAGGAAGGAGCAGAAAATGGTTGCCCAGAGGCCAGAGCAGAAGGTGGCGTCCCACGTGGCCATCGCCCTCCTCACGCCCGTCCCTCCGCCACGCGGGACGAAAGGCGTCGGAGGCGTCGCTGCTCAACGGAGAATACCTTTCGCTTTGGAGAGCGCCTCTTCCGATCCGATGTTCGGTCCCCTTCTGGAGCGCATTCTCCTGGAAATTCAATCAAAGCGGTAATTATTTGAAGAGGAACCGACACTATCTATCATTCATACTCGAGTTTGGAGATAAATAACGTTTATTCCAATAAAATTAGATATTTTAGTATTATATATTTGAACGCAGGATGAGACATCTTAAATTTGTTTTCCTTTGGGATTTTACTTTTTATTCTACTCCTAACCCGTGTGTCCGTAGTAAGACATTCCAATGTACTAATACGCGTGGATAATTACAAATCATTATTGTTACAAATCCCCACACTACAAGTAGGTGCTGCATTACCTGATGGCTTAGGTTGAAATTCCGTAAATGTAATGACATTACATACATAGTTAACATATGAGGAAACATAACTATAACATTTTATACTGTCCACGGGAGGTTTTTGGAGGGGTTTTCCTCCCGTCTTTGGGCGAATTCCGGGCAGATGTCACTATTATTTTGTCCCCCTTGACCATTGCCACCGACCAACTTGCAATGATTTATCAAATAAATAATATCCGTAATCAGAAATGATGTTTCTGCAAAAGGTTATTATTGGTGTACTTTTCTACATATTAAACAGAAATTAATATTTTTCGATTGAGTACTATTAGATCTTATTTAGTGGCTCATAATTTCCAGTGTCGTTATATTCCCTTCTCTGGACTACAACCTTGTCGTGGTGGAAGGGCCTGCGTGTTCCTATGACCTAGAGAGCGAACTAGCGGGAACTATGTTCCTGGTAGAGTCACCCATGCCAGAATGGTCAATAGGCAGGGGCCAGACGAAAGGCAGTACACGCAGTATCTGTACCCCAGTGGGGCGGCCATTATGGGTGATGGTGGTGTCACGTTAAAAGAAAGGTTGAGGAAGGCAACGGGAAACCACCTCGACTACCACATTTATCCCAAGCAATTATGATGTGCCAATATAAGAATATTGTAAGTGGAGTAAACGGTTCAACCCTCTACGCGGAGTGTCGTGCCCGGCAGTGATAGGAGTAAGGCTATCTCCACGAAGTAAGGCCATTCCACGAAACCCTTACACAGGAAACGACAAGAAAAGAAGAGAGAAGATGGCCAAGGAAACAAGGATGGGAACCTGGAATGTTAGGACAATGCTTAGGAAAGGGAAGTTGGAAAATGTAAAGGTAGAAATGAAGAGGTCCAACATTAACATACTAGGGCTATGTGAAGTGCGATGGAAGGATGGGGGTGATTTCTGGAGTGATGATGTCAGAGTAATTTTCAGTGGGGGAAATTCTAGCCAGAGGGGAGTTGCGGTAGTGCTAGACAAGAAAGCGGGAAAAGCCGTGATAGCTACAGAGCTAATAAGCGACCGGGTTATGTCAGTAGAAATAAAGGCTGAGCCAGTAAACACGGTGATAGTTCAGGTGTACTTGCCCACTAGCGAACATAGTGATGATGAAGTAGAACTTGTTTATGAACAAATAGAAGAAGTAATGGGAAGGGTTAGAGGCAATAAAAACCTAATTGTAATGGGGGACTGGAATGCAGTAGTTGGGCAAGGCAAAGATGGAGAAGAAGTGGGAGGGTTCGGACTAGGAAATAGAAACGAAAGGGGACAGAAATTAGTAGACTTTTGTAAGAGGAATAACCTCTGTATCACAAACACACTTTTTCAGCACCATAATAGAAGGAGGTACACATGGAAAAAGCCAGGAGATACGGATAGGTACCAAATTGATTACATTTTGGTAAGAAAAAGGTTTAGAAATAGTGTTAAAAATTCAAAGAGTTACCCTGGTGCTGATGTTGACTCAGACCATAACCTGGTCATGATGAAAACCGAGCTAAAGTTTAAAAAGATATTTCGAGCAAAAATTACACCAAAATGGAACCTTGAAGCCCTTAAAAATGGGAAAGCGAGAGAGTTCCAAGAGTCAGTCAGTAAGGCCTTAGAGGATAATGGGAGGGAACTTACTATAGACGGAGAATGGGAAAAGATTAAAAACAGTATCAAGGATAGTGCGCAAGTAACTATTGGAAGGGTCAAACAAAACAAAATTAGGAAACCATGGGTGACGGTAGAAATGATAAATAAAATGGAGGAAAGAAGGAAATGGAAAAGGGTTAACACAGAACAAGGACGTAGAATGTATAGGGCTCTCAACAACGAACTGAGAAGGGAAACAAATAGGGCGAGGGAACAGTGGTGGAAGGGACAATGTAACGAAATAGAAAAGCTGGACGAAAGTGGGAGGGTCGATTTAATGTATAGAAAGGTGAAACAGTTAACGGGAAATAAAACACGAAACAGAACAACCACAATAAAAGATAATAATGGTAAAGTTATACGAGATCCAGCCAGCATAAGGGAAAGGTGGAAAGAATATGTCGAGGAACTATATGGGAAGGACATGAAGCCAACAAACATAATGTTAGAAAGTGAACAAGAAGTGGAGGATGATGATGTTGGACCTGGGATATTAGATAGTGAAATTGATAGGGCCTTGCGTGATATGAAAGGAAACAAAGCAACGGGCATTGACGAGATACCAGTTGAGCTACTTAAAAACCTGAGGGGAAAGGGTAAGAGGAAATTCTATAATTTATGTAGAAAAATTTATGATGAAGGGGAATGGCCAGAGGATTTTACTAAGACAATCCTGATTCCTTTGCAGAAAAAGAATAATGCTTCTGAGTGTAGGGATTATCGTACAATCAGTTTAATATCTCACGCGGCAAAGGTTATTCTAAGAGTATTGAATAGAAGAATTGAAGGAAAAATTAAGGAACAAATAGGAGAAGACCAGTTCGGATTTCAGAAAGGGAAAGGAACGAGGGATGCAATCGGGGTAATGAGGGTGCTAGTAGAACGAAGCCTGGAATTTAAAAAGGATATATGTGCATGTTTTGTCGATTTTGAAAAGGCTTTCGATAGAGTTCAATGGCCAAAATTAATGGGAATTTTAAAGAAAATTGGGTTGGACTGGAAAGATAGGCGTTTGGTGCAAAATTTGTACTTAAATCAAACAGCGCGAGTTAGAATAACTGAAGGAGAGTCGGAATGGGCAGAGTTAGGGAGAGGGGTAAGACAAGGATGCCCATTATCACCATCGCTTTTTAATATATATGCAGAGGAAATGGTGAATGAAGCTTGGGAAGAAATAAGCAAGGGAGTGATAGTTGGAGGGAAAGTAGTAAAGTCAGTAAGATATGCAGACGATAAAGCTATTGTGTGCGATTCCGAAAGGGGTTTACAAATACTAGTAAATGCACTAAACGATAAGGCAAGGGAATATGGAATGAAAATTAACGTAAGTAAAACTAAGGTAATGAGATTCACTAAGGGAAAGAAGGCTAAATTAACGATCAGGGTCGATGGGGAAAAACTAGAGCAGGTGGACAAATTCTCGTACTTGGGTAGTGTTCTATCTTGGGATGGGAGGTGTGGAGATGAGGTTCGAAAAAGAGTAGCATTGGCCAAGGAAGCTTTTATGAAGCGAAGGGAATTAATGACAAAGGGTCTCGATAAAGGAATCAGGAAAAGATTGGTAAAATCCTTGATATGGAGTGTTTTGCTATATGGGTGTGAAACGTGGACCTTACGAAAAGAGGACATCAAAAGATTGGAGGCATTTGAGATGTGGGTGTGGCGTAGAATGGAGAAGGTGATCTGGGTGGATAGAAAAACAAACATAGAGGTGCTAGAAATGGTTGGGGAGGAAAGGGTTTTAATTGAAGTAAATAAGCGCCGACATAGGAAATGGGTGGGTCAGATACTGAGAGGAGAGGGATTGCTGAAGAATGTAATAGAGGGGAGAATGCAAGGGAAGAGACAGAGGGGTAGGCAAAGGCTAAAAATGTTAGATGACATAAAGGGTGAGGTAAGTTACCAGGTAGCGAAGGAAAAGTCTATGAATAGGGAATATTAGGGCACATGGACCTACCGAAAGGTAGAACACTTATGTATGTATGTGGTTATATTCCGCCTGATCGTTATACTATAAATATGCAGAAAAGTAACGCGGGTTGCAGACTATCAGGCGCTACGGAGTGCCTCACGGTTCCACAAAAGAAATAGTAATGTAAAAAATAATGCAATTTTAATAGGGAGAGATTGATACTACTAAGTCTCTTCTAACCCTTCGTCTCTTGAAATTTAAAAGATATTGCACAAGAAAGAAGTACTCGTGAGTTTAAAAACCCAAGTTCGTAGGAAAAAGCGCTAACGGAAAATGTAGGAACACATCACAGCAGGGAATCACCCAGAAGAAGAGGAATGTGGAAAACCTACCGATAGTTAACTAAGTTTTAAGGGCAGGTAATAATAATTACCTGTTAAATAATAAATTAAGAAAAAGAGCATTGGTGCATTTTCTAAAAATTCCTGACTTTTGTCTACGTAAGTACGCACAAGCAACTTAAGTTGCACGCAAGTATATAGAAGATGAAAAATAAAGAATTTAAAAAAGTTGAGCAAAATATGTTATTTGCTATGTAATAAAGTGAACAAAATCGAAAAACTATAAGTTTTGTATAATAAGAGTCTGGGCACTAATGGGTTAAGTTAAATATAAAGGAAAACAGTAAATAATATTTATGATATACATATATGTATATATACATACATATGTAAATATCTATGTATACATTAAGAATAATTTATAATACCACGAAAGAAAATATTATCACACGTTTACTAATAATTGAACAACTGATGGATAATTGACATATCTGACAACTTTAAGCACGGAAATGAAACGGTTAATCACCTTCGCTTCAGCGAATTCCAATTCTCAGAGGCAAAAGATCAGTGTGAAAGACGACTGAGGCAGGTGATAAATTGTACATAACATATGGACCTAGGGATTCCAAAAGCCATCTGATAATTATGGGCCAATAGCCTCATTTAGTATATATTGACTTCTAGCATATATTGAACACTTATGATATATCTATGATGCCAAGTAGCCAAGCTCCAGGAAACTATTAGAAAATGTAATAACTCTCTATGTACATTTAAAAGAATGCATCATCAGGGGCTCAAATGGGACTGTAGTCCTTGTTCTCTGGCAATTGAAATTACTAATAGATTATCCAAATCATTCAACAAATTTGTTTAACGATGGGCACAGTTATCAGATTAAATGAAATGTGAGATATGTAGTAAGTAATTAGGAACTTAAATTGTATTAAGTAATTAGGAACTTAAATTTTAAAGAAGGTCAAACCCTTCGTCTCTTCGAAAATTGATCAATTAGCCAATCCATCAGCAAAACCACTTAATTAGCCAAAGCATATTTTCGCTTTTGCATTGAGATATCAGTGAAAGGAAATGGAAGATTGCATTGACGATTTAATCCTTTGAATTGGTTAACGAGCATATCTAATTATCAATAAGCATAACCATTAAGAAACAATATTTGGAAAACTATTAAATGTCCTGGAATCCTTATTATATTTGCTTTGGATTTATATAATTATTTCATGAGCTTATTATAACTGGAAGAGAATTATAGACAATGTCAGACTTATTAAAAGGCATTACTGAATTGGGAAAGAAGTTAGAAGAAAATTCCTCGTTGGAGGACTGTTTAAGTCAGGTGAATGAAACGGGCACTCTTTATTTGCTTTTCGAACTTACGCAGTGTCTAGATTATTTGGGCTGATATGGGCCCACCTCGGATTATAGAAAGGTCATCTTGCGTACGTAAATTATGAAATAAACACGCCATTTTCATGTCTTGCCATTTTCTTTAAGTGTATTTACAATTATAAAACTTTGATGTTAAAATTATTTTCCAATAAAATCAAATATTTCAAATTTCTCTTCGTCTTCATAATTATATACGCCGTACCCACTTCCTTTCTCCGATCTTCTCCACATTCGTATGTCGACGTTCGCTTGTCTATGCTGAACCGTTACAGCAAAAGGCATTTAAGCGGTGCATTTGCGTGAGTGAAAAAGGCAAAGCATACAAATATGAAGTACCACGGATAATACGGAATATCGGTCAACAGGGACTCGGATAATCGAGACTCTCGGTATTTGAGTTTTTATATTAAAAGAATTATGAATTTTACCTGTATTAAGTTGACTTTTTTAACAATTAACGGCAGAAGTCTAAAGTTAGGGAAGTACTGCGAAAGCCGTCTTTTCCTCGTAGAGTTGGTGCAATTCATATTCTATTTCGGCCAAGTTTCCAAAGACCGAGCGATTCTCTCTCTTCACTCACATTTCGGATGTGTGCATTGCATGTGCGTTCACTTGTCTTCAAAGGCGTATGCTGAAGCCGGTATATCACGTGACATTTATTCAAAAAGTCTAAAAATGGATCTTAGACACTACAGATGCTCGGAATTAAAACCACGCAATCGGAAATACTAAGTTATTTACTTAATTCAATATTCGCATGCGATACATAATTATTGCATTTAAAAATAATTTAAGGTTATACTCTTAAGAATTTAACTCTGTTGTATTTATTTTTATGGTCTTTTTTAAAGTATTGTGAGAAGGAACAATATAATTATATTAACTTTCTGTCTTCACGTTCGCAGAACAAATATCTGAACCGATTGACTTAGAATCCACTTTTGTTTTCCTCCGAATGTTTTTATTTCGATAAACTCAATTTCGTGTCAGAATCAATACTTTATTCTTTCGAAGTTAAATTTGCTTTGACAAACGGCTTTATTCCCCGATGTTCCTTGACTTCCATTATCTTGTTTCCATTGGTTCTCTTCATGTTCAACCATTTTTATATTTGAGATCTTGGATTTCTATATTTGATAATACAATCAGACAACCATAGGTACTGGAATTAGAGCAATGAAAATTCCAAATGCATATATTCGATACAAATTGCATATGAAAATACTCTTTGAGATGCCATTTCGTTTCCCATCCTTCGGATCAATTTTTTTCCTCAAAGAGAACTGTCACAGTAGTTATAATTTTTGTGGCAGACTGGCGAAGTGCAGAATATTTTAATACATTTTTTTATACTAATTTTCTTATGGTATAGCTATATTCGATTGATGAAACAGACAGGGTGAATAATTTGGGGAAATTTGCATGTTCACCTGTAATATGAGTTGGCCCGTCAGGCTTCAGGACTCTGAAATAAGAGACCAAATTTGGACCAGTAACAAGGATATATCAATCTTCCACTATCAGTTTTCCGTTCTAATTGTCTTATCTTTCAATATTTCCGTTCTAAATCACAAGTTATGATCTAGAATATAAATAAAACCTCCAATTTTCAATTCGATTCAATTTTGCCTATCATGCTGACGCGAATGGCAAGTCATGAATATTTAAGACAAATTACAAGTAAATCCGATCACTGTAGAATAGGTAACGTGAACGCTTGAGTTATTTCAATGAATCTACCATAAAAACAGCCATCCTGAATGTCTAATATAACAATCTACTGTCATAAAAAACTATCCAGTGTTAACATCATGATATATGATCAGCAACTCTTCATAAGGAATGTATTGAAGCAGATTTTGAAAAATGATTTCACGCACCTGCCGAATAAACGAAAACGAATTCAAGAGAGCAATTGACCATTGCATTTTGAAATTGTATTACTAATTGTATCCATGGTTTGAAGACTGGAAACTCTTCCCTAAGAAGTGCATGCAATTTTAATTTTGATCGACTACAGCCGTATTTCTTCCTCAAAATAAGTTAATGGTGGTACAAAATCTAACCAAGTACCCAAATAAGTAAACTTGTTTTATTTTGGTGAAATATCGTTCGAGATTCGAAATATACCAGAAGTTGGACAACAAAGACTGTGTTTAGAATTTCTTGCCAGTAAACAATCAGTGCCCAAGGCGAATGTTATAACCGAACACTTAATATTCCTTCATTTGAATGTATATTGCGGTAAAAATCGAAGGGACACATCTACGAGCAAATATAAGTGCTTCAGCAGGATTTCCAAAATTAGATGTATTTCCCGGCAAAGGAGAGCATTCAGTTATATGTCGGTTGAAGGGAAAATAATTGTAGAAGACACTGAGATATTTCGCAAAAGTGAGGTGCACGAAGAGTGTATTACATATTATTAATCGAGTTTTTGAGTAACTTTTATGCATTTCCCTGATGTCCCTTGCTTTAAATTTTGCTATGATTAATATATAAAATATTTAGTACGAATAATTTATGTATTCAACTTTTGTAGCATTCAATTCGATTTGAAGTAAGTTTCGTTATGATCGACGGGGGTAAATGTACGAATGAAACGCAATTTTGATACTCTTGGTCAGTGAATTATTAAGGTAAACGTGAGAAACTCGTGTCCTACTAGAATCAAAGGCGAGATGCAAAACTTTTCATTTTATTAATCAACATTCCTAAAAACTCAAAAATGCAAATGACTTTTACTGTAACTACTTTTTCATATATGTGACGTATTCTATCCTCATTTTCTCTGGATATTTATCCGATATGTATCAAACTCGCAAGCAAATAATATTTTATTAAGAGCATTAACAAGAAATGTTTCAGATATATAATTGGGGAATACGTGCATTTTGATGTGTGGAAAAATAAATTTAATAGTACATCTTTAAATTAATTTTTGTCGGGGGAGTTCACTGAATAAACACCAAAGTAATTTGAAACCTTTCCTCAATCCCTCGAAAAGAAACGTGTTTCTTGTTCCTCTGCTCGGATAAAACGAAAAAGTCACGCATTTTCATTTGTAATTTAATATATTTAGGAAAAAGGAGGAGAACATCCATCAAAATAAAGAAGCAAAGCATTAGAAGATGAGCTGACGGACTAAATCGAAAACTTAACGAAAAATGTTCCGATTTACGACGGATTTAATGTTTTTTTCCATTCCGTGGGACGTTAAAATTTTTTAACCTAAGGGAGTTGTGCAGAAATGACGAGAAAAGAAAGCCTCTAATGAGAACGTCCATAGTAAAAAAAGGCGACCGTTCGGGGGAAAATTGCTTTGGCAACCATAAAAGGATCATCTCTATCAAAACTCTCTTGTTAAGAAAAACATCAGCTTCCCTTCAGTGCCTGCAAAGGGAATAAACTGAAATTGATACATTCGAGAGAAGACAGACGAAGATTAAAAAACACGCTGCCTCTAATCGAAGCCCTACTACACTCCATAATAAGACGAACCTAAAATTAAATCAGACCTAAATTAAACATTATTCTTTAGGCTTATGAGATGATTATAAGTTTTATGCTAAAGGCTTTGTTCAGTAAAAAAGGGACTCCTGAATAACCTAATATCAGAAAATAAGATATTTTCCGCGATGTAACATGAGAACCAATTGTCAGTGAGATAGAGCATCGATCCATGAAATTTCGCGATCCGGTTTTCAATCCGTTTCCACGAGAAAACCAATACACGGTTCCGTTCCGGTTTCACTCCTTCTGCCAAAGTCAAACCGGTTCGAACTAAACTTTTCTCCCTTCGAATACTGAATATACTTCGTTTGATATTTTCTCCAACTTTTATAAACACATTGTATGGCACTAAATTTTAGAATAAGACTCACCAATTGTTAAATGTCGAAGATACAAATTTTCAGCAAATCTTTCTCATTTTTCACTTAAGTTAAATGATTATTCAACAACTGGTACACAAAGTAATGGAGGAATTCCGTCATTTCTTTATTAGAGAAATTTATTAGAGATTTCTTTAGTAGAGAAATTCGGAATCAACAATGGAATCAGTCGTCCGGGTGACGATTTGTTTACAACCTCAACATTTTAGATCGATTCGTTTATTTCATCAGAACTCTCGCAATTTTAAACAGAAACCAATTCTTCATTGGCACCAATTAAAGATTGGCATAATATGTATTTGCATTTGTAATTTGCATGTTATACCCCTTGCATGCAGTGGCGACAAAGGTCCAATGAATATTGGCGAGCATCATTCAGATGCTTAATGAGGTAAATGGGAATCTTTAGAAGAAATGAGAATGAAACAAAGACCGACTTTGTTCAATAAATTCAGAGCCCATTCTTGAAGGCGTTGTGGAAATTATATATTATATGAGCAAATCTGACATGTTATTGTGAAGATGGAGTTCGTCCAAATATCGCTTACCAAGACTAATTTTATTCTAACAAAAATCAGAGAAATAAATGGTGGGAAAAAGCTCTTCATTTTCTGTGAAAGATTCGGGACAGTAACAGATATTTGGCTAATCGATGTACGAAGCCATTGTCACCCTTCAAATACTCCTTGCAGTGTATTTACGTAGATATAGATGAATATTTTAACGCAAAAGAACGCTGTTTAGTTAAAACCCGTGTTTTTAAACCAGCGCGCTGGTTTAAAACGCAGTGGTCTGATACACCGAATATTCACCAAACACGAATGAACGTTCCTTCATTACGCTTCGAACTGCATAAAGTCACGCGCCGCGACCTCCAATTGGCGGTCGCACATTCATTGCGCGTGGATTTTGCATTCGTCGCACATTCGGAGATTATCGGCCAAGAAGACAGCTATTCCTCATCGGCTATGAGCTCGTCCGTGTAAAAGGAGTCCATTTGCGATGGAAGGAACCCAAAGAGCCCTTTATGTCCTTCCTAATTCGCATAATTATCCGCAATCACATTCCTCGCATCACAGGTTCGTGACACTTCCCTTGGCAATGTCATCGACTTGATTCCCGGTCGCTGTATCCCCCAGTTGCCGTTCTACACTCACCACCAAAAACCCAAAGGTTTTCGTAATCACACTGAATAAATTCAGAGGTTAGTAGTGGTATTGTATGATAATAAATGTTTTTAATTCTCTTCTCAATATTATCGCAATTCAGTATTTCTTTAGGCTACAGAAAGCCTTAAAGTCAATTCGATTATAGCTCATATTCATTTCGATGGTACTTAAAAAGCGTTCCATCTTACAATGAGTACGATTGGTTAATCTCATCTCATTGACGCAGAGAAATGAGATGTATAATCATTCGTTTGGTTTGCAAGATTTCTTTGCATTTCCAATGATTTGAATTAACTGATATAATCTAATGGTTCTTTTATGGAATGACTATACTTTGACACCGTACTTTACATTCATCCCCTCGATGCTGTATATTCATTAATTCATTTCGCTGCGAAATTAAATAAGATGCAGCTTTAGGACTATGAACGCGAAATCGACTTTAGTCGATCGTCGAAGGTAAATCGTTCATATGTTACACTTTGCGTATGAAACATAAAGAGTTCGTATCCTGGCCATCCAAACATTCTGATTATAACCAATGTCATTATTATTTACCCCTTAAATAATGACCTTCGTTTGGTGTAAATTAATAGTGGAAATTATTTTAATTTAAGAGGGCCTAAAATGCAGAATGAATTACTATTACATCATAAAACCAGATAATGGCTTTGAATCTTATTATTTTTTTTCATAATTTAAATAATATTAGAAATATTGAGCGAGAAATATTGCATACCAATTACAATCGACGTGATTCCCACGTCAATGCCAAATATTTCTTTTCCCTTAAATCTCAACCTGTCGTCGGTCTTCAATTGTTTTACTTGTCATCTCATGCCGTCAAACATGATTTCCACGAGTTGCAGCGAAAAGTTTTATGTTACAAAAGTAATCTGCTTGTTAGAACAGGAGAATGTGGCGTGGGTGGGGATAGACACTGCCCTTTTGACAAGTTCTCCCGTTCGATGATCCCGTCCGCCGGCTATCGAACAGTTCCCCTCTTCCGAGTCTTTTTAATTAAACAATAAAGGGAAGCAAAACTCGTGGTTGTGAACTGGCATACTAACGATCAACTCAGGTATTCGAGTTAAGTGTGAAAAATGTATCTGATGTGTTCTAACTCGACTTTGTGGGACGTTGCCATCCTGAAAACAAAAGAATTTCGTAATTTTCACTGAATATATTTTTATTTATTTATATTCCTCGAAACATCCATTTACATGATGAGGTGGAATTGAATAACAATGAACGAACTCACACGGGACCGTTCCCTAATCAGAAAATTCCGTTTAGCCGGGACTCGAACCCGGGACCATGGAGTTAATTACTCTACCGGTTTTTCTAATGTGAATGCGATTAGTTTTGTCTTACACACACGAGAAAAATGTACAAATTATGAATTCCTTTCCTTTCTAAGAATGTAAAATATTTAATCTGCCGTACGTTGACCCCTTTTATGCTGAAAGGTGGACTGCAGAGTATTAATGTAGGTATGATACTTTGGTAACGATGTTTGCATTACGGCATCAAATTTGCATATTACAAGGTATCTGAAGCGTAATATATCGCACTTGGCCTTAGAATACGCTGAAAATAGGGTAAAATCGAATTGAATACAGAACAAAACGTTAATTATACCAATGAAAATCAGTTATGACAGATGTTGACATTATGACTTTTATGTAGCTTTTACGCAGAAATGTAAAATAATCAGGAAAGAAATTTTGAGCATTATCAAAGTAAGTGATCAACATGATAGGCATTGTCCTACACTAAGCACATGGGTATTATATCGTTTTGATTTAACTTCTTAATAAATCTTTTAACAATTCAACATTTTCCTCTTTTCAAAGAAAATACTTTCTCTATAATTTCTATCAAGCTTTAGCCATTCTATTCCAGACATGAAATTTTGTTCTATCTGTCAATGTTGATATATTGTTATACAGTAATACATTTACTACGATTTCTCATATCTAAACACTTTAAATTGAATTTTGACTCTTTTGGTGACAGGCTGCTATTTCTGATCAAACAATCGGAACAGCGGCTGGAGGTACTGCTTGTTTAGATAATAAGTCAGCATCATCGTCTAATCTGAGAAAATAAGAGTATATTCTCCAAAACTCATCGTAAGTTATTGTATTCTATGAAAGCCCGAATGCTTCCTTCGCCAAACATTCTAAGATGCTGGCAACCCTTCATTCCCAGTTTATAACTTGCAAGACTTCCCTTTCATTTTCATCAGGGATACAAACACCGATGAATCAATTTAGACTAAATCGACTCTCAGGAAAACAAAGTAAACTTGGTAGTAAACGACGAGACGGAAGAATAACTATTTACTCAACGACAAGCACATTTTGTAGTTGCATCATTGTGAGATTGCGTTGACGGAAACAGGTTCTCTTTTGAATGTGTTTATGGGAAATGCAGACGAAGGATTTTAACTGAGAGTAGGAAACGAATAAGCAGTAAATGACCAAATTCTAACCTCAAATAAAGAATACAGATGTAAAAACACACGGTAATTTAAAGCATTACGGAATTTTCTTTGTTCACTTAGTTTTTAATAAACTCCATTCTCTATTCCTTAAACGTATTCCTTTTCCTGCTCTCGCTCTGACAATTGTCTTTCGCCTTGAATACGAAAAAGCAGCATTTAGTCGTCCCCCTTGCAGTGCACAATAAATCGACCTATGAAGAAACGCTCCTCATTGGTTATAAATATGATTTAGCGCTTTGTCTTAGTAAATTCAAATTGCCTTCATTTCGTTTCTCATTAATTCTCATCGTTATTTAAAATGACCCTAAATTCTCATTCCCCGGGTATGCTCCTTATGTTCAAAATGCATTAACTCAGATTGGCTTTGCCATCAGAGGGATGTGTTGCATACGATCTCAACATTTCACATAATGCTCGTATCTTTTATCAAATTTCTTAAAAACAAAAAGCAATATTTCTCGTTCAACATAAAAATATTAATTAAATGTACATGTTTACATTTAAACGCCGCAAGCCGCCAATGGCTCGTGGCAGGGGGTGTAAAAACACCAATAATCCTATCACATCGTAACTGCTACTAACTTTTCTGATACTAAGAGGGAAAAATAAAAGAAGTAACTATCCGTCTTGGCAATCACTTCTCTGAATCGCTTCCTCGCACTCGGAGCACGTGCACGTTGATAACTGGAATGACAGCATCAACTATCTCGTCGATGGGATCTGTAGTAGTTTTAATTTTTCGAAACGCTTACGTCGGTAATCAAGTCTTCTATCCCTAAACGAATTCCACCCGAGAGATTCTATCATAGCCGAAACACTATTGTCTCCTTGACAAAGCTGTCCGCTCTCCGTTGAACCATCTAAAGATCGGAGACTAATCCTACTTCGTGGGGATCCCAAATCGCACAGCAATACTCGAGGAGATGTCGAATTAGGAAAAAGTAATCTATTTGCTTTACTCTAGATGACATCCCCTCGGATACTACTGGCTAATCTTTGCATCCCATTCGCCTTTCCTACTACGCTTCGAATATGCTCTTCGAAGGAAACACTACTACTGAGCGTAACTCCTAGGTGTTTATGGAGTCTCATGAAATCCAGAAGAACACGTAAAAGACATAGCTACACACTTCTTTACATTTAAGTCGAGCTGCCAATCACTGCACCAACCTGAAAGAACGTTTAGATCGTTCAGTAAACAAGTGGTGTCATCCTGTGATACGACCCCTCTGTAAATAACAGTATTATCGGCAAATAGCCTAACCATTATCCACTAAATCGTTAATGTAGATTAAGAAAAAAATCGGTCTTAATACACTTTCATGAGGAACACTCGATGTGACGCGAACCTCATGAAATATAATTCAGTCCAACGCAAAAACGCTGTGCTTTCCTAGCAAAGATTCTATCCATCCAACAACTTTTCCGTCAATTCCGTAAGCCATCAACTTATGCATTAGTTAAAATCGATGTGTAAAGTGTGTAATACAACTTTGTATTTTCCACAGGATTTATTAACACGACCAGTTTCACTTCCGTGGAAGCATCATCAGGTCCTGATGCTTCCACGATGATCCTGACGATGCTTCCACGGAAGTGAAACCGGTCGTGTTAATAAATCCTATGGAAAATACAAAGTTGTGTTGCTTATTCTTATGCATTAGTTTTTTATGGGATAAATAAATATTATTGTCTTGGGTTTAGTGACAAAGAATATTAAACCTTATGTTGTTGACATCTATAACAATATTGGTCTTGAGAATACACATCTATTAATACAAAAATCAATTATTATTTACTTTTTACAGTTTATACTACAAACGGGATTGCGTTATTTCTTTCAATGATATGAACACTTTAGGTTTTAAAGATGACTTAAAAATAACTTAGACATATTCCTAAAGGAAAATAAAGCATCTGTGGTCCTTTTACATCAATGTTCAACATTTTCCATTAATATATTTCGCAGTTTAATTCATTTTGATATTTCCATCTCTGTACGCACTTTCAAGAAAAAATGCCTTTCTCATCTTCTCGAGGAACAATCCCTCAATTAGTATCCCCTCCTACTCCTCATTAGTATCCCCTCCTACTACTCACCGTATATATTTCAGCACTGATCAACACGAGAACTGCCGAGAACAGCAGTCTTTCCATGCTGCACTGAGCATCATTTCTCATGTTTTAATAATAACATTGACGACAGGTTAGATGGAAGAAGATACTTTTTAGTCTCAATCTCGCCTTAATAAAGACCTTAATAAGACCTTAATAATAACATCCGACCATTACAGGAGTTAACTCTACCGTCACTATCGGCTTCACGGATCGAAGCAAACATGTATCTTTTTCTTACAAATTTAGAATGCAATGGTTTGAATAATCAAAGACTCACCAAATCGATAGGATAATAACATTCAACGAAAAATTCATTCGATTAAAATTTTTATATACGGAATGAATAACGGGTATGGTGATGAAGGGAAAGACAATGGTTGGAGGGAAGATATTTGAAAGTCGAGGTAATGGTTTGCGGAAAACACGAAATTAAAATAAATTGCTACATTCAATGCAAAACAATATCTTATAGTAAGAATAAAAATAATTTTGGAATATTCTTTGTTTTGACTCAATCGAATATCATAAGCCATTAGTTATATTGAAACTTTGCAAAAACATAATAGTCTACCAACGATAAAAATAACAACAACACGACATGAACAAGAACATTAATAATAATTACAACACAAAAAATGATTACGAATGCATACGGTAATGAATATGAATTATATGAATACGATAATTTTGTTGATTAACACGTAAAATAATTCCCTAAGCAGGAAATTCCGATTGACCCGAACCCGGGATCCTGTGGTTGTAATGGCCACTCAGCCACCGCTGTCGTTGAATTTAAGGAGAGGGTCGAATGATTTGGCGATAAGTCGGCCTATCCATTGATTGGTTTAGTCTGAATCCGAGGGTGGAATCTGTTTTCTGGTACATCGCACCTTTGGATTTTATTTCTAACGCTATACTAACTGGTGCAAAAAATAACTAAACCTTAAAATATTAGTGTTTACATATCACAACATTCATTGGCTATCGACAAATGGTGTCTTGCCTAAAATTAACTAAGTTCAACCCGTGTCTAAAAGAGAAAAGGCTATTTTTAACTTGAGATATATTTAATGTATGAAAAAATATAAAGTATTCTATCAATGGAAGTCATATCAAATCACTCTATTTGCTGTTATCGGCAATAATTATCCCTACATTTGAACCTTCTTTTCTTCACCGTTTCTCTTTCGTTGCGTGGAGCATTTAACTCAAGTTGAAACTTATAGTTCTTAATTAATTTTTCATTCAATTTAGTCATAATAATTACGAACATTTATAACTTTCAATCAAATTTTCTTCAAATTATTTTCGTAAAACAATTGAAATTATGACGTGTATTCTAATCTCAAAGAGTCCCATAAAACAGTTTACAACTGACCCAATTTCGTAGCACTTGCGAAGCAGTTGCGAAATATTAATGTTGAAGCCTTTGATTAATGACATGGACGAATTGGTCTTATATGCCCCCCTTTATTCTTATTTAATAAAGGATTGGACTGAAAGCCTGAAAAAGAGATGTAGATCTTCATGAAGTTACCGTTAAAAGTGGCCTTAAAAAATCAGAGAAGTGGCGAATCTCTCTTTGAACCTGAGCGAACATCGTAAGGTTTCATCACTTCTCTTGAACATAATCATGGGCTTACTTTTGAAATTAATCTGTACAACTCCTAATGTTAAAGTTTTTAATACTTAAAAAATAAAGGAGAACATCCAAATGAATATCCCAGATATTGGGTGGTAGGATAGTGGTTAAATTAATATCAAACTGTATATATTCACTAAAATAGCAAGAGAAATCAGCTGTAATAAAGTGCCATCTCCCTCGTAGAAGATTCAACGGCGGAAAAGTTTCAGCTTCGATTAAAGAGTTTATATTTGGTATCTTTCCTGGCGTCTGAAAGTGTACATAAGATAGAAAGCATTTATGTTTTTGAGGACGAAAACTGTTTTCTCAAATATCCTTTAATAACGCGCACAGCAATAAAACGGCCTACCGTGCGCAGTCGATCGCCTAACAAAAACCATAAGCGAAACAGAATAACATGGTATTATTGCAGTGCTAGATCGAAACTTGAGCTCTGGAGAGGAAATAACCCTAGTAGGGACAGTAGCGCGAGGAAACATCTGGTATACTCAAGTAAAAACAAAGAAATTACTTTTGATTTGAATGAACACTTCTTGATTTCATGTTTAATTGAACATTTTCAGCCCTAACAATGAACGTGAAATTCATTTTACATCGATATCCGAAGGCATCACTTCGTGGAAAGACATTGCAGAATGAAAGAAACTTAGTACTTTTCCACAGGGACTTTGGGTACTTAAGTGTGCATACGAAACACGTAGCGTATTAAAAGCCCTGTGGAAAAGTACAAAGTTTCTTTTATTCTGTAGAATTCATCTATTTTCTTGTTTTCTTACCTCACAGACTATGAAAAACAAACCTGAGAAACTAATCTCATTTGAAACAACCGAATTTGCAATTATTTGAAAGCAAAGTTTTCTGCGACATTTTTTTGAAACACAAAACGAAACCTTAAGTTTAGAAAAAAAAAATAAGATTTTCACCAGATAGAAATGATTACGAAACGCTCAATATTTGTATTTTTTTAAACTTTCAAAGGTTAAGAAGAGTGGCTATCGGTTTTTTTGCAAATTTACTTTACTTTTCGAGACGTCTTCTTTCCAAAATTGAAAATATTCAGCATATTTTTAATTTCAATTTACGTAAATTCAAATTAATTCTAATAACTACGCTTCCGCTCACAGTAGGACAAAACAGTAACAGTAAACAGTAGGAATAAAACGGACGAAAAAAATATCAGGTTACAAATTGTGGTTTATCCAACATTATATCACCATGAAGCTCTCGCTACATCAAAGCATTGGAATATTTGCCTGTAAGTATTGACGTATTCGTTTCATCTATGATAAACAGAAAGTAACTCAATTTGCTGATTTCCTATTTTAATATATTTCATATTAATTTCCCGATTTAATTGACGAATAATAAGAAATACGCGAGATTATTATTGGAAACATCGACCGGCTTTAATGCTTCGGTATTCTCCGCAAGAAATTTCCAGACAATTCTCATGTCACGTTTAGAAACATTTCCTCTCTGCGGAGAATTTTCAATAGAGGTCACTCCCTTCCGGTGACGAGTGGTGTGGTGACGTCGGACGAACTGCATTCGTCCGTATGTGCGCGGGTCACCATTTTATTGAGAGGCGCAGGGGTTACAATGTCAGCGGAGATTGTTCTCTGTGAGATCCGGCAATATGGGGTTTCCTTCCTCCGAAGGTGTAGGCGGCAGCTGTAGCAGCCGTCAAGATTACGAATCGCACACGAGAAAGGGGAAGTGGAGAGAGTCAGCACTTTCTTCCATAGTGCCCGCATCGCCGGAGAACGATCTTTGATTGCGAGGCATCGTATTGTCGCCTCTCGGAACGCTTCTTTTTTTCCTGCGGGGATATTTCCTATTTTTTCACGTCATCGTTTCTGTAACCGCCCGCTGCCTTCCCACGGCTTGTCCTCCCATTTTCACCGTCTCTTTCCCTCTTTCACTGTTTTTTTTTGAATTGATGAAAAAATGCTCTCCGTACAGCACTTGTTTCCGGTAATGCAATTTTGTCTACAAAATGGCGGATTATTTGAAACTTATGAATGAAGCAAATCCGATACAGATTCGGGGGTAATCTTGTGGTAATTATTAATATTAAAATGCTCCATTAGAGTGAACCTTTTACTATACCACACAAAAAAAAATTGTGTGGTATAGTTAAAAGTTCACTCTAATGGAGCATTTTAATATTTTTGAAATAGATACGTATTGCCATAGAAATGGGCATTGAAAATACATATATGACATTTTAAACTCGATATGGCAGGAAAAAGCTGGAATATTAAGAATGCCTTTGCCGAACTAAGTAAAGAGAGGGTGTGCAGAATCATATACCGATCAATAGATTCGGAGGAAACAAGGTTACACGATTTTTTCAGCATCGTTAAAATAGGAGGATATATCTTTTTCCATCGTAAGACATAATAAAGATATCTTTATCGCGAATATGACTTCCTAATAACGTTTCATCTTCTGCGTAAGAGATTTCTTATTTCTTGTAATAAGAACACTAAGACAATATGAAAGAGCAAAATTGATGTGCGTTTCGGTGTATTTTGTTTGAAATTGAAGCTTTGTGATATGGATTCTGATTCACTTTGCAATCAGGTTTTACATTTTGATCTTTTCATTTTCAGGAAATGAACTTATTTCCTTAAATACAGAGATGCCGATATACTAAGGATCGAATACTAAAAGTTCCTAAAAAGATTATGATGCAAATATAACATGGGAAGGTTTTTTCGCAATGACTCTCATATTCACTGAAATGATGTTCATAAATACCGTAAAAACAGAGAATCTATTTAATATGAGAAACGCAAATTTTTTTCAGTCCTAAGGCGGAATCGATTCTGAATCTGACTTGGTGTAATCCTCAATTTTCTCTTTCATCAACAATATCTGCGTATTTGTAAGGGAGCAAAATGTCTCCGCTGTACCATATCTTCCGTATTGTACAATGGAATTTTCCGCAAGTTAAAGTTTTCCAATTTCATTTCGGCGCAAAGAAGTAGCATTTAGAGGGATGGAGAAAAGTTCATTCTCGGAATACGGTTTTAAATTCCATTCGAAAGGATTTGAGATCTTCTCTTCCCTCCGACGACGCGCGCACACAAGAAGTGCAGATGAGGGCGCCTTTCTTATTTGTCAGCTTCCTGTTCAAAGGCGGAAACTCGGTGCGCTCTACGAGTAGACGAGAAAAGAAAGTTAATTTTCTGAAGGAAATATTGGTGGCATTGCAAGAAAACGTATAATCTTAAGAGTGGTGCACAGAAAAAGAACACTCCACGAATATCTCCAGAAAATGTACCCAAAACCATTTATAAAAAGGACTTGATCGTCTTCCTCTGACGAACTCTTACTCAACTCCTCGTAACGATCATTGCTGTTCGTACGAATTCGAGAAGAGAAGAGAGTAATTAGGAATACATTACTTGGAAAATAATTTGATAACATTTTGCATTAAACTTGGGAGAGATCATTCTGAGAGCAAGTTTCATACGAGAGCAAGATGCTTACTAAACGCCAAAGCCAGTGATTTGTTGTCGAGTGAGGGAAGCATCTAAGCAAAAGCTTTATTGAGTAAACAATACCAATTCCAACTTGATTTCCAATATTAATTTAATGGGCTAGTTTTGTTTTTCCCATAAGTACTGGAGAGTCTAGGTTGACAAAGGGAATATCCTGATGTGGTTGAGTGAGGAAAACGTATGTAATACGGCCAACGGACACAGGGACCGAGTAACTCCCGGGATAAGGGGTTCCCCCACCACCAAGTGCCAACGGCCTATCATGAGGGCGGATGAGCGGGTGGTGGGTTAGGGCACATTGTTGGCCTTGAGGTGAGAAATCACCCTAAAGGCAGATGAGTCACTCAAGACCAATGATACAAAGATGGAAAAGACAAGCGGAAAGCATTCCATTAAAGTTTGAAGGAAAAGAGACCACATAATTTTAATGCAGACACGACCAGGTTTTAGCGAATGATAGCGACCATCAGGTAACACAGCAAAAACCGTAAGCATATTTAAACCCAGGGAAGTACTGAAGAACATTACGTATTACTTAAAGGAAGAGATTTGCAAAAGGTTTCGTATGGAGTGTGGTCCGATATGGATCAGAAACTTGGACGAATAGGAAAACAGAAATAAAGTATCCCGAGAGTTTTGAAATGTGACTATGGAGAAAGATAATGAGAATGATATGTAGAAACAAGATGAAGAATGACCAAGTTTTGGAACGGATTAAAGACAGAAGATCAACCATTAACACGATAAAAAAAAGGAAAGCAAACTGGTTGGGGCACGTCATGAAGCATAGCTGCCTACTGATTATAGAAGGAAAGGGAAGAGAAAAACGCAGGAAAGGAAGATGAAAATCTAACATGTTAACAGATTTACGGGAAAACAAAACGTACCTGGAAATGAAAAATCAGGCACAAAATAGACAAGTTTGGAAATGTTCAACTGAAATCTGTCAGAGGACAGAACCATTCTGATGATGAGTTTTGCAAGTGGTTTTACTTTAGAATTTAGCCGAGACGCATAATTATTTCTTGAGTAAGACTTGTAATAAATAATACCATCTAAGGCTATACCTTAGAAATACAGAATTATGGAAAACAAGCCTAGATAGATGAGGTAACATTCGGGAAATTAAACCCAACCCAAAGAAATACCGAAATCATGAATTCCACTTCAAAACTTTCTTTCGACTTAAATAGAACTCAGGTTTGAATTATGAATTTTTATATGTAATAACTCATTCCAGAAAGCATTCCTTTGCCTTTCTCCCGAGTTTCGTGTAAACTTTCCCCGTTCGCTGTCAGTATAGACAGGAAGGATTCCACCTGAGGGCTTGATGAGACGAAAGAATCGTTGTTTTCCGGTCAGCTGCTTTTACAGCTAAAATGTAACAGGCGTCGGGAAATTCCTGTCTACCGGAGGTATTTTTCCAAATCAATTTCCACTGCGAACTTTCACCCTGAGTGAAAGAACGTAAACGAAGGCCATTGTTTCGTTGAACACAGCGTGAACGGTGAGATATGAAGCAACGGAAACCATCGCATGGAACGCAGCTATAGCGTGATAAAAAAAGCACGTATTAGACAAGCATATACACACGTTCTTCTTCTTTCCTTCTCTCCCCTACTCAGCACTCATATTTCTTTCCTTATCTACTCACAAAGTAAGCTAAAGTGATTTGGTTTGCAGAGACCAGCGTCTAAATATATCTGTATTAAATTCACTGAAATGTATGAGCTATTAATGTTCGTTGAAATAGTTAAATTAGGAAATTTGTATACCTTAAATTAACTCAGAACCAGCACACAACATAATTTAAATATTTTTACCTCTATATATGACCCTACTATCTGTCAGTCATCAAAATATGCAATTCAGGAACTATATAACTCAAACATTACACAAAGTTATACACATAATTATATTCTCGTTTCTATTTGATTTCGTAAATTTAACTATTTGTATTATACAATCAAACCAACTGTGTCGAGCGAGATCCGTCACAAAAGTTAAACAGATTTTTTACACTTTCCTGGACAACAACCTTCTCGTGGTGGAAGGGCTGCAAGTTCTTATGCACTTAAAACCTAAAACTGACGGAAAATTTGCTCTTGGAATGGTCACCCTTGCCAGAATAGTCAATTGGTTGTGTCCAGACAAAAGGTAGTCCACGCAGCGTTTGTAGTTCAGTGAGGCGACTGCAAAGGCGTCTGTGCCCCACTGCGGCGGGTGTGGTGCAGTGTACGAACACAAAACACTGTCGAAGAGGGGAGACCACCTCGACTACTTATCTCAAGAACATGATGTGCCAATATTATCAATGGCGCACACGGTACTCAGCCCTCTAGGGAGAATGTCGCGCCAGGCAATGATGGGAGTAAGGCCATATCGGTCATCATTCCATGAAATCCAATGAATGACGAGAAAAAAAGAGAGAAGATGGTCAGGGAAATTAGGGTGGGTAGCTGGAAAGTGAAGACAATGCATAGGAAAGGAAAATAGGAAAACGTAAAGGTAGAAATGAAGGGATCCAACATTAACATACTAGGGAAATTATTTAATCAATTCTTGCGAAAATTAACTGAACTTACTCATATTGTTATACTCATATACTACTCATATTCATTCTTGACCTGTGAGTCGAAGTGAAAGGACGTGTGCTCCGGAGCTCCTCTAAGGACCCCCTGAGTGAGAAGCCAACGGCCATCAAGCCCTCATTATCCGGTGTTTGTTTTTCAGTGTTGCCCGTGAAAGCTGAGAGGCAGACCAGTGATAAGTACAGCTAAAGCTTTTCTTCTTTATTTTTACTGTATACTGTTTTGTGTAAACCGTCGTTCTTAAGGTTATTTCAGTTATATTTAAAAAAAAAGGTTTTTATCGTCCTTTCCGTAAGTTTCTAGTAGATATATTCAGGTGTTTTCCTTAGTCTCAGGTCAAGTTTCAGAGTCAGATTAGTTTAG
>KZ308983.1:0-182126 GCA_000376725.2 Ladona fulva
AATTTATTTCTAGTTGTTATGTCTATCAACTAATTTATCTGTACCATTTTTTAGATTTGATTTGACCTACCTTTTCAAAAAAACTAAAACTTTTTAAAACTTAGTAAGCTTTCAGTAGATTTTGCCGGTTTTCCACACCCCCTTCTTGTGGGTTTCCTGTTGTGTATTTTTTTCTAAGTGCAAACTTAGGTTTTTTAAACCCACAAAGTAGTTTTCTAGTTTGAGCTTTTAAACTTCATATAACGAAGAGTTAGATGAAAGAGGAGACTTCATAGTCTCAATTTCGCCCTAATAAAGTCATCGTATTATTATTATTATTATTATGTTTATGCTTAATGCAATTGAATGCTTGCTGAAAGACTGAGGTAGCCATTAGAGACTATTCATAAGATCTTGTTATTTTTTAATCGCGTAATTCTTTATTTATACCTATTTATATATAATATTGTAATATGCTTGTAATGTTTGTAATCAAAATTAATATTAATATTAAATTATTATTATTAGAAAACACCACAAGCCAATCAACCAATTTTTGTTAGTGGTATTTTGCAGTGTTTTTACATTAAACTGAATCTAGTCTCCTGATAAAAAAGTGGTTCCCTTTTCTTATTTTTCTTACCGTAAGTTAACACCACAAAGTTTAGTCAGTTGAATTTAAGCGTTAGAATGATTACTTTTGTCTAGATTATACGTAATAGGTTTTGAACATTTTTATGTATATAAAAATTGTATGTATATTTTAGTAAATGTATGGAATTACAACCCAGAAATGCGCACTAAATATTTGAAAATAATTAAAATTATGAAATTAAATTAATAAGTTCCTTACATCAAAAATGATAGGAAACGAGAGACAGTTCCTCGAACTGCCGTAATCGCTCGCACCACTTTAATTGAAAAAGGTTTTACTTAATGACAGACTTTAATTATAAACGTTCAGCATACTCAGAAGAGGGTCCAAAGATTAAGTTCAGCAAAGTACATTTTTAACTACACGTCTCATAACGCTTTTACTAATGAAGTCCGCGGAAGCTGACGAGATATAGTGGGAATTAAATTTTCATTCTAAAGGAAGGAAGGATATGTACATTTCATTAGGCATGATGATGGCAATGGAACTCCGAAATCGGTAGTCGCCAGAATGAAATTGTGTATAAAAGTACACTTCTTTCCTTCCTTCGGAATGACTTTACTAATGAACTTCACTCTTTGGAAGAAAAATTTAGAAAACAGCTTAGAAATTTCTTTACTGAAACACTAAACACTAAATTCAGATAATGTTGCATTTATGTACTATTACCAGTTTTCGATATTATTGTCCTCATAATAGGCTCCCGGATAGCCAAGTGGGCAACGCGTTCGACTTCGGTGAAAGCGGTCCCGTGTTCGACTCCCGGTGGGGGCCCACGTGCGAAATGACCTAAGCTGTCGAAGCACTTTCTGTAACACTACTACTACTTGTCCTCGTATTTTAATATGTATAATTCCTGTTGGGAGCATAAAACTTAACACTAAAGGTCTAGAAAAATGTTAAAGGCCAGGAGATATATCTATTCCATGGAAAAACGGACAAGAAAAAGTACAAAAAGACCCGACTTGAACCTTGACCCACCGCTTTCCGAGCGGATGCTTTAACCAATTAGGATATTTAGCCAAAAAGCCATGGGAATTTTCCTAGATACACACTTTTATTGCAAATTTTCCGTCCACCTTGATAAATATATACAGCAGAACCTGTCAATGTGATCACCTCCCTCCAATAAGCATCTGCAACCTACCGACGGAAGAACCAGTTTTTAATGGTTTCCGCCAAAGGAATATGAGTTACATGTAATATTTTTTGCGCATATGGCCAACTATATATAGCGAACAGTGACCAGCTATGTGGGGAACCATCTACTAAATATACCTCCTTTACAGTATGTACCAACGAAAAACAAAAATTCTTATATTCTATTTTTTTCTGAAAAGATTCATTTCCCCAAAGTTTGCAATTTACGATAACAAGAAAAGGGGTTGATTAAAATGGGTTTTCCATCAAGTTTGCAGGTAAAAACAGGCTTGATTTTCAAAAAGATGAAAGATATACCTTATTGAAAAAGAAATTGACGGATTTATAAAATCCCAAGGAAGAATGGACTTGAAGAAAATCTGACGGGACCGGGAATTGAACCCGGGTCTCCCAATTGCCGGTTGGGATTGGGTTTCCGTCCGTTGATCTATCCCGGGGGAACATTTTTCCAAGCCATTCGGGAGACTTTGTGGTACCAGTTTTCTATGGATTTATAAAAACATATAAAAATGAAATTTCATTTCCTAAAACTGATCTCCCCCCCGATCTCCTGGACCGTACCGATCTCCTGGGCGACATCTCCGGTCGCATTAATAATATCTGAGGGGGTGTACGAGATATTTCTATTATTACTCACTTATCTATCAGGTTATTTTTTATTGGTATGCCAACATTCAATTTCTTTCTCTGTTTCCTTGTTTTTATGCTCTTAACTTAAATATATTTTTTCAATAAACTAATTTTAGAGTCCACAAGGAAAAGGGTTTTTGTAACTTGGCCCGATAAGGCGTGCACCTAGGAAAATTCCCAAGGAGAAACGGACATGAAAAAAGTCTGACTGAACCGGGACTCGAACCCAGGTCTCCCAATTGCCGGTTTTCTCACAAACAGCCGTTCTGGTTAGATAGATCAACAAACCGGCAATTGAGAGAACCGGGTTCTAGTCCCGGTTCCGACAGAGTTTTTTAATGTCAGTTTCTCCTAGGTAATTTGGAGAGTTTAATAATTCCTTCTAATGAGGAAAACCGTCCTGATATCTCATAATCTTGCTATAAGGGCCACCTATCTAATGTGGTATGTTTCGAATGGTCCTGATAGTGGTCATTTTGGACAGGTTTTATTTTATTAGCTTGGCCAAAAAATCTCGACCGAAGAAGCGGAAAAACAACTTTGGCAGCGGAAACATTAGATAAACATTTCACTGCATTCCATTTTCTCCATATACACGTATAATTTTCCAATTACGCCACTAGAAACGCATTCAAAACGGGCAATGTCGGAATAAATTTCCTGCGGAAAGGCTTAACTGCAAACATGTGCAAAGTCAGCGGAGAAGCCGCTGCATCCTCGACTCCTTTTGTACTTCCAACAAATGAAACGCGATAGTTCTACCCCCACAACATCGAATTCAAAGATGTAGGTGCTGCCATCTTGAATTACGAATTGCAGCTCCGGGTAGAGAAGTTGTGATGGAAGGAAATCCAACGGAAAGTGACTCCTCCCTCGTTCACGCGTCTCGTGACGTTCCCTTTGCATTCACGGGTCTCTTTTTTTGCGCCACGATTCATTCTCTCAACGAAGGGAACATTCATCATTGGGAAGAGCGTTCATCTTCGACACCCAATGGATGGCGAATGGAAAAAAAGGGAGGAAGATAAAGAGAAAGTAACACATCGGCGAACTTCGACCCGTGGCCGCATGGCGCTATTTGTCTGCCTCTCTTCCCATAATCCCACTCCTTGCTCTCGCCGCATTCGAAACCATTCTGAACCTTTCCCTCGACTCAACCGATAACCCTTTCCACCTGTGAATCTTCCTTTATGCTCCTCCATCTTTATCTACCTTTCTCCTTTTCCCTATGCTTTCCCTCTCTCTCTCTCTCTGTCTCTCCTCTCTCTCTCTCTCTGTCTCTCCTCTCTTCCTCCTCGCGGCCCTGTCTTAATCTCCATTTTACCAATTAATTAAGTATCAATCTCATCCTCTGTTTCACTTCCATAGCCTTTATAAATTTCACGATGAAATTATTTTTATGTCCTGAGGAAAGGAAAGTTCAAGCTACCGTATTTTGATGAACGGAATAATTTCAGAAAACTCTATCTGGACCGGAATAACGCAAAAAGAAAATAATTTTGGGTTAAAGGAAATAAAAATGTTAACGAAAGAATTTTAAAGATTGAAACGAGAAACACAACGAAAATCCAATATAGTGATGTTGTGTATAAATACCGATGTTATGAGAGGTAGTATACCACTGCTTCTTGTGGTCGGCTTGGGCATATGTTTAGGTCTAGCGAAGCATTTTATTTTACTTAATATTCTTTTAGTTTTTATTTATTTTTTAAATTTTATTTATCTCTTAATACCCCACAAACCCATTCGCTAAAAAAATAGCGGTGGGGTAAAAAAATATAACATACAACCATTCCCTAACCGGAAAAATCCAACTTGCCGGGATTCGAAACCGGGACCTTGGGGTAGGTCCTCCTCTCCGCGGCCGGTTATATTAAACGCAGGATGAATCAGCCTCGATTATTGTTTTTAGTATATTTACTAATTTTCACACAATGCCCACGAGAAGCTAATCTTTTTCCGAATACTCAGGAATTTAAAAATATTCGTTATTTGAGAGAAGTTTAGAAAATGTTATTACCTCCGTATTCTCATTAATACACAAGGATAGGGGTACACATTAAAGAATTTTATTTTCCGTAAGCTATTAATCCGATTAAATGTTAATCCTAAGGGGGAAAGGAATTACATTTTCCTCAAAGAAAAGGTTGTACGGAAAAAGAACAACCAAAATTATATTTGCCCAAACTTTTATGTTCTTAGGGATGTAAAAGAAAGCAATTGGCGTTTTTGGGAATGGATAATCCAAAAACTGAAGCCATGGTTATCTAAACAATAACAGGGTTTATGAGTGAGTAGTTATAGAATTCGTCATTGGTACATCTACATAAGCGAGAGGAAGTAGTTCTTATTTTATTTCCGAACAGCCAAATAGGTTTCATAGACACTATAGCTCACAAAAACGCTATTTAATATTCTTTTAGTCTGTATTCAACCACTAGACATCAACCTCTACGTTCATTCGATCGTGTACCCTAACACGTCCTACTTAACCCTCTCACCTTTTCATGTCTTGATAATCATCTCCACCACTTATAACATTCGACAATTTAACCCCTCAGTCTTTTCTTCAGCTTATTCCTTTGGCAATCCATTCCATCTCAATATCTCCCTCGAGTTCTTTTATCTCCGCTTTATTCCCTTCCCTCCCGGCACTTCGTTCATGTTGTCAACCAGGATATCGAGTCGTAATATTTTTTCTCGGGTTTTCGCTCCGGTTCGATAGAAAAAAACTAATTTCGGTTCAGTTCCGGTTTCGTTCCTCCCTCCAACTTCCAACCGGTTCAAACCAGTTGTTTATTGCTTCTATCATACAAATATTGTTCCATTCCGAAATTTATTTTACAATGAGAAGCTCTTTTTAATGATATGAAATGACATCAAATTCTTAATTTCGAAATTGAAGCGATGGAGACAAAAATATTAGGTTGGATAAATTTAAAAGAAACCCTTTTAGTAACCGTTACACATAGTTAGTATAGCTTTACCGATTTACTCTTAATTAAAATGGTTTTGTTTAGGACCGAATTTCGGAACGGTGTAAAAAAAGTGTAGGTTCGTAGGGCACGTCGTCACAACGAGCAAATATCAACGCAGTGGAATCCGGAATCACCATGCTAATGGAGTAAATAATTGGTTTCATTCCGGTTCGGCTTCAAGAATGTTAATTTTTCGGTTCGCGTTCAGTTTTCGCTCTTCCAAAATAACATTGTTTCCGTTTTTCGGTTCAATTCCGTTTAGATGCCTTTTTTGTCCTAAATTCTTTTCGCTCACAAACATCTCAAAGGTCTCCAGTGTTTGAATATTCCCTAATCGATACCTATATTTTTTATGAAGGTACCTGATGAAGTCGTACGATGACGAAACCTGTCGTACATTAAAATATTTGTGAAATTAAACGTATGATTTGGCATTTCGTCTCTATTTAGTACCATTTTTATCACTAAGGGTAACAAACATTGCAAACTAAGAATGTTATCGGTCATCAACAAACAAAATCCTTGTAATTAACAAAAACTCCAATTCCATGTATTTACACCTGTCGATGCCTGAAATCAAAGTGACTTCCTTTATTTTGAAATCAGGGATTAAACGTAATGAGTATCACGCATCCTCGCAAATAAGGTCGTAGTACGGGCACAAGAGAAAAAAATGTTAGCGAAGTAAATGTATATTAACATGAAAATTATTTTCGACGTGTACCGACACGAAATAACTAGAAAATTTAATGAACGACGATACGCAGTACGGTTAACGACTCAATGAAGTGATTAATTCGATTAAAAGGAATTAGTTATTGGTCGTTTCTATGACATAATCTGCATTATATTTTTTCCATTAGTTTGTTATGAAGATTAATCTGCTTCATAGATCAATTGGAAGGTACCGATTTAAACCTTCTAAAACAAATGATTCGACAAACAAACCGATGATGATGCAACGTATTTATCTTTTCAATTAATTGATTAATAGCTAATTACTTAATGCATAAACACAAAGGGATTGGATGCGCAATTCCCAACATAGGAATTGCCAATGAAATGGTTGAATGAGAGAGATGGTCATTGAAAAGGAACAGAAGTGAAGAATGCGAAAGTTGTACCGAAAAAATCGCAGAGACATCCAAAGAAAGGAGAAGGCAGTAAAATGAACGGCAAAGAGTCGAGGCAAAGGCAGGCGGAGTTTAAATGAGTTGGTCTAGCGCCATTAGAGACATTTCCATTTAAGCCATGCAATTAAAAGTTCCCATTTATTGAGAAAAGTGATCCCTTTCCAGGCAAAATGGAAACAATACAATACTCTCCTTGATCTGCCGAATCTTCAGAAGTGAACGGGAAAGGGGTTAATTTCAAAGACGGGTGCGAAACCAAAGAGAATTCCTCAAAAATAACCATCGACCTTTGCGTTGGAATGGAAAACTAAATTGACACCGTCAAATAAGATTCCATGTCCATTCTCTTTATTTTACGTATCCGAAATTAACCATGTTCGTTCACGACTACTCTTCTAGATGATTGTATAAATCCGAAATACCGATAGCTATATCCAAAATCTTCCTTCGATTTAACAAAATAAGCGAGGTCATCACCTGATGATGGCGCGAGCCGAAACCGGTCGTTATATTAAATATTCTCTGTGGAAATAACGAAGTGCTTGCTTATTTTGTTATTATGGCTTTCCACGAAGTCCGGCCAAGTACCATTGAATTCCTTCGATTTACTTCAGCTCTCCGCTGAGGTTTATTTGGTTGGTATATTGTCATTTGACCGAATGCTAAAACGAAAACAAGGGCTTCACGTCCACCAATTTATAATATAGAAAAAAAGTGGACAATGGTCCTCGTAACTAGATTGGAGCATAAATCTTCAGCATAAAAAACTATTCTTAAGCTATCTTTGGATATGTTTGGGAAAAGTGGTGAATTTATTTCACTTTCTTCTATTGAATAAACATAATATTTCTTTAAATAAAATTTTCTCATAATATAGCAGAGAGATCTAGGCCTTAAAAATTCTGTCTCAAAGGAAATATCGACAATAATATAGGAAGGAAGTATAGATTATACAATGTACAAGATAATAACTGGTAATACTTAATGCAAATGTTTCTTTTTTTATAGTAGATTGAAATCCATTCCATATGTTTGTGGGAAACGCCCTTTTTTGGTAATGAGAAATGGAGCAAAAATTTTACATGTAGATTTGGAGAAGAAAATAAATTTTAATATATCCTTCACTACTTGTTCTTCTACCTAAGTTATTTCCTTTCCTTTGGCAATTTTATGGATAATTTCAGTAGACGATTTTCAGTGAACCTTAATAGTACACTTAATGTCAATTATAACTGGTTCCACATAGTTCGACGATCCCTGACATCATCAATAGAATCCTATAAAGGATTTTTCTGCATCAGCTACAAATTCTTGTGCAAACTATTTATTTTTATTAATTATCGTTATCCGTAAAACCTTCTTCCTTTTAAGAAATGTCAGCATTTTTCCTCTTTATATTTCTTTTTTCTCTCAGATCCAAACCTAAGTAATTTTCATTAAATTCTCGGTTAATTCAATAAAGCGCTTCTAAGTAAATCATACTTAATGTTATACGCCCTAGAGTAAATACGTTTGCACTGTAAGTGTGCAACAGAGTGAAAGAATGTTTTGCCATCGAATAGGTACACGTAGTCCATAACTTCCGGCAGCATAAAAAGTCATTTTTCCGCATATGGAGTTCGTATTTGTGTGGTGTATTATTTTTGTTGATTTATTTGTATTTTTTTGGTGGTGCATAGTTTGAGCACATAGTTTGTATTATTTGAAGAGTTTTATTATCATTGTATTTACTTGTTTAGATTGTATTATTTCCTTGATTAAGAAAGAATATTCGAAGGAAATTGAATTTCATTGCTTAATATATCTAACTACAACATTATACACTTTAGTTTCTTTTTAAGTGATCATTAAAATTGAGAAACAAATAATTTTAATGAGTGCATTTGTTCGTGGAAGGAATATAAAGACCGCATGTACTTCAATTCTGTTGTAGCAGGTACCGTACACGAGAAAGATATGTTTTGACGTAAAAAATACGATAATTTTCTCATATGAACGCGTAGAAAGGTAATTGGAGTAAAACTTAAGTTGAGTTAATCAACTCAACTTAATCACGTCTTTACTTCCGTCTTCCTCGACTTCACTATTAGAGATAAACGTCCGTTCCAATGATTTCCTTTCCGCTGATTTCATTCGCCGAATAAATGGTCCGCCATTCTCTAACGAACATGCATTCGCTATGAGAACAGGAAGGAGATTTTTCCGGAGAATATTTCGCGCGCGATAAATCGTAGAGCTTTACCTCCTCCCTTGTCTTCCTTTCTTTCATCTCATCTTCCCCTTTCCTTTTTTCCGTCGACGTGTTTGTTTGCGTGAGGGAATGCGTACCGGAGAACAATGGCAGTGACGAGCAATTCCGCTTCTAGCTCGATGCGATGTCAGCGCCGCTCTGGATGAGCGGCTAACCTACGCATCTCCGGAATAAAAAGGCCCTAATGAGTAATGGACAGTCGTACGCTTTACATCCTTTTTCTCTTTTCTTCCACATCAACCGAGTCCCATCCTCTTTTTCATCGCCTTCCTCAATCCTGCTCTTCATGCTCCATCTCTCATCAGCCCTTTTCATCATCTCAACGAAAACAAATGAGCGCGGCACATCAGCGAAAATATGAGTTTAAATGAGGGGCACTTTGAAAATGGATAATGATCCGTGCACGGCGGAACATTTCTCAACGAAGCTTCTACGAGTGTGTATCCTAAGATATTTTATTTCACATTTTCCGAATAAAATATCGTAGCGTTGGATAGGATTTTCGGAGAAACATTAAACATTAAAATGTGGTTCAAAGCAGGAAAAATAATAATAATAGTTAATACCACAATTCTTCTCCAATCTTGAAATAAAAATTTGAAAGTAAATTTATTAGATTACGTATAAATTTACGTCATAACGGTATTGAAATATATTAAAGAACTAATATAGCACTTAAAATATTTAGAATAGTATTGAATAAATTATATTGCTACTGCCAAGATTATAAAATCCGATCGCTATAAAATCTGGTCAAAATATATCCTGATTCACAGGATTTTTTTCAAAGAAACGAGATTAAACTTTCAAATTTGACACATAGAGAACAAGCATTTTTAAATGACAAATACAGCAATCCATCGAGTGAAAGCAGAGAATTATTACACAATTGCATATAAAATCGAGAAGTAGATATCAGGGGTTTTATTCATAAGAAATAGAATTCTAATATTTAGAATCTGAAAGTAATTTGATACTTTAAACTGTAAAAAGTATGTACGTGTGGAAAAGACCAAAGGGAGTCCAAATTGGCCCAGTACGAATTTCTAGATACTGTAAATTTAGGAGAGAGTAAGTTAAGAATATAGTTAAGATTATTGCTTTTGAAAAGCGAACGAAAAATACATACATCAACCTTCAACTAACCATAAATAATTATCTCAACGCTCCAGATCTCATGTCACAAAAATAACACGAATAATAACTTCTGGTTTTGCTTATTTACTTAAGTTTGAAACACATAAGAGGTATATGCCATAATTCGATTAGCTCCTCAATGTAGCAGTTTCCCTAAAAATTAAAATATATATTTCACAATTGAGATATGCTAATATTGAAATAGTTATAAAATACTATTATGTAACACTAGAGCTGTCTAATTAATGAAGTACGTATGTACGAGAGTTGAATTCTGAATCACCCTTAAAACTGGATTTTACCTTTATTTGACCAGGTTAGGCCCTTTCCTTCCACCTAACCTCGTACATTTTACGGAACTCGGAAAATGGAAGAATCTTCGAAATCTTCTGTTGTTGAGGAAATAACCCTTCATTGGAGAAAAATCGATACAGAAGGAAAAATGATCGCAATTAATTCGATTAATCTAATTCCTCGATTCAAAAAGAAGAAAAATAATTAAGTAGAATTCGTTATGCAAATTCTTATAAATGCATATGTACTAAAAGAATGCGAAAAAGAAAAATATCACAATATAAGAGGCTTTACTATAAAATTCCAATTTTTTCATTAGAATACAACGTTTTTCTCGAAATTACCATGATATATTAAAATTATATAAATTCTTATATTCTATTTTNACCATGATATATTAAAATTATATATAATTATAAATATATTCAGTTTACCTTTACGTAAAATAGGTTGGATAGACGGGAATAATCATGAGTGTTAAATAAGTTAGAGGGGCATATTCGCAGAAGTATTTAGACATAAAAATACCAAGAATAGATTTTTTATAGGCAACTGAAAAGCTGAGAAAAAGTTTCTGGGAATATTTCGATATAATTTCTGCAGAAATGAAGACATTCACAATAACACGAAGCACGAAGCGAGAATATCTTGCGCTAGACTTGCGTAGAAGCTTTGCTCAGAAAACTTCCGATGAGATAAAATTGGACAGTGGTTCATCCCCTTTAAACCGTTCGCTATGACAATATTTCCCAAAAGTTTTATATGCTTGAAGAGCTATATTTAATTTTCATTTTTTATTGAAGAGTATTTTCAGTATTTTAATATATTTCTCTTTAATATTTGTATTCAAGTCTCACTTTAATTTGTCTTTTTAATCAAGCTTATGTGCATGACGGCGACCTGTCAAATCCAGATATCGTGTTAATATTTGTAGGTACCATTAATTTCGCTCCAGTACAATCTTCATGGTTTGTTTACATGTAAACCTGTGCTATAGCCATAACTGACTTGTTTCAAGGATATTTTAATCTATAAACTACTTTTATCTGCACAGCAATTTACGTAAGCTTGCATATCTGTTCTCCGTTCCGATTATTTCTTATATTTTCCAAATCTCCCTCTCCTATAAAGGATTTTTCTGCATCAGCTACAAATTCTTGTGCAAACTATTTATTTTTATTAATTATCGTTATCCGTAAAACCTTCTTCCTTTTAAAATATATTTTGTAATATTTTGATCTTGTTTCATTCTCAATTTTCTTATTCTTTAGTATATACGTATAACTCTACTTCATTGATCCCTTAAGTCACTCATCCTTTAAGTCTCTATGTCACCTGAAATACAATCGAATATATGTATTAATGATCACTAAAATTATTTTTATCGATTTTAATTCATTTCTTTTAAGCTGGAATATAAACGTAGATCCTGGGTTTAGGATAATAACTACGATGTTTTTATTTCAGATACGGAAATTTATGCTAGTCATTCCATAGATAGCGGATTTTCGTGCTAAAGTACGTACGTCATTAGCCTAAGGTTGGACTGATGTAATAAATCATACGTATTCTTCTAACAACTAAAGTTATCAGTGCTTCTACGATTATACATGCTCTTATATGGATATTTTCTTTTCTTTAATTTTTGAGGAATGGATATCACACAAGAATTTTAGCGAAAAGTCTACTGTTCTAAATGCAAGAGAGATTTTACTTACTTTACGGCTTTGTTTGCCATTAGAATTTAGTTAATTTGCAAAATAATCGCATTCACAACCACCGAAAAGAACAATTTTATATTTTAAAAAAGTAGTTTGCGATTTTCGTTAATGCGAAATATTTTGTATCCAATTTTTTATACCTGTATACACGTACAAATCGATTCTGAAAAGTAATCAAATACTTTCATGCTATTACGTATTTTAGTAATTTCTGTGCTTGAATGCATATTATGGCAGGCAAAACTCTCTTACTATTTAAGTAGTTGCCCTAAAAGTTACGGAATATTTTCAAATCGAATAAAACTCAAGTCTTAAGAAATAAAAACTAATGAAAAGCGGGGAAAAAAGTAAGTCTGAGTGGTAATAAGAGTGCATTCATTAGAAGGCGTATTTTCTCGTTTCCATGGATACAAACAATTTATTTTTGCGTCATCTGAGAGAGAAATATTGTCTTCGAGATATCGGATGCGTTAGGAATATTAGGTGATAACATTACAACTTTTTGACGAAAAAATGTTAATACTACGGAAATTGAAGGGATACGTCGATGCTTTTACATAGAGCACCCAATTCGAAATGATAATGTCATTGAAATAATTTTATAAAAATTCGATTATATATCATTAGTAAAAAGTCATTATTATGGTGATATGTATTTAGAGCCGACACGTACGGCCAATCACTTAAATGGCGTCATGCCCAAGAGAGGAAACATAAATCATCTTCATTTCGCATCAATTCTAGTTACATGGCCATTTGCTGAATATTAAAGAGATGCAGCCGATTTGCTATTCCCTTGACGAAGATATATCAAAATTTTTGCCTGCCGAACCCAAATTTAAAGAATATGGAACGATATTCCGAGCGAATCGCATTAAAAAACGGAAACGGATCTTAAAGAGATATCAAGCACACAACATGGAAACTTAAAAATACACCCCAAACAACTCTGCATAATCGCTTTAATGATCTTTGCCGAAAGCTGAAAATTAAGTGAGAAGTTTGAACCTTATAAAAACAATCTTAATCCTATTATATAGGAAGTCTCAAAGTTACTACCTATTTCACTGACACATTGTTCTCTACTGTAGACTCATGTCGGTAATTCTGGTGAGAAATTGTTGACGATTAATTGTAGACAAACAATTGTTGGCGAATAATTGTTGGCGAGTAGTCACTGGCACGCAGTTGTTGTCGAGTGCTTGTTTTCGAGCAATTTTCCGTAAATCGTCACAAAGAAAGGCATCATTAGCTCAAATTTGTGTTCCAGATACCCATAAGTGATAACGAATATCGGAAAACGAGTTACTGTGATTAATGGAAAATTAAAGGCTTGAGATTCGAATAAATTAGAAACAAATTTGATAGCGAGGTTCGCAAAATGAGGCCTGACAGAAAGAGGTATTCGTGGTAATTCTTTGCAGAGCAGGTTTTGAAATAAGTTAAATGTTTTAAAACCAGTTTGCGATAATTTGTAACACTTCCTATTGTACGTAGCGAAGTTTGATACACCTTGTAAATGAAAAGATAAATGAATAAAATAAACTTTTATGAA
Source organism: Ladona fulva (assembly GCA_000376725.2). NCBI lineage: Eukaryota > Metazoa > Arthropoda > Insecta > Odonata > Libellulidae > Ladona > Ladona fulva. Next base: position 13,495 of record KZ308983.1, read on the forward strand.
ACGTTTTTATGCTATTCCTAAGCATTCCTAAAACCATAAGTCCTACAACTTCCAAAGCTTGCGCATTATTCGATATCACCATAGAAAAGTGGCTAATTTTTATCTATTCTCTGATCATAGATTCTAGATCGTTCACATTTCCTTAACCTTTTGTTAGTCGCGGGAGTAGATTTCTACCCAACGCAATCAGTTTAATGGCAATTTACCCTCTTTTTTATTTCTACTGCCCCGAGCTTTTCAGTAGCTGTAGGGACACGTATTGAAAAGATTTGTGTGTAAAAGTTTTTAGTTTTATGCCAAACACTTTTTGATGAGCACGTTTTTTCTTGAAAGGAGCGCCAGGAGTCTGTGTTCATCTCTTTGGACTCGGACATTTTGATTTAGACAATTATTTCTGTAGAATATTTTATCAACAATCACCTTATCGGAGCATTTTCTGAGGTACCTGTGACTAAAATTTTTATCACCAAGAATATGCATGATTTCTTTTTGCATTGTGTATCCCCTATTTACCGAACGAATAATTTAGATCTATCGTTAACAAGCAAAATTTTTGTAGATAAATATAAAAAATTAGTTCATATTCCCCTAACACGCTATTAATATATAGTTTTATGGTAAAATAAAGATGTTTTCCCATGTTATAAATTGTTTCACGCTTTAGAAATTTACCACCCACGACTAACGGCGTTAGTAAAACTGGTGCGACTAACGGAGGATTAACAAATAATGCCATAGTTGAATCTATTGGTAAAGATGCTCAAAAGGAATCCAAGAGGGAAACAGTTTCATTGATAGGTGATGAGAAACGCATGGTTCACATGCTTGAATTTAGAAGAAGAAAGAAATAAAATTGAAAGAGAAAATGTCTGTGGCAGCCGGGAATCGAACCCGGGTCTCCCACTTTCCGGAGGAGGATGTGGGGGTGCTCTGTCCTCTAAGCTACCTCGATAGAACCCGCCACCCGCCCGGAAAGTGGGAGACCCGGGTTCAATTTCCGGCTGCGGCAGACTTTTTCTCTTTCAATTTATCCAAAATTGTCATTGCTTTTACATGAAGTACTGTTTAGCATGTTTAACATAAGCATTATATTTTTGTTCTTAGCATGACTGGTGGTAGAGCGGGTGATGCGAGATAGGGGAAATATTCTAGAATGTATAAAATTCAGGGATTTCAAATAAATTGGTTTCCGCCTAAATCTAAAGAACTGGATAGACCAAGGCACTCAAAGTTGGCAGATTTATGTCTCTATCTTACCCATAACAGGCTACTTTTTATCTTATGAATCATAGCGAGTTCGACGGCATGGAATTTGATAGCATTTTGGCTCAATGAAAAAAACAAGGGTAAGCGACCTTCGGTAAGAACACTTGACAGACTGCAAGATTTATTAGAATGAGAGAAAATATTTCTTGAAAAAATACCCACCGTCCGGTTGCTTGGTACGGTCTTTCCAAAATATAGTGCAATATGGATGAGCATCAGGTTTATTAAAAAGGCGAAAATAATTTTCAAACTCCGAACGTTTCCTAAAATACACATAACTTAACCGGAATTGAGAATTTTATTTCGATTCAGAGATGCATAGCAGCCATAAAAGGTGATTTAACATGAGGTATTTGGACATTAAACGTCGATGGGTAAATCGGTACCCAGGCTTCCTCAACTTCATTCCACTTGAGAGCAAGTAACTGTGGTAGCGAACGAGTACACGGGTTTCGTATATATATGACACGCCACTTTTCACTTGACTTGAAGCTCTGCCTTGCTTCTCCTCACTCCGAACATGCTAAACAAAATGAAACCGGAAGCAGTTTGAAAAGTGGAGATCGAAAACCTTTAACTGCCCAATTTAATGCTTTCGCATGCCTTTTTTCCACCCACTGAGAATGTTTCCGTACCAAATTGAGCTTCGTTTCACTTTATTTACTCCTCCGTGATTCGATTTATATCCCTATATTATACGTTTATATTGGCACGATGCAAATTTATGGCTCGAACGTTATAAAGTAATAAATCATGGAATCTTTATCAGGATGCGAATCTTTAAAAGCGCCTAACGCAGGACTTCTCTGTAACAGTTATCGGTTATCTTTGTTGGTTCCTCTTCAAAGAGAGACGCATCGAAGGAAAAGCTGATTAAATTCTGCCGCTCAATTACGCTCATAAATGCACTTGTAAATCAAAGGGAGCATTGTTCTAGTAATAGGCTTCAACAGTGTGACTGCCTTCCCTTATTAAATTTATCTCTCCTCATTAAGCCGAAATGCTGCCTAAACAATTTCATGGATCATGAAAGATAAAATGGAAAATGCATTATTGTGATTCAGGAGTAACTTCTTTAAGTTAATAAATAACAATATGAAATAAGGAGTAGCACTATGAGTTGTAAAACCGTTCGATTCCTAATATAAAAGGGAATTAGTCAGAAAGAAAATCTTAACGGGTTTCCTCTAAATGATGAATCTTGTTTTGTAATTAAGGAATTCTCGCAATATTTTCTTCTTCTCTGGTTGGTCAGTAAAATTCATCGAAAATCGTCCACTGACAGTTTTTGCTTTCCTTGCGAAGTTCTAGATTGCTGAAAATATCTAAAAGTATATTTATCACTTAAATAAATTCAATTTGAAGACCTGCCAATACTTCGATGAAATTTAACTTCTACACCTACATCTGTACCCTACAAGTCGCATTTCTGGGTGTGGCAGGGGGCACATGCGCTATGAATTTACTTCCCTAAACTGTTACGTTACTATATCGTTCCCGCAAAAAGAACTTCTTGAAGCAACTTGTTCTAACATCTATTCCTTAGATTTTTTTCAGGATCAGAACGGACTATGTCGGCTAAATACTTACTATATACTACGCTTAATATCGGCCACATAATCTGAGAACGTACTATCTATGAATATTTGAAGTAAATTCAGCCTTAGTTCAAATCTTCTATCTTCTAGAGATTTCCATCCTTCGTCCTGAAGAATCTGAGTAACGCTCAATAATTTTTTGTAGCAAATTTTGACAATACGTATTTCTTTTCGTTGTACCTTTACTAACTAATGAATACAAAACGTGTAACTAAAATAATATTATTTATTTATGAATTAAAAGTCTAATTCTAAAATTGAAATAAAATATTTATTTTGCAACAAAGCATAAATAGGATACATTTCCCATAAATATAACATTTTTACTTATATTTAAGGGAAAAACGCTTCATGACTTCCATAAGAAAATTTCATTCAAAAAATAAATAATTAAAATTAAAAAAAAATTCTTAAGGAAGCTAATACGTTAAAGTAATGTGCTTATTCATTCCATAAAGGTACGCTTGAACGTATCAATTATAACATGTTGTAATTCATATTTCGGTGTCCCAGTATGGAGAATTCTAATGTCACGAAGAGAGACGACATCGATCGCTTTCTGTTGAGTCAAAGCGCTGTCCGATGAAAGATTTACTTTCGGAGTAATGATTTCTGAAAGAGGAGCCACCTCTTGAGCTCGATTCAATTGATTTTTGATGATATCTTCCACCGCCTTCGAAAGAAATCCCGAACAATGCCGAATATAAAATGTATTCCGTGCTTTTGACAGCATAATTCTCTCTTGCACACTCCGACGCCATTCCAAACAACTGTCAGTCAAAGTTCGACGCACGCAACAGAACCCACGGCCACACGCCATATTTCCCATTTTGACAAGCTAATCGCTTCGCGGAGCACGCCACGCTATCGATTCTTCGCTGCGATACGATGGATCGATACCTGCACCACTAACTTAACTGCAGTTACCCGAGTTGTTTCCGGTACAAATTCACGTTCGTCTTTGCCACAGATATCTCTTCCTTAGTTGGAGGCAACGATTAAAGTCCTTGATCTCTGCTCTATTCCAAATGTCTTTCTCTTTACGATGGAAGTAAACAAGAATACCTAAACTAAAATTGGTACCAAGTTCCACAAGAATTTTTACTTTACTTTATTTATGTACATAATTTTATTTATTTATTAACTGACCATATAAATGTCGTAGCCCATTATCTGATGAGCTTCTTCACTCATTATGTGATGGCGTCACTAGAAGACTCATTCCCATTTGCGTAGAGAAGAAGTTTTTGCAATCTGTTTACCATCATATAACCTGAATGTATTAGAGGCTTAAAAACACTGCATAAGCCGTATTTCGGCAAGTGAAACTCGAGATAAACGGGAAGCTCCGGATTACCGATTTCTGGGAAGTCCCAATGTGCATTTCAGAGACATCCTCCATCATCAGGCAATCTCCAAAAAAGCTTAGTGGAGATCCCCTGACGATGGAGGTAGTTTCTGAAATGTACATACATTGGAACTTCCCAGGAATCCGGAGCTCCGTTTGTCTCTTAGCGCGAGTTCCGCTTGTCGAAATACGGCTTACGGAGTGTTTTTAAAACTCTCATTCATAAACAGCCGCATTCCAACTTTCTTTTTCTTTCTGACTGTATTACACATGTCTGATTGTTGTACATCCTTAAATGTGTAACCCACGTCAGGATTTATATTGGTGGTTTCTAACCAATAATGGTTAAAATAATAACAATAATAATCTTAATAATTATAAATTTATTATTATGATAATTATTATTTTATTGAATGGCGTGACCTACAGAAAGCCTGTAAAAATCTTAGAGATTTATCTTTTCATTAAATTAATTTCTAATCTTACAGATCTATCTTTTCATAAATATATCTCACGATACTGTAATCTTTCACTATATTTCACGCTCAAAATTTTCTTTATTTTCATTTTCTTTCATTTTTCAATTTTTTTAGTGGCCTATATTTATTTTATAATGGCTTTGGCAATATTTTAAACAGCACATTTGTGGCTTTTGTTCTCCCCTTCTCTGTGGATGTTTGCCCGCAACGTTTGTGTTCTCTTAATCAACCTTAAGTTACAAATATTTTTTTCTAACTCTCTACTCTCTCTTTTTGTTTTCAATTAACCTTTGTGTATATTATTACGACTTGCGATGTTATGAGGAGAAAATGCTCATATGGGCCTCGTCAATAAAGTGTGCCTATCTCTCTGTCAGAGTGTTTGCTAGAAGCTGGAGCCAGTATTCAGATGAGACATATGATCACGGTCCATGCGTCCCGCTTTGACTCCAGCATCCCTCACCCGCCTTCATATGTTGCTCAGCCCTTTGACTCCCAGAAGGGGTTTATGAGGAAATTCATCCGTGGTCTCACTGCCATCGGCTATCAGCCTTCCTTCTACGCACGATTTCGACCGATCTTCAATCCGTTTGAGATGGCAACCTTTTCTTGATATTGCTACTCTATCCATACTTCCCCAACGCATTTGCTCCCATTATAATTCAGTCAATAAGCAATGTTGGCATTAATATCTTCAGGGTCAGGTTTCTGGTTTGTGACACTTTCCATTTCGTTATGACAGATTAGTGGTCTCTCTTCAACTTTTCTAATGTCACCTAAGCACAGATTTCGGAAATATCTGTTGTAAGATGAAGGAACAACCCCCTTCTCAGGTGAAGGATTGGAAGAGAACCTTTATACATTTAAAAGTGGTTTACGTACAGAATTATTCTGCCTTTGAATATGTACCAAATGAAATTACAAAAAAGGGCTCTTTTAAGGTAGATGACAGTTATCTTATGTGTTTATTCGCTCAAAATACGGATGTGGGTACCTCATGTTAAGCTATCGTGAGGCTTACTCCAAGATGTTTCACTGATCCTTCTGTTTTCCTTCGGAGGCTGTACGAATAATCATTGGCAACTGATTTTCTTTTGAAGAAGTTAATTACTAAGCATTAGTCTCTAACTAAGTTTTAATTCCCAATCATCGCACCTTTTCATAATTCTATGTAAATCATTCAAGAGGATTAATCTACCCTCTTTTTATATCAATATCTTCGTTTATATTTTCTTTTCCTACAAGATTTCTTTCTTAATTTTCTCCGAGACATGGTATTATATAAGATATATTTTAAGCCTGCTAATTATTCCTTTGGCCTACAAATTATCTCTCCGAGCAAATTATAAAAATAATCTTCCTTATATTTATTACACGTTTATTGCTACATTCATTGCAGGTGTGAAGCACTACTCACAAGAGGTCATGAAGGCAACCTGACTTTAAAAAAATTAAGTTATGTATATTTCCGTTTCATTCAGAAAATTGGTTTATAGCACAAGATTTACTGAAGACCAACCAAAACAAAGAAAAAAGAGGGCGTGGACAGAAGAACAAAGGCGAACGGTAGGGGAGAAAATGAGGAAGTTCTGGGAAGAAAGAAAGAAGAAGAATCAGAAGTCTTGAGTTCATTGCGGTCCATAGTTGGCCAAATTCAATTTTAAAAAATTCCGTTTTAGTAGATGTAAATTCAGTCTACGGCAGTGAAAGAAATCGATTCGAGTTCATCGATTCGATATATTCGGTTTCGAATCCATCCTAGACCAAATATCACTATCGAAGCATCGCTCGGCAAATTGTAGCTGGTCACACTTGAAACTAATAAAATAAGCTAAAATTCAGTGGACTCCTGGTGGTATTTTGTGCTACTATAAGAAGGCTAACTGCTTTTCTCACAAAGGCATTCCCTTAAAAGTGCGGAAGAGAACGCGGCATGGAAGTTGAGTGGTTAGAATACCTCCCCGAAAAGTGGGAGACCTAGGTTCGAGGTCCAGTCATGTTGCTGTTTTTCACACCTGATAATCCTTGTGTTTTCAGCCGCGCAGCTTTCCAAAACTGTGTGTTACACGCTAATAGGAATATTTTCCCACAAATGTGTGTGAAAATATTCCTATTTGTGTGCAAATCGACAAGGACGCAGATGACGCCTAGTTTTGTAAGCAATTCATAATAAAACGGAAACACGTAAGATTTTACGGAGATGGAAGTCAGGCTGGTCCGAGTTACAGAGAAAGAGTTATGGAAGAGGATGGGAACTGTTTAATTTGTTGGTCGCATAACTGTAATGTGTGCGGGAGTGCATATATTTTCGTTCCGCAGTTCCAAATTTTCAAGATTTATAGCTTTAAAGGGTCAATCCGGCCACCAACATCATGAGGATGTCATAAAATGTTCACGGAAATTTTATAAAATTAAGCTACGATGATTCAAAATTTCTTCTTCGCCCTTTATGAAAACTCTACACACACTTATACATGTATTACATTAAAACCCTGCAAGCTACTAGCGGCACGTGGCAGGGGGAGCTACTACTCGCAGGTATTTGTAAATACCGTTAAAGATTTGCTCGTAGATGAAAGATTGGCTAAAAAACAAATTGTCTTGATTCTCGTCCCATTCATGTGGTTTTTCTCTTACTCTCGAGTTTTCATCTCTGTAAAAAGTTTTGACGAGAATTTAGATTAGGAAATTTAATAACAAATCAATTGATGAATGAAGTTTTCTTGGTTTTCAATCCTGAAGATGGCTCCAGAGAGACGAGTTGAAACGTCGATTGTCTTCGAAGCAACCACCCGGATGGGAACCCGAGAACACTTCATTCATACAATTCGCCGGGAAAGCACCAGATCCTTCAAATCAATTAATTTTTAAAACATAGGAACTTTCATAGTGAATCTAATTCATCTTTCTAAGTACGATAAACTGAGTTGTATGGAGATGACCTGAAACGCATATTCTGTAATGTCTGCACGGTTCACAGTAGTTAAATTAAAATTTAACTACTGAAATCACATATTGCTTGAATAGATCGGAATGTCCCATAAATTACCGAACCCATACATACTATTGAATTCCTATTTAAATTGAAACTCTTAGTATGAAGACAATTGAAATTTGGTATTAATGCTGAGGTTTTTAGTGTAAAAGACTTTATCAGCAAAATTACCAAAATCCACCCCCACACAATTGTAACTAAAATTCCTATGTATTATAATAAATTCCCATGAATTATTTATCTATATTATGACCTAATATTTTATTTATTTACATGCGATCTTTAAAAGTAATCAGATGCTTTATATTGGTCAAATTATTACCTTCTTCCCGTGGCGAACCACGACAAGCGAAATACGCGTAGACTATACTCTGCGTAGAAAGCAAGAAAATACTTAAACTTTAACTTGAAAGTAAAACTAAACCTTTCTTTCCATATCAGAATCTGCATGTGTACCCTGTAAGCCACCTTTCGGCGCGCGGCAGGGGGTACATGAGCCATGACTCTTTCTTCTTCATCGACTGCTTTCGTGTATCGGTCGAGGTAAAAATGAATACTCGAATCGATTCGTTCTAGCATCTATTTCCCGACATTCCTCTCAGTATCAAGTTTTGTGAAAACATAGGTGATACATTCCAAAGATATTTATTGATCCTTTCTTCTTTGTGATTATTTTCCTGTTAATAAATATTTCCCCTCGGATATAACTGATCTTAGTTCTTCTGATATTTGTAAAATGCAAAATTTCTATCGCAAGAAGTACTTTATTTTCCACACGACTAGCACCACGCGTTTCATTTGAGATGTTTTTATCATAAGGAGATATCTGCACCTGGTTCTTCAATCCTGTTCTCCTTTTTATATCATTAGTAAAAACTGAGTTCCGCAATTTCAAAGCTATAAATATTAAGTCCGTTCCGTTATTAGGAACACTTATTTTTTACTTTCGAATTTGGCGTTCTATAACACGCGGAAAACTGTTTTTCTTCTCCTTCCAAAATTTGTTGATTCTTCCGCTTCCTTATCTCTGTGTTCTTGGCCTATTTAATTCGTTTTTCCTTGAATCCATTAACCTTCATCAGAAACACCTTTTTATTGCCTCTCGCTCTTGGGCTGATCACATTTCCTCCTTACATCTTCCTGTTTGTTTGACGCATTTTGTGACCCCCATTTGCTAATTAGGTTGAACTTTTTTTATCGATTTAAGCAAATTATTTTTAATCGACGCAAAGGAAACAAATTAACAACACTAATTACTGTGTCCCCGCATTTTATTCTTACGACAGCAAGTTTTACCAAAATATTTTGTAGTGTTGTAGTGAATGAGTTTGGCTTGCCGTAGTCCACCTTTATAAGATGACCTCAAAGACAAAGATTCTATAAAGTCAGACTACTTTGAGGGACAGAACTAATAAGCGAAAACGAGCAGTCAAAACTTTACAATTGATAGAGAAACTGCATACGTAAGAAACTCAACGAAAATAAGCGAGAAAAAATTACCGGTGACTTGGATTCTCGTTTATATATGTTCGATCGTACGTCGATACCATAATGCGTAATGAAACTATTCTTATATTTTTATATAGTTAATCCTCAGGAAGTAGCTCCTATTAGTAAACGCCGTAAAAAGCAATCGTTTAATAAAGGGCGAAAGGTAACTTTGTACATTAAGTGGGCGTCTAGGAATATTCCCAAGGATAAACTCTGAAAGAAAGTCTGAAAACAAGTCTGACCAGCCGACAAAGTCTCCCGAACAGCATATCTAATTGTTCTGGTACGAAAGTTCAATTGGATAGAGTGGTCAACCGGAAATTAGAAGACCCGAGTTCGAGTCCCGATCCTGTCAGACTTTTTACATGTCCGTTTCCCTTTGGGAATTGTATAATATTCGCATTGTTCTATAGTCGTATCGCACAATCGCACAGTTGTTAATCGCTAAACTGTAATGAAACACGGACGTGTTTAATAAATGGTCTGCATTTTTCCTCAGAAAAGGGAACCAGCCATTTACATTGGTGACATACCTCAATCTACATCATGTTTACCTATTCGCACAGGTTTAAAGATGAAACCAGTAACAAAAAAATGAGGAGAATAGTTTTGTGAAATAACACAAGGTTACACAGAACTATTTTATTACACTATTCAGTATCAAAGGCAAAACTTTACCGGAAATTAGTTGTAGTTCTGTGAACCTTGTGTTACTATTATGTTATTATTATTCCACTACGTTAAGGCGGAAACAATCCATATTATTGCAAAATAGTTAGCTTAGAGATCTGTAAATATCTCTTTGCAGATGACACAAACAACACTTTTAATGCACATTTCATTTTACAAAAGATTTGGAAGATAAACACACAAGTATCAGGAACATTACGTATACTACTGCAACGATAGAGTGATGTATACACTGGATTTAAAAAGGTGGAAAGCAGTTGTTAAGCCCTAGCAACAGTTGTGAATATTCATTATATATTGAGTTTTTTCTTGTTTCCAGTAGAAAGTATACAGTATTCCAGTATGGATTTTCTGTAGGAAATGAAGTGAGTAAGGTTGATAGACGAATATAGTTTTTCCACACTTCTCCACCTCTTCTGCATAGGAATTCTCAGCTTCTTTATCTTTTCCCATCGCTTCCCTCTCATTCTTTTCCTTCTGTTTCCATTCACACTAACACTTCCCCTTATCAAATTACACTCTTCAAATTTTTTACTTTTGTCACGCTTTATCCCACCTCTAATTTCACAGTTTCTCCCCAGTTCCTCCTGGTTATTTACCTGCTCCTTTTCCTCATTTTTTTATGCATTCTACTTCTACACTCTTTCTTCTTTTATTGACCTTTTGTCCCGAAGGAGCTCCTTTACAAGACCTTTTGATTCTCTCGCACATTTTATCCTCTTTTTACCTTCTTTGTGCCCTTTTGCTCCTTTTTAATCTCCTCAACGCCGTTTATTCGTTAATCCTTCCATCCCTTTCGATTTTCTTTCCCTCTCATTTTCATCCACTATACTAGTAGCGGACCCTCGTTCATTGAACAGGTTCTATTGATATGCAAAATAATCTGATGTACACCCTTTCGTTTACATGACCTTTCCTCATGTTTATTTATACTCATTTCCTCCAATAAATTAACTATCCTCATCTCTTATCCTTTATCAATGATTATTCTCTCTGCCTCTCTTACAACTACATTAATCCTTATGGAAAAATTAATATTTTTCTAATATTTTCTAAATTTGTAATGTGATTATCTTGCTCAGCGTTATGATCCTTAATTAGTCCCTTTTCCTTATCTCCCTCATTCCTCCATTTATTTCCGTTCAAAGGAGGAAAAAGAGAAAGAAACATTTTTCTTTACTTCGGTAATTTGCTTCAACATCAGAAATTATTATAAAATATATTTTTACTATTATTTATGTGAGCCCCTGTAGCTAATTATGAAACTAAAATGCTATACCGTTCATTGAGAAAGGGAATGCACGCAGTACTATGAACGATATTACTAGGTTCCACGTGAAGGTTGAGACAATCGGTTACAAGATGATATAACTGAAAATAAACACATTGAATAGCTTCTGGTCTGGGTAAATACATGCAGAAACACAAGTCATAGCTATTTGTGAGAGAATATCAGCGATTACATTATGCTTAGCAACCAAATTCATGTGTTAGTTAGCTCAGCATTTCTAATGCTGATTGGATCTTAAATCTCCCCAGCATTAGTTGCCAAGTCCTGGTGAAGAAATGAGGCTTACCAGGCAATTTGAGGAGGGAGGTAGTGTGTCCTTAGTTTCCTCACTTTGCCATAATGCTGCAAAATGATCCGGAATACACTTTACGTAGAATTAATAAAGAAGAGACAGATAGATTAGATATAGAAACATTACTATAAACCTAAATAATTCATGACTTAGCTATTATATTACAGAAGCTAGGGAGAATATAAAAAAGATACATTTTTATAAATCTTGCAATATATAAATCAAAAGCATTTTCTTCTTCAAGATAATGTAGAAGAAGCATAAATGTATACAGTTTCTAAATTTCTGAAATCACTACCTATTGTGGAGCCTCCCTGATGACGGAGGCAATGTCTCTAAAATGTACATTGGGACTTCCAAGAAATCGGTAATCCGGAGCTTCCCGTTTGTCTCTAAACGCGAGTTCCGCCTGCCGAAATACGGTTTTCGGAGTGTATTTAAACCTCTAATTCGTTAACGGCCGTGTTCCAACTTTCATTTCTTCCTAAATTCCGTATTTTGACATTACTTCAGCGATGTTCCAAGCACACATAACTTATACTTGTATTTTCTTAATAGCTACATTCGGTGTATCCATTCAACCACGTACATACATTATGAGAGTGTATCTTTCTGAAAACTTTTCCAAAGTGTTGCTCCTCGCCTTTGATTCTCTCTCTCTGGTTCTCCTTTTGCTCCTCAAATCCCTCTACCTGCTTCTTTAACTGGTGCATGTCAACTTCTTAATTCCATCCCTTGTATGATAACTACCCATTTCTCCGCCCATGCTTATCCTCGCATTTTCCTCTCTGCCCTTCCTCATACTCACCCTAATCCGTACCTCACTCACGTACACCGCCGGGTGTCGTCTTCATCATTCTCCCTTTTGTATTCCCCACTACATGAACTCTCCTTCCAGCCCCGCGATACATTTCTCTTCCTTTTGTCCCTGATACACTAAGAATGATGAAATAATTCGCCCTTTTCTCGTGGCGACCACATCAAAGCCGAGCTGAAATGAAGGGGACACTTTTGTTTCCAAATATTTCCGCCAGAGCGCGCTCGACGCGAAGCACCGTTAAATGCGGTGCAAGTTGATTCCTCGACATGGCTCCACGTGTTTTGTTTCTCGCCGCGAAAACCGATAAAGCTTATTTTGGCACACTGACTAAGGAAAAAATCAAAGCTTGTTTGAAAAAATCTCGCGCATTTACGGTTGTGAGTGAAGGCACATTCAAGGTCTCGAAAGGGTTGCAGAAGGTGGAGTGTGTTTATATGTATGCAGACGAAGTGTTCGCTTTAGAATGAAGAAACGTTGGACCACCTATCCGAGCGATTCACAGATCTAAGCAACGGTCTTCTTTTCAGACCGAAAAGAAGGGCTTTCCCGATTTTTAAGGTTGAAGCGCACGTATACAGGAAATTTTGCAATGGAGTATAAAGTTTGCGAACTCTTTAGAGCAACGGATTCACGAATGTCCTCCGCAGAGCGGTAGCGATCCTTGAGGGGACATTGAGGGTCAGGAAAAAACATTTAAAGCTGTTCTATTCTTTATAAATATACAGCTGTTGAACATTTTCAGTAGTTTTTGATCTGTTTCAGAACTAATCTCCAAGTTGTACGTTACCTGCCAAAACCAATGACGCAGTTCTGCGAAAGTTATAAGTTATATGCATAATTATGTACAATGTATTTATTATTTAATCAGCCGGTTAGTAAGACAGCAAAAGTTGGATTACCTAATCCCCATTCTATACCTAAAGTTGAGAAATGCTGCAATGAAGCATTACAACTTCATTACCTGTAATGTTATGTAAAACCAACTACGCTCTCTTCCACTTACTGCTCAAATATTTTAAACTTATTGCCAAGGTAAACAAGCTCTTGAGGAAACCCTGATATTTGGATACCCTAGTTTTCTATTTGTATAATTAATATGAATATAAAATGGATAATTAATTACGCAGATTTAATGAATTGAAGGTTTAAGCAGAGAATCGTATTATAAATCAATGGATTATGTATGAATCTAGAAGAATAGCAGTTGCTAAGGCAGATTACGCGAACCCAAAGCAACTAATTATGATGTTTTAAGAAAATTATAGCAAACAAATGCTAAGTGTATCTTAAATTAGGAGGATTTTGCAACTCGAGCGAGAATTTTTATTAGATCCTAAGCAAGGTCATTAAAAGATTGGAGACCTATGAGTTATAGGAATTACGTGAATCACCAATATGAATTGGCTTAATATCGTGGAAAGCCATGACAAAGTTTTAAAACTAAATCAAAAACCCATCGTATCTTACACGAAGTAAGCCACTTTTACTTGGTGGAGGATGAGATGGAATTTTAGTTTAAATGTAAAAGATTTTACGAATATTGGAATAGTAGTTTGGGTCGGTAGTAAAACGATGAAAAGAGTGAAAGAGGTGACGAGAAAGCGTGTGCATTGAATAGAAAAACCAGGAGTGCGAGCAATTAGTATTTCAGAACTTAGAGACGATGGATTGCTTAAGAGTGTGTGTGAGAGGAAAAAGGAAGTGTGATAAATACAAATACTGCTGAATGATACGAATCGTTATCAAATAAATGAGGATACATCATTAAGTTGAAAATTACACCGCGCATAAAAAACACCGTGAGCTCATGAGCAACGAAAATGGGATTTGAACTCGGTGAGAAATGTTCTTTATGGTAAAACGACCGAATACCATTCCATTAGAAAAATGAATTATCTATGAAAGGAAATGATTTATCTCCTGATTTCATCATCACTCAGGTAATGAAAATCGAAAGAATTTAATGAAAAACTTGCAATATACGCGTCCAGCCATTTTTTATTGGAAATGAATGATGATGAAGCGGGCGTGACAGAGATTGAACACGCAATTACTTTGCCTACTAAATAATGAAGTAGATTGTGTTGTATTGGATTGCAAACAATCAGTTAAATTTTACTAGATAAAACCGATCGATCCAAAATATAAATTGCAATTAAAAGACATTTGATATTTAGAAATGCTTTACAACGTACGATATGCTATATCACAAAATGAAATTATGACTGATTCGTTTCACAGCCAAACATAAGTCGGCTGAAATACTTTCCTTACGTTGTATCGAACATAATTGTGTGAAGGTTCGAATAAAACGTGTTCTTGTTTCAAAGTATTATTTTTATGGCAATGAGATAAAAAGGAAAATAAAGTCGCATCAGAAATATTTATCACACGAAAGGCGGAATGTTTGAGAAATTAAATAAAATCTAAAGAATGGAAAGGGAAAAGTTAATCAAGCCTGGATTAAAGTCCATAAATGAAGCAAAATGATATCTCGGCTTACGCGTTATTACTTCACTCCAAACTCGAAAAGTTATTATCTCGAAATCCATTTTCCCATTATTTCTTTTTGTTTTATTTGGTTATCCCGAAATTAAGCTCATATCTAGAGGTCAAGATGGGTTAAGAAAAAAGCTCGCATTTAAAAAATGTCGTATTTAAAGTGGTTTTTAAGTCATGGTGCCTCCGCATTATCTCCAATGGCCGTAAAATAAATGCTATAGGAGCATTAGAGGAGGGAATATTGAAAGGAAGGAAATGGTGGCTCTAGAGAAGAAACACAAAAATAAAAATGACGAGTGTAATCAGTAATAAAGAAATCCTATGAAGACCAAATGCGGAAAAAATTCTGCCGTAAACTGTGGTAAAAAGTAGAGGAAAACAAATGGGACACAAGTTATGTCGGCTGACGACAGTATCGAATGGGGAGGATGAGTTACAAATGAATGCCTAGTTTGAGTCACAAGATACTAAGTGAATATAAATACAAAAAAATAACAAGAAAATGTAGCGATTGGCTGAGAGAAGATGGCTTGTTGTTGTTACTCAGAAATCTTTAAATCGTTTACCTTTGAAGATGATTATCATCCAAAAAATACTGCCAAAAGACATGAGAAATATACTGAAAGCTTATACATATTTAAGTTCAGAAAGAAGTGAATAAGGTACGTACTTACTCTGAAGCTATTATGCTACGCTTGCCATTATCATTCATTTGTATGTTGCTTTACTACCAAAAACTCAATTGATAATTAATGTTTCTAGATATTATCACTTTGGCATATTTCATAAACGAATTTAATGATACTTCCATCATAACCAGATATATTTTGTCTGAATTTATAAAGCGTTATTTAGGTAACATAGAGAGACTATAGGGATATAATAAAAAGTATTTTTAAAGCCTCACACGATTCTCTACGATGTAAAAAATATTGCAAAATGACGTTCAAATATGCATCGAAATTTTCAAGGTTATCTCAAAAATCCTTCCTTTAGTCAACAGTCCTTTCATACAGCCAAGTATTCAATTTGAGTTCCCTTGTCACTCCATTATTTCTGCCAGTATACTCACACTCCGTCGAACAAAAGAAAAGGACGTCATGAGGTTTGGTTAAAACAGTGATGAAACCTATGTCTCAGTAACAACGTACAATATATATAATTTGACCATTCCAGCAAATGCTTAAGTCAATCAAAATGCACGCGCTCGCCTCATAAATATTTCCATCATCGATGTGAAACACAACGATCTTCTTACGAAGAAAGAAGCTCGGAATAACTCGCTCGAAGAAGCTTTCCTACAAAGCAAATAGGGTCCTAATTATGGAGAAGACCTGAAAATACGACCGCGATCCTCCGTGATCATTCGACTTGTGGTACCGATGGCATGATAATCGATTGGCGAACGGGTTTCGATGATATTTCCTCTCGATGTTAGTCTAATTTCGGAGAGAGTTCGGTCTTGGGCCATCTCTTCAACGCAACGAAGAGCTGCTCCTCAAATCTCCTCTGGCGTTCGGAATAAGGAGGGCTTGTTTTATCTCACGCAAATTGGAAAAGGGAATTTAATGTACAGCGGTGCTAGGGAGGACGAAGATAAAGGGAAAGAAGAGGAATGCGAAGATGAAAGAGGAGAGAAACAGTTTCACGTGTGGATTGCGACGGAGAATCGGAGACGCAGGGGGAATAAGGAATGAAAAGGAGACATTATGGGATGGGATAGCAGAGAAAAGATGTGTGGAGAGGAAAGGGCGGGGAAGGGATAAGCCGGAGGGTGAGAAGCAGGAATCGGAATTGAAATGGGAATAGGGAATGGAAAAAAGGAAAGATGAAATGGGAAAGTGATGGGTGTTGCGTGGAAGAAATTTGCAAAGATAGGAATTGAGAGTTTGGGAGGAGGAAAGGTTAGGATAACGGAAGTGAAGACAAGAAAAGGGCGGAATATTGAGTCGGAAACGGAATAAGGATCTGGTTGGTGTATCAGAGGCAAGGCGAGTTAGGAAAGAGATGTTGCGAAAGTACAGTGAAAAATGCAATAAGACTGGGAATGGAAAGGAGGGATTGAGTGAGAGATTTCTTAAAAAAAATAGTAAAAAAGAAAGGAATGATGAGAGGAGGAATGATAGAGAAAGGAGGATGAGAGTAAATTGGATAGGATATAAAATGAGAGGAATTGCGAGAGGAAAGTAAAAACGGAGGCAAGTAAAGGAAAGAACTCGGCAGCTTTAAATGAGAGAGAAATCTGAATGTGAGGATAAAAAAGTGTATACAATTTTCAGTTAAATTGCAGCGTCAAGAATGAGAATCTCCTGAGCCAACCAGGTCGGATAAACAAAGAGAAAGTAGAATTCTTGGCAAATATTAAAACATACTATTGTACTATTCTATCCATATTACATATTATCCAAAGGGTTCTTTCGAGTAAAGTGGTACTCATTGTCAAGGAAATGGAAGAACGCAACAGAAGATTTGTTTGCTGGAAAGATGACTAGGATGAGTTCCAGCCACAGGATTAAATAATGTAGCCTTCTGCGGCAATAAAGAATAGTGCAACTAATTTCAACGGATAAGCTTATTCCTCAGGTTACAACCAAACCACTACCAATAGACTTTCCTAAAGTTAAGGCAACTTCCGCAAACTTCACGAAAGAATACACCACAAATCCAATTTAAACTGTTATAAATATTTTAGAATTACGAATGATTTATTGTTATTTTAGAGACTATAATCACACCGAACGTTCTCTGAAATTAGTAATTATGAGAATGAATTAGAATTATATTATAAAAATGATTTATTCTAGCAAACTCTGCAGAACTTATCACTCGAGTAATCTTCCGGAAAAGAAAGTTCTTGATTGTGAAGTCTCTTCAAAGCTAAATTTATCCAAAGGGGTGTTAAAGCTCCCAAAATTTTTATCAATCTTTAAACCTCCCTCGGTATCATTGATGTCTCATATTTTCAATGCCACGATAAATATTTGGAGAGAAAGTTGAAAAGTTTCTGAAGTGTATTTTTTTCAATTAGTACACATTTATTTACGTCTACCTACAGCAGAAACAAATAAATAGCGTACACTGTCAATACTTTCAAACTTTTGCGGATTCATGATCCAAACAGTGCATGTAAGAAGAGACTTACTAGTCTCAATCTCGCCCTGAAATAAAGTCGATTTATTATTATTATTAATGTGTCTTCCTTGAAAGTTTTATGGATGATTAGGTTCTCATTTCCTCCACTGAAAGCTACCAAAAACCCTTGGGAAGGGATGAGGCAACTAGGCAAGATGAGGAGTGAGGTATTTTGCAGAGGAAGAACGCTTTAAGTGGAAATTTACGTGCGTAAGTAAAACACTATAAAAGCTGATTCAAATAATTCCCATTGGGCATCGTCGCTCATACCTCAGCTGCTTTCATTTTATCACAGCCAATACTGTTAGAAAAGTTAATTAAAGGTAAATGTTCACTTTTGTGCGCCAAAAGGCAAATGAAATATATCTCGTTTATTAAAATATAGTAGAAGGAACTCTGAGCACCTTCTTTTATGAGTATATGCTAGTGAAGTCTTTTAAGAATATTCGGTAGTGAAGATACATTAGTAACAATTACTGACAACATCTTTTTGCCGTTTTAGTATTTGATTTTTTCCATAAACACAATTAACGGTCCATTTAAGTGATTCTAATGTTTTAGTAGCCATAAAATAAATTTGCAATGTCTATTTTAACCTCTCTTTTATTTGTTTTGTATTTTTCGATTTTTAATATATTCTAATGCGGAAACCCTTCCATGCCGTTATATGTTTTTTGATATTTTTTTTGTAAATGACCTTCTTCCTCTTCTTTACATATTATAAAAATAATTTTCTTTAACATTTATTTATGAGAGGGTTTCGCAGGTTTATCACACCCCCCTTTTTGTGAGTGTTTTTCTGCTGAGTAAATTTTTTCCTAAGCTATATACTTAGATATTTTATTCACAAATAGATTCCTCCTATATTTCTATTCCTCTTTCTTACTGCTCTATCCTTTCCTGTTATAAAAATCAAATGCTTTAGATATAAGAGGGCACTTGATAGCCCTAATATCGCCCGCAATAAAGACGTTTCTATTCCATGATGGTAATTTCATGTAAATTATTTGGTATACGGTGTCCAAGCAAGTCTGAGGAGTGAGGATTCGGAAAAATAAGGTGACCTATCAAAGCTTTCTTTAGCGGAAGCGGAAGTTTACACGAAGAGAATTGTGACGTGGGATTAATGTAATTTGAAAGAAATAACACGGGGAAAATGAATTTTTATTAATCTTGTAAATAAAGTTCAAGGTTTGTGTGGCTGTGCGTGTTCTTCCATATGTTACATGTGGAAAGGCCACAGAACTTAATGTCGGACTGAGAGAAAGAATATGGAAGTGAAGGATTGGGTAAAGAGATGAGGAATCGAAATGAAGAGATGAGAGAACGAGAAAAACCCGAAGAGGAAACACAGCGAAGAATTTAAGAGTGAAAAATGATTGCGGAGGCAATGGGACATAACAAAGCAAGGGTTGAAATCCCTCCCTCGGGATATATTCTTGGGCTGCAGGGAGAGGATATGAAATCGGCGGAGTGTGATGTTCCGTAAATTATACCCCAAAAGAGATGTTTGTTTCTCATTTCATCTCCGACTCACAAATATGAAATTGATTATTCATCACAAAATAGCTCCATCTAAAACATAAATCATTTTAAAGCTGGCAGATCCTAATAGATTATCACGATGATATCAGCAGACCCTCCTAAGCTTCTTCCCTCCATCAAAGATTACTCTTTTAGCTCAAATATTGTGGGACCGTTATCTTAATTTCTTTAGAAAAAAATAGAAAGTGTTCTCCGTGAAGAAAATATTTTTTACGAATGCCGCTTTGAACTTCAACCCCTCTACAGTTAGCTACCAAAAGCAAGAAAAAAGAAGTAGGTTTACATGCTGAGATGAGGATTGAGATAAATGCAAGAAGTGAAAAAAGTTCACGCAAGTTCAGCTTAATGGCCTTATTTTATACTATAAGATTCGATCTTAATTTCTTAGGAAAAAAAAACAGAAAAAGTACGGTATTTTTCTCTTTATATATGAAGCATTTAGTCTAAATGCCTCTTTGAATTTCCCTCTGCAATTAACTACCAAAAGAATTAGAGAGGGAATGAGGCTTACAAAGTACAATGAGGAGTGAGGCAAAATGTGAGGCCAGATGTGGAAAAAGACCACGCAAATAGTGCATAATGCCCATATTAGTAACTATTTTTATACAATTCGAATCAATTACCAAAATTAATGTTATATAACAGTGCCATTCATAATTCAGCAGCTTACCTATTATCTCAGCCATGAACAAAACTGAGACAAGGATGAGATGAGGAAATTAAAAGAAAGAAGTCGGCCGTTGAAGGTAATCGAACCCAGGTCTCTCATTCTAGGGGTGGTTCCTCGGACCTCTAAGTTACCACAAAATAATCTTTATTTCAATTTCTCAGGCTAGTATGGTACTCGGTAAGTTAGAGACAAATTTTCTCTATTCTATACGAAAATATATAATAATAATATCATCCTATTTTTCCTTGAGTAGGGTAATAAAGAACGGGAAACAAATATGTACGAATATTCTGACGTCATATGGAACGGAGCACACGCACTCAGAAAATGTTTGCAAAAATATAAAATATATTAATATTCCGCATAATTTTCTCCACAGCAATGACATAAAACTATTTTTTTTTCTTATCGTAAAGAAAGGCAAGAGCTAAATAGAACAGAAACAGAATTTCCTGGAATCCCTAATTAGTTCTTCGAATTCGATCACTCATTGTAAAGAACGTCAGCTGTCACGAAGAAAAAATTAAAAAAACACAGAATCTTAATATTTTGAACATGTTCTAACAACCCTGGAGCATTAGTGATTAGATCTAATACGAAATAATATGATTTTCCATTTAAAGTCTGTCAATATTTCATTTCTCTATCACATTCATTTAAATCCACTATGACAACAGTTGCAATATTTGAATAAATTAATATGAAGGTAAATGAAGATTCTCGTCATTAACAAAAATTTCAACTTATTTACATTATGAATTACATATTTTCGTTCCTCTTTTTCTGTAATGAAAATAAAATTCATTAGCTTTCAGCAAAATGAACGAAATAATATCTTGCTATCAGTAAAATATTTATCTTACCTATTTTTTATTGTTTCTTTAGGTCTTTGTTGTTTGTGTAAACTTAAATTAAATAATGTTAATGGATTAGTTTTCTGTATATTCCTAATGAATAAACCTCCTGCTCAGGTTAAAGAAAATAATGAAATGTCGGCTGGAATGTTTATAAAACCTTAATTAATTTTAATCAAGCTTAATATTTTATAATTAATTTGTTATATTTAGCTTTGTACGATATGTGTATTTTAAATCTACATTTTAGAGGGTTCTTCCCTGTACCTAGGTAAGGTATACGGTTTAACCATCCACATCTTAATATGTAGATATTCTTCACTATAAGTGGCTCTATTAGCCAAATGGGTAGCGCATTGGCCTTTGGTGAAAGCGTTCTCGGGTTCGACACTCTTAGAATCCCATATGTGCGAAATGACATCAGGTGTGGAAGCTAGTTTAACATTTTAACAATACAACTACACCTATATACAGTAATATTTTCCAAGAGTTCGTTATACATGAAATGAAATTTAAAGAACATAAAGAACAGCTAATGAAATGTGATGAAAATGAAATGAAAGCTCCTTTTGATCTTCATACATTTGATAAACTCTGAGAAACATCGCCTGAAATTAAGATAATTAACCAATTTAATCCTGTCCAAAAGGAAGTATTTGAACTCGCTGAAGACAACACAAGAGAAGATGGGAAAATGAAGCTTTTTCCACTTAGAAAATAACGGAAAAACTCCGACCTCGGTGGCGTAATGGTTAACGTGCAACTCCGAGGTCCCTAGTTCGAACCTTGGCAAGGACATGGTTGTTTGTGCTCGTCTTTAATAGCTTAATTCTTGTAATTGTTTCAAATTCGGCTTAAAAGACTCGAATAAAGACCTGAAACTTAAAAAAAGTAACTCTTAGCTCCTGCAGTCGTACTAAATTTTCTACTCTTTCGATGCTAATCTTAAGTGTGGAGTGAATGAAGAATAATGTTTCAGAAATTACTCTTTCTTAGGAGTATCTTGAGCTACGGAGTTCAA
The DNA here is from genome assembly GCA_000376725.2 of Ladona fulva. Classification (NCBI taxonomy): domain Eukaryota; kingdom Metazoa; phylum Arthropoda; class Insecta; order Odonata; family Libellulidae; genus Ladona; species Ladona fulva. Next base: position 35,489 of record KZ308983.1, read on the forward strand.
GGCGAAATTGATTACCGAAGAATAAGGAATCTGGAGGTGAAATATGGAGAAAAATGATATTCTGTACGTAGGAACGGAATTCCTTATACATAAATATCAAAGGGTCGAAGAGTGCGATACATCCTTCTGTGGATATCTCGAGAGAAAGAGACCTTTGATAAATTCCAGGAGTATTCGACGTGGTGATCTAAGTGGTTGACGACGAGGGATCCCCGCTTCCAGTTCGCCAATCATGTATTTCTAGAGCCTTTGCAAGAGGGAGCTCCCTTCTATTTAACAGCGTTTGCCTCCACGGTTTATATGTTGGTAATAACGCCCAAATATTCATCGTCTTGAGGTTAAAATGTGCATGTGGAAGCGTGCGGTAATTATATTAGCGAGGATTCCGGAAGTTAGCTCTCTGATCTACCTAACGTGGGAGGTGAGCGAGAAATACTAATGTTTCTTTGAGTGACGGATTCGAGATGGAAAGCTAGCTGACATAATATTGTTCATATATCTGCATTATGCGAAAATTAAGCAGCTATCGGGAGCAGTCTTGGAATATTATTCGGATAGTAAGCAAATTGAAATAAAAATTCGAAATATTTTAAAACATAATATTAGAATATTTCAGTGTAACTCAAACAATGCATAAATGTACATTAACAGTAAAGGAGATGTGCAAAGGATATCTAAAAATTAAGTTTCCTTACCTGCAGGTAATCTAAACCGTTTCAATATCAATGAAAACTTAATTTATTCTCTTGGTTCTATTCTAGGTTCATTACTTTATTTCTCGAGATAACTTTCTTTTTTTTTCAAAGAATTCTTGGTATCTTAGCAACGGTTTCTTTATTTCATCCTCACACCACTCACAGCTAGAGAAATTTTTACTATGATGATGACGATGTTGAAAGGAACGGATGATCCATTTTACTAAGAAAATGATTATTTATGTGGTGCATTTCCTCCAAGAGGAATTTTTTATCACAAAAATACACCTATATTTAAGCTGGTTTAGATTATGTTGATGAAGCAGTACTTTTAAATCGAATGAAAAACTGACCTAAAAAGAAGTCCTTCTATATTTCAGATTATCGATTTGTATCAAAGTAGATTGATAATATACTCGATACTGATTTCATAATTTTCAAATGTAGCTCCAGAGCACCACATTTATCTAACCAAAATAAGTTATTATGAAAAAAGACGACCGATCAATCCATTTACACCCCATAACCACGCACATCAGACAACGTCATGGATTTATGGATCGAAGAATAAAATTGATTTTTATAGCAGAGTAAGAACATTATTTGCGCTGCTTCTTGTCCCAAAAAACACCTGTAAACATCCCTCAGTTGAAAGTCCATTTTTAGTATGTTGTAAGCAATACTACGATAGAAGGCCATGCTAAACGTGTTTCCAAGGCAACGTGAGGCACAAGACTTTCATTTAAGTCATATTCTTATTTACGTGAACAATGAGATAATTGTTGTCTCTGCTATGATTCTCTTATTAGGTAAATTCCAAAAAACTTGTCTGCAAACCGCTAGTTTGCATAGGAGGATGTTTAAGTGCCCCAAAATTCTTTCTCTACCGGTAAAACTTCCTCGGTTTCCAATCCCCTCCTATATACCTTGGTAGGAACTACTAGTTCTGTAATATTTTCATTGAGATTCAATTCTTTCGCAGAAAAAAAAGGTGTGCATATAATTCTCTTCAAAAGGTGGAGGATTTTTAATCCGAGTACTTCATGAATTTTAGTTGGCAAAATACAATAAGTATTTTGGATTCGATGACAACCTAACTCAGAATCGTATTGTGCCTGGAAATCACAGCATCCGGACTAACTCAAGATCGAGTTTATTTACAACAATGGAGGGCATATCAAGAATTAAATTTCAGCATCGTAAGGAGAGTTCTATTTCATTAAAATTTCATGGTAGCGTAGCTATGAATTCGCAGTTTTCAATCGCGGCATAAGAGACCCTGCACATCTTTTTCTTTTTATGAGATGCGAAGACCTTTAATGAAGGAATTGAATGAGAAGAATTGCATTAAATTCCAACGCACAATCTCCCTTTCCGCAGTTCGTCACCAGAAAGAGCATCATTCAACGCTGTGAAACGGCGGTAATGTCTTTTGGACACGACAGATATGATGCGCGCATAATGAATTGGGTGGGGAAAAAGACCTGCGTAATAAGCAAATATTCCGTTCCGTTGTGCGGGAGAGTGCAAAAAGGAGATTAAAGGAAAGGGGCTTTGTAAAAGCCGAACAAACAGATGAATGATAAAGGGAAAGATTTCTTGATAATATCCTCATTCAGTACATGGAATTACGTTTAAATAGAACACCAGTGTCGCCTACTTATGATTGTCGATACGGAACATTGTCTGTTCGTAAATAATCGCTTTAAGTAGCTTATGACGCACAAGCTTAAATAATGTGAACACTTCGATAAATAATTGGGTAAAGGTAAGAAACGACTTAAATTAACTGACACAAGCACTGTGGAAGAGCGCCGATAAAGTCGTTATCAAATAATGGGTCATATCTTCCATTGAGCATGAGAAAACTTCTCTAAAAAATGTTTATTTTATGTATTGCCTAAATTTTCTTCTATATAATATATAAAATATATTCCGCTAATAAAAACAATTAGAAATTGAAACACTAGCCTTCCTTTTCTGATAGGAAATATAGGGAAATTTCATCTGAAGGAAATTGTTGATTGTACCAATAAATATAAATAACATTGTAGATGAACATTTACATGTATTTTAATACCTTTCTGTTCCTTTTCAATACCAAGTAAAATCATATTTTCGTAAAGTTTCAAATAAAGTATAACAGCAAACATGTTCAAATACATTCCCTTAGAAATACATGCGCCCTTCTCATTACACACATGTGGATGTTTCATGCTCATAGCTACTGTTTTTTACGGTTTTATTCCTTTTTCATCAACAATGACATTGAATTAAAATACGGCGTTTCATCGACGCATCGTGCTCAATTTACAATGAAATATTTTAATGAGCTTGGCATTAAAACGGCGGATGTAATTCCCTCAGTAACGATCAATATGAACCCAACTAAATTTTACGACAATCCTTCCTTTTCTTTATCATTTTTGTCCCTGAAAGTTATATTTTTATATTATTATATGTATGTCTTCTTGTCGATAATTTCTATATATTCTTGTTATTATTTGTATGTATTCTTGTTATCACTGTTATATTTTCTTGCTATAATTGTTACATATTATTGTTGTATTATTATGTATTAATGTTCTCATGTTGTATATTCTTACTGACAATACAAAAATGAACAAAGTCCGCCTTTCCCGTCATTAAATGATGTCTTCTTTTTTTCTCTTACAGACACACATGTAAGTATTTAAACAATTTTGTAAGATCTTTCAAAATATTATAAAATGTAAAATATTCTTCGTCGCTTTATACAGCGATCCAATTCGAATTACTACTCACAATTTCGTTGCTGAAATATTTTAGTGAATACGCCACTCACGTGCGGACAGTTGGTTTCATACGTGATCGAATAGAGCTTAAAGCATAAGCGTTGCAATGGGTTGGGGTATCTTCATATGGGGAAACTTCTTCATCTGGAAAAATATATTCAATATGCAAAACAGTTATAAATAATTTTGGAAGAAGAATGTCATGAGAGACAGACCATGACTATGTTATTTTGACAATGCCCTCAGCTGCCCACGCGCATTTAAATAGAGAGAAATATGAAAGACAAGGAAAAGCATGACTTGAGGAAGGTTTATCCTGAAGACTTTATCTCGAGGTAGTATTCTTAAAAGAGCTTCTGTTTATGTAAGTACTCTGCTATCCTCCAAAGCTAAGACCATTTTGCACGTAGGTCCCCACCGCGAACCGAACCCAAGACCGCTTTGAGTAAAGTTGAACGCGCTGCCAATTTAGTTATCTGGGAGCCCGAATCTATCTCGTAGATTAAGATTAATGTGGAGAAATTTGAAGTAATAGCATTGTTATTATATAACAGGTTGCCTGGCCACTTGAAACATGGTAAAGGCACACATTTTCCTAAACAACTGAAGCGATACTCGCTTTGTAAGACCTATTATAGAGTGGACGATTTCATGAATTAAAAAAAAACAAGTAAATGCATTTATTAATTTCATATTTGTCATGTCAAGTAGGTATTTACCTTTTACACAGTGTGAGTTTATGCATAAAAATGTTCCTTATAATGTACATCAAACAATATTAAAGTTCAAGATTGTATCCTACCGGCAATTTTCCACCATGCATCTCTTGACTTTTCCTATAGATACTTGGCTGTTTTCATGGACCAATTATGACAAAACAAGCTCCATAACCTATCCTGAATCATCCTACAATTAGAAGGTTTTTGCAAGATTAACTTCTTTTAGTTAACCAACTTTAAGAATATTTACCTACAGAAGAAGCAGACGTGGAAACTGCGGAAGGAAATGTGAACGGAACTTACGTAGAAAAACTCGAAATAAAGAAAGATATGGGGGAAACGCCCGAATGAAATCTAACTCTCAATTAGTAGTGGAAGAAACTGTTGTATTGTCTTCAAAAAGTAAACCACTTTGCGCTTTTCTTTCGTTTCACCCCAAATCCAAAAATTGCAGCCGCAAAACCATCGCTGAAAACCGTACACAACCGCTTAAGTATCATAAACGGCACGCTGTGAAAGCCGAGGCGACTGTATACTATGTTAGCTCGGCGCAAACGACGTCGGAAGCTCTCCATCCATCCATCGGCATGGTTAAAGTAAGCACTCCATATTGCGACGGGCTGAAGTGCGAGCATTCACACAAGACGATCGCGGGTGAATGCGACCTCTGGAAGCGACCGACGATTGTTTGGTGCCTCGCGATCCGCAATACAAAGTAGCAGCCCCATTTTACGGCGCGCCGGATTGTTAAATGCCGCTGTAACAATGCTATCTCACCTGGCGCACATTCCGGCCAAGGGGATTTCGCCGCCCGCGTGGCCCGAGCATTAAAAGGCCCGCTAATGAGCAGCTTCGGAATTGCTGCTCGACCACGTAGCGAACCGGCTACTTAAACCACCTTTGTATTTTCTATCCCCATGGCGACTATGTCACTTCCAAACACCTCGCTGTAACTGACCCGCAAAACTCATCGTCGACCGCAATGTTTTCCAATGATTGGACCGAGATAAATTATTAGTTGACTGAAATATACCCAGCTCTCCGAGGTCTGCGTCTGTTTCAACTTCTTCATAATAATAAAGTGATATCTTTTTCTGACGTTTTTACTGGGCCTAGGAAGCAATCATATTTGAATGCGGAAAAATGTTAAATCGAGAATTCATTTTATTTTCCTCAATCTCAAACGTGTACTGAATTCAAAATGTTGATATTTAACCTTCTTTCCTTCTACGTAAAATTCCTTAGTGTAAAATCTGTTGCTATAAAATGTGACTGTGCCTATGCATTTAGCTATAAATGAGTTTTCAATATTTACACTTAATTTTAGTGAAGATGACGTCTTAAGTTGTGTTTAGTCTGAATTCGGTAAGACAAACTTAGAACTCAATCACCGTTGATTCTCAGTGGGCCTCTCCAATTTTATTTTATGAAAACGGATGGAAAGTGAAAAAAAAAATGATGCCGAGAGTGGCACTAGGTGTCAAGATGACGGAGAATGAAAGAGAAAAAAATTTGAGGAAAATATTTTTGTGGAAATGTTTGCATTTTTTGTAATCCGAGTCATAAACAATCTTTCATGATATGAACAGCCTCTTAAATTAACTTTCTATTCTGCAATGCTCCTGTCAATATTTTTCGGTTATACTTTCAAATTTCATTCTTAAGGAAATGAGTAAGGATAACTTAGCACATTCACTTTTTGTTTTGATTCCCAATCCACCACAAAAATTCAGTTGCAGAGTATTTTCGCTGGAAGAAGTAAACAATAACACCGCACGAACGCATAGAACCGCGCCCTAACACGGAAGAATGTTAGCCGCGACTCGAACTCGGGTCCTTATCATTAGTAGAATATCATTCCGCAACCGAGGTCGGTAAAGCAAAGGGAAAGACCTTTAGCGAATTAGATAAGCTGTAAAAGAAATGAAAATGAGCACCACAGGGAGCGTTCCCCATAGCATCAAACCAAGGATGGTTTTGAAAGAAAAACATAGCATATTATTATAATTAGCAATGTTTAGATCATCTCTAAATTCTAATCCTAGAGTTATGAGCTATATGTAAATATAGCTACATCCTCACACATCAATGTATAAATGAACATACTGATCCTGTAATGTATAAATATATACGAAGTTTTATCTGCTCTAACTCCAGAGGCAAACTCACCTCTTAGAGATTTACGCTCTCTTAGAGATTTCTACTCAAATATTTCCTCAATTTCATAAGCTATGTTAAGTAGCGATGCAATATTTTGCTAGTCAATTACACTAATATAAGCAATTGAGTTACATTCTTGCTTGATACAAACAGAATTGTATTTCGAGAGCTAATACGAAACCATTTAAATGTATTTCGTTGTTTACTGTTTACTAATACTGTAGTATTCAGACGATGTGTATAAGTACGCTTTTCTCGCAGCCTGTAGAAGAATTTTAGATGTGAATTGACTATAAAAAATCAGATTGATACTGGAATGTTTTTGCGAGATAACCGCTATTGAAAGGATTTCATACATGAATAAAGTATAATTAATTGAACTTTCTATGATTCTTGAAACTTTCTATGGTTCAAATGTTTTGCCAAATGCAATTATTCCTGGAATGTGCTTGAAAAAAGTTAACACTGGATAATGAAGAATGACTTTCAGGATAATATAAGAATGCTCTTTTCCAAAGTAAAGTTAATAGTTACGACACAATTACCCAAATATTTCTTATAGATTTTTGCCTTGTTGGGGATCAAAAATCAGGCAAAGGAAAAATTTGAGACCGCGAAATATATACATAAAATTAGAATGAACATACCATTAGGTTATTGATTGAAGACTGATTTATGCCGGTTGGATAAATCAAACACATTTTCACCTTTAATTGAGGAATCCCATGAACTAAGGAGCGAAATGCTCTGACGCTTCCAATGCAACGAAGTGAGTTATTCATCGTTGCGAAATATTTATCAACGGTTATGAATCTAAAATTCATTTCATTACAGAGTGTTGCACCACAAATCGATTCGCTTTTAAATAATGAATCGATGGTTGGAATTTGTCTTCCCATTCAACCGAGTACATGTACAACAGACTGGCATGCGTATAAAGGATGAAATAATTTAGCCTCCCTGCGGCAGTTTGAGGACTAAATATATAAATGTAAATATAAGTAATAATGAAAGTTAAAATTCTACCACCACAGAATAATACCTCCGGATTTATCACTTTTAGATTACTTTTATTGTAGTTAAAACNAAAGTGAATAAGCCTACAAAATCGTACTTTAAAAGAGGAATTTAAGAAAAGCGACGGCTCTTAAAGTTTAGTTGACTCATGAACCCATTTGGCCCCTTAGTTTCTTGGGCTACATAAATTTCTAAACATTCGTATGAAGAATTCATTCAGATCTCTAATACTAATCAACATAATCAACCGCGAAAATTCCTCTAGAAAATCTTCAGTCTATCTGATGCCTTCTTGAATGGCGAAATGCTCATGGGGCAGGATCACATTGTTGTTGGTTTATGGAGTTTTTTTACACCAGTTAACTCAACCATCAGTGGCTACTCTATTCTAATTATTTATAAGTAGTAATAAACAGCATTAAAGGTGCCCAGTTCTCCCCGATTTAACTGTATCCACAAAACATTAGTATACACGAAACTTATGATTTGTGTAGACGGTTACATGTACGCGTCAATTTCATATCAAACATGAGCATATATATGACAATGCCTATTATTCATATATTTGATATGGAGAACGGAAAATTTGTGGAATGAACATGGACCACACTTCTTTACAGATTCAGAAGAGGGATATTTGTAACCATATATGAATTTAAATACATTATAAATATTTACAGATACTTTCTCAAAGATTGTAACATTATTAACGAATACTGTGAATTAAATGTAAATTATTAAAATTCGTAAATCTCATATGGCAATAAAAGTTTCCTTTATCGCAGTTGATACCATATTGACGCTATTCATTCATTTATCTCAAAATACTCGATCGCAAGAGGCAAGGGAAAGAAAGAGTTAAGCGCATATGTTTTTTAGAAACGTTCCCCCTCTTTTAAGCTTTAAAAGATCACTTTATAAAATGAAAAGTTTGCAGTTAAAATATTCTTTCGAAGTCTTTAATCCTTCCCTTTAGAGGCGCCGAGAGGAATCGCGTATTTGGCTCGCAATAGAACGAAAGCTGAGAATGAAGTTCCAATGAAGAGCAGCCCTCACGAAAAACGACTGCTGAAAGATCATTAATATTATCAACGCGGGGTTTTTGTTTATTTGAGTCAAACTGATTTCCTTTGATCCTCCGTAGCTGCCGCATAAATATTTTGCCGGAGTTCAAACGCATAGTGATCCATCAGAAGAAGCATAGAAACAATTTTCTGATGATAAAAGAACGCTTTAGCCACGGATAACTGTATTAAAAGACCAAATTTCAAGGGTGTTGTATCAAGGTAATTCTTGAGTTAAAAAGGTTTACAGATAAAAACGTAGATATCGCTCGTGGTTTCCATTAAACGTAATAGTAAACGTTGGGTAAAAATAACGAAGTATTTCCCATCAGTATGAAAACGACCATACATACCATGATGAATAAGCGATGTAACACGAATGGCAAAAATATCTTCTCTCTAGCAGTCACAAAGTTAATGATTACAAAATTGATAGATCTCTTAGCGGTCATTCTTTCCGAAGAAATACGCGCGTGGGCATTATAATTACCGGTTTTTTCCGTCACTTACCAATACTTCTGCCGGTTAGGTCATGTACACTTAATTTCGCCCTTTAATCACTTCCTAATATAACTAAGTCCTCCCTCTAAACCATCAACCAACTTTTCTCTTGTTCTTCTACGTTAAATTTTAGTTTAGCTATATGTCAATTAACAAAAGCAGACATATCTTGGGCAAAAGTAAAAACATTAGTTTTGTAATTAAACAGGTATTAAGGAAGATCGAATAGCAATAATTACATGCAAAAAATATCGGTTCCGGGGCAGTTGGTCGAAGGACAACTGGTCGATGGGACAACCCGTCGCTGGACATTTCGTCGCTGAGACATTTGGTGGAAGGACAACTCGTCGACGGAAGGGAATGTTGTTATTTATGATAAAGTTTTCGGTGCGTTAGTATCGTTATGGTGTAATATTCATTGTAATAACTCGGAGTATTGGTACGTGCAGTTGGGTTGGGTCATCAAATATAATTTATTACACCATTATATTTAATAACTAATCGATATCCGTAAAATCTGCAGGTAATACGATATTAATTACGATAAATAATATACAATAATAATTACGATAATCGCAACAACTGCACGTACCAATACTCCGAGTTATTACAATGAATATTACACCATAAAGATACTAACGCACCGAAAACTTTATCATAAATATCTACATTCCCTTCCGTCGACGAATTGTCCTTCCACCAAATGTCTCAGCGACGAAATGTCCAGCGACGGGTTGTCCCATCGACCAGTTGTCCTTCGACCAAGTGACACCGAACCAAAAATATCATAATGAATGTGCGGATGCAACCATTTATAATTGGAATGCAATCATTTATTGTTAACACAGCTCAGCTCCGTTGGGCAATTAAAACACTGTTTATGAATTTTGAAAATTTTGGTTCTGTACTTACAATAAATGGCTGTTCAAGGAAAATCAATGAGATAAATGTTTAATTCGGTGAGGTCTTCACCAGTGGCATATTTACAGTAAATCACAACCAATCACTTGGCCATTAACATTCCAAGTAAAAAATGTGTGACCAAATGCGTTGATGAATATATGAGAGCATATGCAAAACTAGATCTTAAGAATAAAGAAAGTACATTTTTTCGTAAAAAATAATGATTTTTTGTCATTTCATTTTGCTAATGGGTGTTTTAGAACAGAGATATGAGCATGTATACTGATTCGCTTAACCTACACGTAGTTAGATTTGAGAAAAGTTTGTCTGTCTATTTGGTGCCTCATACCTTCCACCCATAGCTACATAATACTTTGGCAAGATGAGGAGTGAGGTACCCCTCAAACAATGCTTCTCTCTCTGAGCTGAATGCTGTAAGAGGAAAAAGTCCATGTAATTGCATCACAATGTTCCTATAAATACCATTATTCAGCATCATTCATACCTCAATAAGTTTGATATAGTAACACGAAAAAGACCAAGTTAAATCAAATCAAACATACATTATCCTCTATGTCGCATCAAAAGATATTGAAAATATTCCATTTATTCAGATGGGCAAGAACGGGATAAATTTACTGTCATCAGATAGAGCAATTTATTTCAAACACTTTGTGACTGCGTTGACAAAAGATAAAACTGAAAAGTGAATAAGCCTACAAAATCGTACTTTAAAAGAGGAATTTAAGAAAAGCGACGGCTCTTAAAGTTTAGTTGACTCATGAACCCATTTGGCCCCTTAGTTTCTTGGGCTACATAAATTTCTAAACATTCGTATGAAGAATTCATTCCGATCTCTAATACTAATCAACATAATCAACCGCGAAAATTCCTCTAGAAAATCTTCAGTCTATTCCATTATCACGCTATCACTCACAATCAGAGGCAAATATGAAACTGGAGAGAATATGAAACTAAATATAACATAATTATATAAAACTGGAAAGAATGAAGTGGTTGAAGACCAACATGAAAAGGAAAAAAGAACATATCTGGAATAATGGAATGAAATGGGATCTAATTTTGTGGCGTTACAGTTCTCAGAATCCATTTTCTCCGTTTGGAAAGCTTTATCTTATTAATCTATAAAGATTCCTTTTGATGTTTACATGGATCCCGCTGATGATTTTCGTGGAACACAGTTCAAGAATTTTTGAAATAGAACGTAGATGATCACCGTCAGTATATCTTATCAGTCTGATGTCACCGTTATGAATCCTGCCTAGAGTACGTAAATTCATTTTAATAATAACTTATTTAATGGAAAGATCCCCAGTACATCCATTTTAATAATATTAATTATTTTCTGGCACATACTGTAATTCCCTAACAGGAAAATTTCGATTATCCAGGGCTCGAACCCGGGACCTAGGGTATAGAACGCTAGCTAACCACCTCGGCACTCCACCAACGTTTCAGAAGTACGAATTACAAAGGATACCGTTTTGAGTTTCCCCTATTCCTATAAATTAGTAAATATAAACATTTCTAAATAGGAAATTACAACCCCACCTTTTCCCATTTTATAAACTGTCAATGCATTTCACTCGGGAGCATATAAAGCTGTAAAAGTTACTCTCGTTTCTTGTTAATTAAAATTTCAAAGGGGAATTTCATCAAATCGTTACAGATAACTCGATGGCTAAATTAAGGAAGATGATTAGACTAGGAATCCGTATTCCAGATAATTATCTGTGCAAGGAAATTTCACTCTACATACGTATTCGATTCATCTACGCCTCAATGTTTTTTAGCTTTGAGCTAAAAATAGATTTAACAAGTTTGTGATCTTTGATAGTTTCCACGCGGCAATTAAAACCTATCCATACCACAGGGACATAAAAATTCTGTAATAACGTCTATATTTTTTTACCGCTAGAGGTTATTGATTACTTTTCTCACCATCACAAATAGTTCAAATGGAGGATTTTTTTATTTGTTTGAATTTGAAGTTACATAGAACTTCATCCTCTCTGTCGACTCATCTAATACCAACTTCTACGAGTGCCCTGTTCAGATGAAGCTCCCCTGATATAGATACTACGTGCCTCAACACTGGGTTACAGACAATGCTGTGGAGACTGCGCAGTAAGGAAGTGGAAAAAACAGAACAACGATGCAATATATTCAGTTTTGATGAATAAAATCTACAAGGAAAAGGGTTTAGGTAACTTGGCACGATAAGGCGTGCACCTAGGACATGAAAAAAGTCTACCGGGACCGGGACTCGAACCTGGTTGCTATCCCAACAGAACATTTCTACATGCCGTTAACGGCGATAGAAATTAACGTGGTATAGCTCAATGGATAGAGAAACCAACCGGCATTTGGAATATTCCGGTTCGAGTCCCGACCCCGTCAGACTTTTTTAGTTTCTCTTTGTAAATAATCCAAGTAAACTAGGTTTATCTTTGATACGCGGACAAAATTGAAATTTTGAGGGCCAGTCCTACTATAGTGCCCTTTTCCCTGATTTTACTAGTGGTATCTGATCGGCTTTGGTAGCATTATGGACTTTCGTTTATTTTTGTTGATGTTGTGATTTAATCTTACATCATTATTCGTTAGAGTACTCCTAGGACTAAGAAAGTAAAATCTAAATTCTTTCTTTATCGATAATTTGACGTTGGCTGGAAATGAAAATAGATTTCCTGCACAATTCTGAAATAATTAATGCTATTAATACACGAAATAGTTAGATATCTATTTTTGTGGTGAGTAAATGAGGGAATCGGAATATTTTTCCGTTTTTCCATAGCTGTACGTGTTGTTTTTACTTGAAACTTAATATCAAACGACGGCATAAAGTATTTCCTGTAAAAGCTTAAAGAGTTTCAATTACTGTAGTTCTGTTCTGCGGAGCAAATTTCATTCCTGGAGTAAAGAAATTTATTTTTGATTCCAGAGTAGGCCTTTAAATTGAGTCCCTCACATATGCATCGATCAAATAAAGAATTGTGTTTTCCAAAGTTAAAGACGCGATACGAAATGGCCTAGGTAAAAGATAGGAGACTTACAACACACTATATTTGCTGAAGAAGTTTTTCATAGCCAATTAACAAACATTATTCATTTGAGTTGTTAACGAAACTTCTAAAAATCTGTGTGTACGATACAGGACACCATATAGAATTTTGTCGTAAAAAGTACAGATTACATGAAATGTGTTAGCTGACGGGTAAATATGAAATGTGAAAAAATGCTGTGAAAAAAATCGTACAAAATGGAAAATTTAACTCTCCAGCAGCCGGGTCCTTTATACCGTGAAAGGTCGCGCGTAACTTCTATAATAGATATGCTAATGTAAAAGACAATTTTCAAATGTCTAGTGACTGAAATTTTTACATTTATATCTCAATGCCCCCACAAATGTCCATTTATTGGTCAATTACAATAGTGGGCAATAACCAACGCACGAACACACACGACCATTTCTACCGGAAGGATTCGATCCCGGGACCTTGAGGTTGCTATCGTGCTAGTATGCTAACCACTCCACCAACGCGGCCGGTATAATAGTGTATGGAATGATAATATCGTAATAATTAGTGCATGAATAAATCAGATTATATAAATGAATAGTGATTAAAATATGTACGCGCGTATCCCCCACGAGCGGTTATTGGAAGGTTAAGTAAAAATTCAGGCTTTTATTTATATAGGAGATCAACCTCTAGGGCGAACCTACTCAAACGAATCCCCCGGTTTCAAAGCAAGCACTTTGAGGGAAAACAATAGCCACGTCGGATGTCTCAATGGGAATGTAACCGACGATCGCTTAGTTTCAAAAGAGGCGACACAAGCCGGAAAAGGTTAATTACCTCGCAGGCGATTCGAGTGAGCTTGACGAATGGAGACATGTTAGCGGAATTGCCAGTGGAACGATAGCAAAGTGATGGATCCGATGTAAGTGACTACTTTCCTTCGATGGCCAATTAGAAACTTGAAACGCCCTTCCTCGGCGATTATGACGATGGTAATGATGACAATTTCGCTAGTGCGGTCCTTGAATTGTAGATTCCGTGTTTCGTTCTCCTCTTCCTCGGCTTCTTTCCCTTTGAACCTCTTCCTTATGACCTCCTTCCTTTGCACCCTAAGGATCTCCATTTCATTTGGCCACATCTGTCATCTTCCCTTTGCTTCTTCCTAACCTTTCCTCCCACATACTCCTCTATCTTCCTTTTGCCTTTTCTATCATTCATTCCTCTCTTTGTCTTTTGATTCACCCTCTTTCTCCGCTTCCTCTTTCTTTCTTTGTTACTCTTGTTTGCTTATTACACTCTTCCTTCTCTGCTAAGACTTACTCTTCTTTGTGTTTTATCTCATCCTTCATTTTGAACTGCCCTTTCCTCCCTCTGGGGGATTATTTTTGCACATCCGTTACTTAACTATTTCCTTCTCTTCCTAAAAGTCCTCCTCTCAAAGAATAATCTCTTCCCAGCGCACATTTCTAGCTTTTCTTTGTTTAATCACTAGTTCTTTTATCCTATAAAATCTATCTAATACGTTACTGAGCCATAAATATCAAGTTTGTGAACTCTTTAAAGAACTATGGCAACGTTGCTTTATCCTCATACACATATGTATGTATCTTTATGTAACTCTAACTGTGTATGTACTTAATTGTGTGTGTCTTATGTCTTATGTGTCTTATGTATTGCCTACAGGAGGTTTTTGGAGGGGTTTCCATACCGTCCTTGTGTAAATGCCAGGCAATCCTATGTTTAATATGTTATGCTCCCCTCCAGCACTGCCACCTGGCTAAAGAGCCAAATTGCAGTGAAGATGAAAATAAATAAATATAAAAATAAGGACAAGGATCAACGTTAACTCCTCAGTTCAGGATGTCAAACGCTCTGGTCCATGAAAAAATCTAAAACAGCGTTGAAAAATAACCGTACGGAGAAACATGGAAAATAATGGTAGTAAATCGAATAAAAAATAGATAATGGATCTCTTTAGCATAACGGTCAGAAGAGAAACATGGAAATTAATGGGAGTAAATGGACTAAAAAATAGGTAATGGATATACGTAATAGTCAAACTTCTGGTATTCAAATTTCAGCAATTAATATCGAAGTGAGTGTACCTTTCTTGTTCGAGGTTCTGATACTGCGAGAAAAATCAGCGAAAGAATTGATTGAACAAGTTGCTTCCAGAATTCATTTTTCATCTAAATCTAATACCCGGCTTTCGGCGTGTGAAAGGAGGAATTTTTATCGCAAACGAAGAGCAAAATTAACCGATTAGAGAGGTAGAGTCATGGTGCATGTAACCCCTTCCACAAGTCAAAATGCGGCTATCATGGTGCATATGTAGATGAAATGCATCATCGCCGATAATCCACGGTTGGAAAAGTGCTTTCATAAAATTAAATTGATTTATTTTTTCTAAACTTAAAATGGCAATTGTTTAGATGGAAGAGAATTTTTTCGGTATTAATCTAATGCTAGATATTATATATAATTTAGTATACTTTTCGAAACGTAGAAGAGCACGATGGATAATATTTTATATTCGAAATGCATAAATTTTTAAGGTAAGAGTTGGAATTCGTCCAACTGTCATTTTTGGGTTGACCATATCGGGATCTTAGCTGAATTTAAGATGATAATATACCTTACTTGATTTTAACATCATCTTAAAGAATTCCTTTATGAATATCATAATTTTTACCTTGAAATACATTTCAGCTCACGAAAACATTAGTGTAACTTACATATCAAGTATCTTCCATGACTTAACAATACCAAAAAAATGTGTAATGGAATTGATCACAATACTTTGAAGGGGTGAATTAATAATTTTTAATTTAACGAAAGTTAAGATATGTATTTTTAGTATTAATCATAATGGTATATCAAAGCTTCTTTCAGAAAAAAAAAAATTCACATTAGTTTTTAGGGAGTGTAATCAAAATTTAACCAAATACATTTTCAGATCTCTTCAAATGGTAGTTGAAATTTAAAAGCTTAACATCGAGTTATTTAAAAAAAAATTCTTTTCTTTTGAAAATTACATTTATAACATTCAAAAATCCCATATCGCTATTGACAAAAACCACCGCATATTTCTACATAAAAACAAACGCAATACCAATGAAGAGCCACATCTCATCGTTCAAGTGATAGAAACAGTAGAACCACTAAATGATATACATCCGGAAGCAAATCAGACAAGCAAATTTTCTATGCGTTCTCGTATGCGTTGCAGTGACAATTGCTGATGAATTTTCGTTAGCAAACGTGCTAGCTCTACTTTATATTCACACACAATTTTATGCTACGATTACTTTCGCTAGAACCGAATTTATCGTGATTGTAAATTTGTCGCTGCTTGATCAGTACAGAGAATTTTATCAACGACGTCACTGATAATGATGAATGTTTACTAAAAATTTCTCTCTAAAAATTTTCAATACGGCCCATATTTTTATCAACTAATATTTTGTATTCCCATTTAATTTGAAAGTGATCCTAATTCAACATATCTTGCAATTCAACACAAACATGTGATGCATTTACTCTGGACCGGGATAATAATAATAAAGCGTCTTTATTTACGGATATGGATGTTTATTTTGGATATGGATGAAAGCAGGTGTTTGGCAGCATAATTTGACAACAATATTCTTCATCAGAAGTCGGATTTCTTAGGCCCTCCTTGCCTTTCCGATTTCTTATTTATCTTTATTATTTACGATCCTTTCTCTTATTTGTTTAAATCCTTCTTCATTCTGTACACTTTCAACCGTTCCATTTATAATGGATTGGGTGAAAGAGGAGACTTTTAGTTTCAATCTCGGCCAAATAAAGACGTTAGATTATCATTATCATTTTGACACCTTTACTTTCTGTATTATCTTTTCCTCTCATCATATCCTCTCTATTCTACAAACATTTCTTCCTTGGTATCTTACCAATCTTATTTCCCTTCTTTTCATTCTTTGGTTCTGCTATCCAACCTTTTTCTGCCCTCACAACTAGCATCCTAACGTATCCGACTCCACCCAACCTTTCGCAGCAGTATCCTATAAAACCTTTTCAACGCAGGAAACGACGTTTTTGAAAAATATTTTACCCGGATATTTGTAACGTTAGACATGAACAGTAACTAAAAGTAGAAAGAAAACCTGCCATGCTGAATCTATAGCATCCCACCTTAGCGTTCTATCCCTTTCTCTCTAACTTGCTCTAAGCACATTTCTAAATCTCCCATTTCGGTGTGTCGCCTTTCCTCTTTGCACCCTCATCTCCATCCCTTTCCTCTGCATCCACTTGGCTCCCAGCGACGAGAGATACGATCCCGAACTCCCTCCATGAATAATGAAACGACGCAAACTAATCTCCTGGGTCACCCAAAGGATTTGATACACGATGTTCCACCCTATCTCTGCCTCTAACCGTGACACAACGAGCCAATGCATGTCTGGGCTTCGGTATACCTGCTTAATCCCATATCCCTTCTCTCTTTCCCCTTTCTTATTCCATTGGGGCCAAGATCATTACCCGAATTCCAGCTGTAATGGCTCCTGGTACCTCAGCTCGCCCATTTTCATTTCGCTTCTTACTTCGTCATAAAAGAAAAAAACCTGTCTTTGTAGTACGAATGTTTTTGGACGGGAGAATTTCGCCTTCTCCCATTTGCTTGCTTTTTTGTGTACTTCCAAATAAATTGGGAAATGGTCATTCATCGTTCAGAAGGCAACAAGGGTTGGTAACAAAGTTTTTTTATAATATTAATACAAAGAGCATCAGAGTTTAAGATTAGAACGTTCATTAGAATGAGGAAGTTAAAGTAGAAAATTCAATTGGGCGACGACAAAATTGGCAAGTTTCCAACTCATTATTATTGTTTTCCTGATATACTCACAATGTTAAAAGTGTACAAGTAAACAATGTTACATGTGCGCAGAATTTAAGATACCATTAATAAGATAAAGCGGAAATGGTGCTGATGGTTTTCAAGGTCTTCCCATAAAAATGATTCGCAACAATCGATAAAAATAAGTCATAGACTAACTTTTACTGTAAATTATACCTCTAAATTTTAAAAATGAAATTGCAGTTTGCTTACAAATGTCTGAAAATTTCAGACCGTCGATGAAATAGTCGTCGAATCCAGTAAGTAGGAAAATTAAAATATGGATTAAATATGAATTCTTCCAAATAATTTCTTTCACTCAAACCACAAATCTCCCACATTCTCTCGAAGGACTCGTTACACCATAAATCTGCCACTAAGATACATATTAAACAAATATGTAAAAAGGATTCTGTAAAATAAGGATTATCAGCTCAACCAAAGGAAACTGCAAACAAAATAAGAAATTTCGGGATCGTAGCATCCCACTGAGAAGACCTTGAGTTTAACGTTTACCTAACGCTGACCTAAATTCACGTCCTATTCTGAAACTTTTTTTCCTCACGATAGATTTCAGTAATCAATTGAAATCCTCATCTCCCCTGTAAATATCGAGTTTACTAGTTATCCGCAGAAATCTCTTTTTTGCGATACACAATACTCTGTACATTACCAAACCTACTTTATATTACCAATACACAATTTTCTATATATTAGAACTATGCATTTGTTTCCTGTATATAGATTTTTCGCTAAAAAACGCAGTTTGGTCAACAACAATTATCTCTTATCTTATTATGTCTTATCAAATGATCATCAAAAGTAAAAATCAGATATAAGTCATCGGGTATGGGTTAATGTACGACTGATATTCACATGATAGCAAACATACTCCGATGAGATTTAGAGAAAATATCCCATATTCACTAAAATACTTGATGTCGAAAATTCCCACTTTAAAAGTTTTCCGCAAACAAAAGAAAATATGAGTTAAACTGAGAAAATTGAAAAGAAAAATCGAAAAACGTCCGTGATCCTCTTCGGCTTTTTTCTCACCCTGGTACCCAACAATTCAGTTCTCTCTATCACCACCGACTTTATTCAGGGAACATATTTTTTGTGAATGCTATCATAGCCGACTGAAGATTATGCTTCTCAATCTTTCGACATTTGAGAGCATTTCCAATATCTTATCATTCCGGTTGTTAGGGCTTTCAGAGGAGTAAACGTGAAAGGTAAGTTTTCCTAAAACAGTAATGTTTCACCCTCTCCGAAAACCTCCCCCAAGGACGTGGAATGAGTTTAGTCACCGCATTTCTCTAACTTTTCCTCTCCCAGAATAGGAGGGAATTTTTCTTTCGCTCGAATTCCTCCTCCTCCACTTCCCACTAATGTGATATTCGTCAAATAAAAAGATGTTCCATTCGTCCATTAGAGTAGTAGCTATGGCTTATAAAAGCTTTTTCCTGGAGGATCACTAGAATTTAATGGATGGATGTTCCCCATCCTTCGTCCTACTACATTCGACACATGCGTTTTCTATTACCTTTTCATCCCGTCTTCGGGGAGCTGTCCCTCGAGGTCCCAAAGTGGTCTTATCTTTTTGGCGCTCCGTATGTTCTTTAATCCTCCGTCCACCGCAGTGTCGTCAACCGCAATTTCAAGAGCCCACCGCTAATTAAATTAGCGCTTTTTCACCAACACTGGCTCGCGTTTCCGAGCACACTTTACGTTTTCTCTCAACTTTACGTAATTTTGGCGTGTTTTTAATTACTTTTCCATAGCGTAATTAAAAGTTTTTCATGAGTTAGCTGACCCTTTCCGCCGATCTCTCGTAAATTTCACGAGATTAAACACAAGATCTACTGCAGGATCGACGAAATTTGTGATAACAGTTTACCTTTGATAGGAGACTTATTCAAAGGGAATAATTAAATATTAGCCTCTCGCTTCGCAAGTAAGGAAATTGAAGGATTGCGTGAATACTTTCTGTGTGAAGGGCTACCTTCTAACAAAATTCATACCGGGCTAATATCTATCTATTGAAATGTGAATAATATTTCTAACAGTGAGACTTGTACTAAAATAAAAATTTCCATCTTGAAATGAAAATAAACGGTTGCAGGTTATTAAGGGAATTTTCTCAAAAAAATTAAACCTTAATATGCAAATAGAAAGACAAAATATGCTGTGCAGTGATTCTTCAGCCTCTAAAGAACACTGAAATACGAGTGATAATGAAATATTAATTTTCACACCATATATGATTGAATGATTTTTTTCAAGTAAGGCATGTTGTTGTAGGATAAGAATTAATTTTAAATTAAACATGGTGGCATTCTTTCATCAGGTCCTTCGAATGTATTTTTTCAAATTGATTCACTTTTATCGAAATTCCGCAATTATTGGTAACACATTTCTCTGTAAAAAAATTTACGATTGGAAAGAGGACGCAACACTGCATCTTCTAATATTTTTTTAAACAAAAATTTAATATTAAATAAAAAACTGCATTAATTCCTTATAAGGTAATACCTTTAATGTTTCTAAAGTTACTGTAATAGTAGAAGTATAGCTGAAAGTGTTTCGACTGCTTTGGTCATTTCGCACGTAGGCCCCCACCGGGAATCGAACCCGGGGCCGCTTTCACGGAAGTCGAACGTGTCGCCTACTTGGATATCCGAGATGCCGTAAGTTACTGTTCTAAAGCATTATAGCCCCTAGAACCATATTTGTTTGACAAAAAAATGCAGTTTAATGTTAAGCTGGATATGTATCTATTCACCCGTAACAATAAAATCATTTAAGAGAGTTGTAATCTTACGGGTTATAAGATGTAATCGGAAAAACTTTATAAACTTTAGGTTTAAAGATTAAATTAAAGAGTACAAGGAAATAGAAATATTCTGGGGCTCCTGATAGAAATCCAACCATATATTTAAGC
Organism: Ladona fulva; assembly: GCA_000376725.2. Classification (NCBI taxonomy): domain Eukaryota; kingdom Metazoa; phylum Arthropoda; class Insecta; order Odonata; family Libellulidae; genus Ladona; species Ladona fulva. The sequence continues at coordinate 56,189 of KZ308983.1, forward strand.
AAGTATATCTATATTCTCTGAATTTTTTGTTTGAATTCAATACATTTATCAGGGAAGAAAGCATAAGTGTTATGTAAATCCTATTTTTTTCGTTCTTTTCTGAACGAAATTCTATCTCAATATCAATTATTATTAAAAATATTTATTCTTACTCGAGTAAAGAAAAGGCAGAAGAGGAATACAGACGAACATTCTCGAAAACAAATATTAGTCTTAGTTTCATTCGGTAGACTAGAGAGAGTGATTCCCCTCGCTGACTTTCGGACATGTTTAAGTTGCGGAGAAATCGGCGAGAGCGCTGTCCTAAAGCTCTTGAGTCCATCTCAGACGTCGCTGCGCGTATAGATCGTGCGTCCTCAGGGGGTATCTATTAACAAAGAATAAACCGCACAACTTACTCATCTTCAAACTATATGAATAAATTATCCTTGATTTATGTCAATTTTCTTAAAAGTACAAGAAAATGATTCTTTACATTTGATATAATATCAAAATATAATAGTGAACGAAATGTGTAATTTCCACCTCTACTTCATGGTAGTTCTCCACGATAAGAGAGGAATAAAACACAAATTTTACTACTTAATTCTGGATCTTATTTTTAAAACCTAGGTCGTAAGAATTGAGTCCAGCGTCAATGAGTAAAATTTTCATTTTGTCCCTTATTTGTAATATAAATTAGTTTTATGAAATCTGGTAGGCACTGACTATGTGGCAGCTCATATAAAGTTTGTTTTCAAAATTTAAATGAGCTGCCGGAATTTTTAAAGAATGATATTCATGGCTACAAAATTTGGGTTCAATTCGCTGCCACCATCTTGCGGCGAGGTACCTTTTGTCGCTGCCGTTTTGCATGCTATATCATTTCTTATCATTTAATCGAAATTTACAGTTATAGAAAGAATTCATGAGGGATTCTAAGATCCTTTTGGCCATTAGAAATGCATTTATGGAGAAAGAAAATTATTCTGAACTAAAGAAATATGAGGGTATATTGAAACAGCGTAATTGCTATCGAGGCGATACGAAAATCAATTTGTGATTCAGCTTTTCCCTGAGTTTAAAGTTATTCATTCTTCAATGAGTCTCTTTCTCTTGGTTTTATGGGATAGTTAAGCTGAGGGTAACTTTCCTAGAGCCTAAGTAAATGATAGACCTTTCCGTTTTGAAACAAACGCTATATTCACTTCATCATCATGCAATAACATTCTTCTAGATTCTATTTAAATGACCTTGTATAATACAGGTAACTGAAAGAAAAAATCCCAAAAATTCTAAAACTTTCAGTAGTATATCGATTCCTTTAAAACAGAGGCGTCTAACGGGTGTAGAGAGGCGGCAAAACGTCCCGTGCAATCAAGCCTACGAAGTATGATTATCGTAATATATTCCCTTCTGAATATATGCATTTCGGAATGAAAGAAGTTACCGGGATCACTCTTCAAACCCTTGCCTGATAGTTCTATCATCATATTCATCTTTTACAAATAAATGCAATATATTGAGATAATATCCGAATGAATATTGGAAATTATTTCTGTAGTGAGAACAGCTCAGGGCAAAGTAAGTCAGTACTTGGCAATTAAGTACGGAGGGGTGTTTTCCAGTGACCGCACGGTACCCTGTTATGAAGTCAGAAAAAAACAGCACCAAGTTGATGAACCAGGACCAAGTCTGTAATAGATTGCTATCAGGAGTGGTACTTAATGGCAGTTTTGATATTACAATAGTATCAGTATGATAAACGTGTATTGCAAATTCCTTTTGATTTTAATGCCATTATATCCTTTTAAAGGATTTTAAGATTTTTTAGTAATTCAAAATGAAGTAGGGTATATGGAAACCTTATTTTAACCATGCCATTGTTTTTTATATCCTGCAGTGTAGTAAGGTATAAGGAAGCAATGGGGGTGTCTGCAAGAGATTAATGGGATAATTCTAAATGTTATCTATTCTCTTGAAGATATCGGGATCACTCTCACAAATACATTAAACTGGAGCACGCATATCAGAAAATCAATTAGTAATTTCGGCCTTACCACAGACATCGCTGGCACATGCGATGGAAAGGTTAGCGACATTATTTCTCTTTGGTCAGCCCTCCCCTGGAGTGCGCGGCAAGTATATCGGATTAGTGGGATGAGACCTGTACTTGGGAGCTAGAGAGCGTGAAAGTTTCATTAAAAATTTCAAAATTATGAAACAGCGAGCGAAAATTCTCTTTGATATCAGATGGCGAATCCTTTAAAGAGTGAAAATTAGAGGATCGATTGCGATTGCTAAATAATTTCAGATAAAGTACATTTACAGAAGATGTAAGGAGAATTATACGACTACCTTGCTATTTCAGTCGGTTCCTTGAATAAGTGCAAATAGAAGAGGTAGAGGCAAGGACACAACAGTTTAAAACCTCCTCATTTCCACGAAAGTTTCACGTCAGTAAGAGGCAAAAAATTGATAAATTGCTTACTGTTTACCCCCAGCCAATTGACGACTTGCAGGGAAGTAATTTATTTATTTGCAATTTTACCGCTGCAGTAAGACTTTTACGTTAAGAAATATACAATATAATATAGACTGTATCATTAGTATAACATTATAAATTGATTCAATATAGTAATAAATCATCGCGATTTTTAATCCGACATACATAACCTATACCATTATCATTTACTTTAGATCACATTCATTAGATGTGTGTATAAATTTTCCGAGAAGAAATAGAAGAAGTTAATATTCAGAATTAAAGAGTATTTAATAGTTATTTTCCTGCCCAGTAACATTACATATTTTGGTAACTATGAAAATTCACTACACGTACTTAAAAGGGAAAATAAATTCAGAAATTTAACAAGGTGCTATCATGAGGAGAATTAATTATCAAAAAAAATAAGTCGGTACTCCTCTGTAAAATTATGGAAATATTAATGGCCGGAGATTACTTTAAAAACCTTGCATAAGTTTATTATTAACAACGAAGTAATTATGAGCATATAAGAAAAAGAAGTTAAAACTACTAATTCTAATGATTGATGTGTACTCAATCGCATACGGACTGTTTATGGCAGAACCTGTTAAGCCATGCGCAAGGTGCCCTCTTGATCTTCAGAGGATTATAGAGCACATAATCAAGGAATGTTTAGTAACTACCTTTGATGTAGGACTGAAAGTTTCGTATTATTTGACATATCTCTAAAGTCGTTAACCGCAGTCGCTGGCTAAATCCTTATCTCTTCCACTATTAACTGTCGAAAACTTCTTGAGGTTTACAAGGGAGTGAGAGCTGAAGTAGTTTGCCCTTGTTTTCCTCAAAGTGCCAGAATTCTTTAAGTGGAATAAGTTCTTGTCAGTGAAGCACATAGACTCTATGAATAACACTTTTCACAGGCAATGAGGTATGAGGTATTGATACCAATGTGAATAGCATAATTCAGTATCACTCATGCCTCAGAAAAGTACTGCTGGCTCAAGCCGGTTCGATCCAATAAGCTCGAGCTTTATTGTAAGCGGAGACTCGGTTCGAACCAGAGCTTTTTAACTTTAAGTTTGCAACATTTTAAACAACACAAAAGTTCTCCATCGATTTTAAGACAGCATTTAACAAAAAGGAAATAATAATATTGTATCTCTCATTATATTTCCACAAAATTCACTTTAATTTCAAGTATCAAAATTGTCACACAATGTCTAAAAAGTTTATTAAAAATTATACCGTAGATACAGCAAGAGGACACAAAAATTATATTTTTCTAGGACAGATAGATTCTTTTTATGCAAAAAGTTAACTGGCAGGTGATATTAATAGCAGCTGCTATGAAGAGGTACATCTATCTAATGAAAAGTAATGTGTAAAATATTGGTTCATTCAAGTTGCCTGAAACGCCTTGACTGACTTAAAAGTATTCCACCAATTTCAAGAAAAAGTGAAAGTATATTGAGCCAGTTATTTAATTATGGAAAATACAAGCATAAGCGTGATTTGTTTTAAAAATCACGTTTTAAAGAATTTTCCATAAATTGATTCCATTGAAAATTATACGAGTATATATCCACAATCACTCAAGAGCATTATTAACATTGAATTGAAAATAAAAATATTTCCGAAACGTACTTCGTATTTTACACAAATGTATTTAAACACGACTCGTTTCGATCAAGACGGTCATCTTCAGGTACCATATATCAAGGGGGGGGGGGGAATTCCTTGATATAGTATACCTGAGGATCGTCTTCGTAGAAACCGATCGTGTTTAAATAAATTTGTGGAAAATACGAAGTACGTTTCGGAATTATTTTTAGGTGGCGTTCCACAATGTTAGGCCAGAATACCTGAGGTTTATTGAATTTAAACTGCAATTTTTGTCAATTTTACCTTAGAAGCTTACATATTATAACATTCATAAACATGAATGAGACAGGTAAACGAAAAAATAAATCAATTTTTACTAACCAGTAAGCAGAGACAAAAAAGAAGGATATCGCATGCATCAAGGTATGGTGGTAGGGTCTAATAAATCTGGAACCAAGTAATTCTTGATTCTGAGAGACAACTCTATTGTATTTCAGTAACAAAAATCTCTAGGACAGTCGTAAGTTTCATTCATGCATAAACTTATGTGTACATCGGATTAGACCTTAAAAGGACCCGCGTTCTCAATGTTAAGTCCAGCAGATAGTCCCTCATTCTGTTAAATAAATATCATTTAAGTGTTTTTTAGTGTCTTCTCAAAATGTTAGTCGATTTCTTTACTCAAATCACGATCTGAATCGCAGTTTGGTAAACAGCTATATTCTCTGATGGTCCCTATTCTGAGACAAACAAACTTTGGCTCACTTACGAGGTTGCTTTGGAAAGACGGATAGCTCCATTACCGTCACTTGAAAGCGTTGATCGATGACCGTGCTTGAGAAAACAACGGAAAGGTAAATATTTCGAAAGAAGGCATCAAAATCTTACGTTTAGCGGTTGAAATCCCGGGAGCGCAAACAAAAGCCTGTGCAAGTGCTAATCTTTGGTAAGCATGAGAGCAAACGCGTTCAAATTTGCATTCTAAGCGATTGGAAGGAACAAACAGGCTTATGGTCGAAATGGCTAACGTTTATTTTGCTATGAAGCTCTTGATGTTTCAAAGATGTCCGATATTTGCTTACACTTCTGAAATAGTTATCACATATCAGTGTGTACTCATAGAGCTTGTCTTCTACCAGTTGACAAGCTCTATGAGTGCACACTGATATGTGATAACTATTTCAGAAGTGATTACCGAATTACTGCTGAACGTCAACATAATATGATTTGCAGAAATGGACCTCAGTTCAAGATTACTCGTTGCTACAATTCCTACGGAAGCAATAGATTATCAGTTACCGTACCTAAGAAACTGAACAAGCTGCCTGAAGAGTAGCTTAACATAAGCAGTATAGCCCAACTGAAAAAGAGGTTAAAATCTTATCTTTTAACTTAATAATAAATATAGAAATAGATGGTTATCCGGTTATGCACTGTTTCTCTGTGTAAACAACTTCTTGTCATAGTACTACGTGTTATTCAGCCTATATGTAATATGTTATACCATACCTCTTCTCCTGTTATATAACTATGTTCCTCCTGTTTTGTAAATGTGTAGAAAATTATGTTATATATAATTTACGTGTAGCAACCAAAATTTATGTTATATTTAAATTACGATACTTTTATATTAGTGCAATCCTAATTAGTGTAATACTTCAATCTGTGCAATTATCAATTTGTGCAATTTCACAAGTAGTGAAATTTTTCAATGTGAGCAAGTTGAAATCTAGTTCAATTTTACAATCAGTACGATTTTACATTTAGTGCAATTTTAATGTTAGTGCATTTGATTGAGTTTGACTAATTTTATATCGGGTATATTTCAAATGTATTTCATGATAATGTAATGTGTGTAAACCCAGGAACCTCCTGATGAGCCAATTTGGCTCAGGGGGACCGTATTGAGACTTGTTTTAATATTGTAATGTTTATACCGTTAGCTGTCAATAAACATTATTTAATGGGAAAAAATATATTATTTTCATGCAAAATAATCGTTTATAGGGAAATATAAATACACGGAAATCGAAAAAAAGCAGAAGCGACTGAAATCAATTTACAATAGCGCTTGCTCGAGATTTACTTTGAGGAAAGCTACTCTGAAATCGTTTTGAATAGGTTTCGCTCATAGCCATTTGATAGTTTCATTACGAAACCTTGGTCTTGTTTGCGCGAATTTTTTTTCGTTTTGTAAACTTTTTAGTTAGGAAACCTTCTGCTAAAATGTTTTCTTGTCTCCGCGACCGAGAGAAGAAGTGTTTTTAGCCAAAAAAGTGGAAAAACGATGCGAGCGAGCTGGACTCCGATGGCCTCACTTTTTTCGGAAGTTGATGAAAATGCGTTCGGGAAAATGCGGTGAAGTGGACGAATTAAGCGAAGGAACGGATTCCGGCCACGTCTCGATTCCGACGGAAGTTTCGTTCAAAAGGAATACAGAATCGATGTTCAGCCACTGACACGAGCTCCATCTGGAAGCCGTTTGCATAATTCGGTGATTTAAGTTCCGCACGAGATCTCCGAATAATTTCGGGGCGAACGGAGAAAATGAATTTCTTTCGGTTCGAATTGAAAGCAGAGATTAAGAAGAAGAAAACTGATTTTGAGGACCTGACGGAGACTATATTACCCGAAGAATTGGCACTCCAACGAACGCGTACACTTGGAGTGATTAGAGAGAAAATATGGGATTCGTCACTCATTACATGGCAGAATTAATTAGGAAAAAAAAACAAATTGCGACTGTTTTATCGGTGAAAAACTAATAAATACGAAATGTTTTATGTACTAAGGGGAGAATAAAATTATCAAATAACGAGTTACGTAATTAAGAAAGAATGTGGGAAAAGCTATATATAATGCATTCATCTCATAAATAACTTCCACCTTCTCATTCTCATTTTCATTTCTTTAGATACTAAGCAATGAGAAATGCTTGGTGAATTTAGAGGCAGAAATGAAAGAGAAATGTTTGCCGTAGATTTAGATTTGTACCCCGCAAGCCGCCAGTGGCGTATGGCAGGTGGTGTATTAATACCTTAGCTAATCTACCCTATTAGATTCTCTGATGCTCTGCGGAAAGAACGACCAGAAGCAACTATCTGTTTTAGCGATTATTTCCTTGTAACGCTTGTTCGTCGCCTCTCGAAGATCGCGCTCGCTGTTTACAGGAATAACAATATCCTTTACTTCCCCTTAAACTTCTGCACCAATGAATTTTTCGAAAAGCTTTCGTCGGTAATCAGTAGCAGGGAATCGAACAGTAGCGGGAGTCTAACCTGGGTCCACCAACATCCGGGCAGATGCCCTGAGCTCTAAGCTACCATGACAGAACATCTTTNTGCATCACCATAAAAAGTAAAATGGCGCTCAAAGAGCATTGGCTGAATAGCTTTGTAGACACAATTTTCTTAAAATGCGTTACTTTACTTGAGTTGAAGCATGCAGTTACATAAAACTGCAAATATCACTGACAGAAAATAAGATTTGCATTTTTAAACTGTATCTCTACAGAAAGGAAGTTAGACGTATAATCTAGTATTTATAAAATGCGTATCTCATTGATACGAACGAGAACTTGTTACAAAGTAACAAAGCACTCGTGAATTAATATTTGTATTAAAGCATGAAAATGAAATATCAAATATTGAATTGAAATATGAAAAATACTATCTCAAACACAAATCGAACTGTACGAATGATTTTTACAGGGAAAATATTCTTGTGAAATAACGAGATTCGTAACATGAAGTTATTTGAGAGCGCAGAATAAAAATGACGATTCTTCTATAAGCTGAGTACAGTAGAAACTCTTCAAATGTTTCAACGGAACAACCGCTGCGAAATGACAGATATATGAGCTTGATTTCCCATCGTTGACTGTACAGGTAAAATGTCTCCATTTATAAAGCAAAGCCTTATTAAAATTCCAGGACAAAATATAGTTATATATGATCTCATCAAAATTCTTTTCATTGAAAGTAAAAAAATACACGTTGTCAGTAGAAAGAAATAGTAGTTGAAATTCACTTATTTGACGCAGGGAAATCTCTATATTTCAAAACACATTCATGAATAAAAAACGACTGAAGAGCAACGATCTGTACTTTGAAGAAATTTAAACGAAAATTCATCAAGTTTAATCAACTGGTGACTTCATTGTTAGATTTTATATAATCAATTAATAAAAAATTTCAGATCTATCACTAGCTGATAATGCTGCAGAAAGTGTTTATTGTGAACAAGGAGGTTTACCCGCTAACCGCCGCTAGGTTTCCATCATCCATGTTTTTCTTCTTTATAGTAATTATTAGAATAATACTGGAATATTTATTCTTTATGGTCTTCTTTGTGATTTCGGAGGAACATTTTATCTATTTTTTTCTAAATAATGCCCACAGGCGATGAATTAATTACCTCATTGGTTCATAAAAGGCTTTTCCTTAACAGTGACAAGGCTTGTCGTGGGAACTCTTTCCAGGAAGTGAATATTATGAAATTTTATACAATAAAGTCGAAGTTCAAAGTTCATAATTCAAAGTTTTCGCGATTTTAAATCCAAAATATGCATTGGACTGACAGATACAATAACATATCTTTGGTTTTTTCCTTGTAGTGCTTTTTGAAGCTCATGCGGTCACTACCTCTGATATAATGTTGCATAGGATTGTCTGCGATCAATCAAAATCTACCGGAAATACATTCGTTATGAAAGACAATGTAAACTATCTATTATCAAAACTTTTCCTTTAATCCTCCCACGTGACTTTTATCTTTAAATTATGTATATGTGTTATTATAATTTTAATGATATAAAGAGTTTTTAAATATTTAAGCTTAGTTTAGGAGAAAACTTATCTCGGCACTAAAGCTTTACAAGAAAGTCATCACGTTTGCAAGACTTACCAAACTTTAAATATATTAATGATAATTAATAAATTATAATTACTTATAAGTATATAAATAATAAATTAACATTATTAAATAACTAATATTTAATACATCATTTGTTACGATTGTCTATATGATATTCTTACTAATTTGGAGCAATGATTGATTTCAAGTTATCCTGAAACTAAATCTTTCTGATGCTTATTTTGCCCGACAAAGGTTACCAACATTTTCCTTAAACGTTTCCTTCATAAACCAGTAAGTAAAATTAACATATGTAAATGCATCTTCGAGGTAATGTTGACTTCATTCTTAAATCATAATTATTTAGCAACTTCCATTTAAGTTATTGTATTTAGTGAGCAATACTATTTTTATTTAATGTACTGATTTTCTGTATTTGTATATTTACGGATTCTGGTGACTGGTTCGAGTTAATCGGAACATTTGTTCAAGTTTTAGATTATTATGTAAATTATAAATTAGTGTAATTATTGCGTAAATTGTAAATTAGCGTAGTTTGCAAACTACTGTAGTTAATGGAGGTTGTAGCTAAATACTAATGTTCTGTAGAACTTTGTAACTTTGTTTTTGTTAGCTGTAAATTGTAGTGCCAGTTAGCGTCGCCATCTGGATTTACGTCTTACTGTGGCGGTTTATAATAAGTACATAATAAATAAAAAGCATCAAGATTCGTGCAAGGTATTTCATATCATAAAAAAGTCACCAAATTAAAAAATATTTTAAATAATTTTAAGTTCACCTCTCAATGTTATGCTATTTTCTTCAACTTATATTTCTCACTTAGCTTAGCCTGCTGACATAAGGATAAACGAGTCTTTTGTTTTATTTACACGAATGTAAGGGTCACAGAATCAAAGGTCGTAAGCGAGAAACGTCGGCCTTGGAAATATAAGGCGTTCAGGAGAATATCTAATGGAAACATTTTGCGAACATGTTTTAACTATAAAAGGATGCGTTGTAGAGGACTCGGAGCGCCGAAAATTATTCACAGAATCTGCATCTCGTGTGTTTACACAGCGATGCGTGTGCCGGAGCGACGGTGCCGCGTGACCTATTTTATATACACATCGCCCGACGTAGAATGTCATTTGTTTGGAGAGAGCTTGCGTGTATGTAGTTTTACACTCAGAAGGTTCACTCAGCAGTTCCATCCGAACGTAAAGAGAATTTTGAAACTTCGAAAAAGAGGACGAATGTTTTCTTTCGACGATTTTCTATACGTATCCATTCTTATGGATTTTCGAAACATATACTACGAAGGAAAGAAAAGATGAAGTTGCAAAACTCAATATTACGTTACTAAACATAAGTGTACGAGTAAAAATTTTAGAAGTGATGGCTGAATACATGACTGTATACTGAGAATTGCTTGGCGAGTAATGGTTTAATGGTAATGAAATGAAATGTAAGGTCCTTCAAGTGTGATAAAGGAGTCCTCAGTAATTATGTACATTTTGTTTGGTATGTTTAACCAAATAAATCTTTTTCATATGAAATGAAGCCTTAAGCAAACATACTATTCGATCAAACACAGTTAAGGGCAGACAGCAAATTCATAAAATATTTATTCATTTAAATGGTTAATATAAGCTTTATTCTTACGAGATCCAATTAATATCAATTACATTTTGTTTGGCTTCTATTATGATGATTCAGTAGAGAGAAAAAGATTATAGGTTACAACTAACGCCTGAAAGGCAGGCAAGGAGCAATACTTACACGCTAAGCTGGTTGCAGTACTACGTTGTACCGTATTGTGGGTTGCCAATAATCAAGGATACTAATTTCTTAGTAAAGCAACTTCCTGGATATCTTAAAAGGAATTTTAGATGCATCGGTTATATTCAACAGCATTGTAGAACCTAAAAAATACTTTAGTATAGATATTTTTAGACGTTTGAAAAGTAATTTGTCCCTGTTAATATTTATTCAGATGAGTTACTGAGTGGTATCAAATATTTTTGTTGAATTCTTGCCGAAGCATTATTTTAATAGTAACTTTTAGCTTGTTATGGATAAGATAAAATACTTTGAGAGATTTTCATAAAAAATTTCAAGGAAAAAGAATATTGTTTGCCGATCATGAAAGGAATAGAACGACTGACCCAGTTTTCATGCGAACTCTATAAATCGGCTCCGAACAATTTACATCGAAAACATACATTCGATGGCTCAAGTCACTCAGTAAAATTCTATTAAAAATGTATTTTTATCAACCTTTTACACACGATGGCGCCCTAACACGAAGTCTATGCTACTCTCCGCATAATAAAATACGTTTCTCTTAACCTTTTGAACATTTTACCTACATTATCATACATTTTACATACATCAACGTAAATACCTTACAAGTTGCCTTCCAGCGTGCTGAAAGTGAAGCAATTATAAGGGTTTCCCTGATGTAACGCTATAAGCGATGTATGATGATGAGAATTTGTTTTATCGATGCATTTTCTTCCCACGAACAATGATACCGATCTCACACAGTATTTCTTTTCAGTTCACATTTGTATGAGAATCCATGCTGTCCGTCGATCGAAAGTGGTGCTTTATAAAAGATTTTCATATTAAACTAGCGTTTAAAATGGAGTGATTTTGAATGTTAAAAAAGTGTATTGTTTCCCATTGATGTGGAAACATTCCAGTGATAAAAAGTTTTTTCTTTGTTACATCGATTACATGAGTTATGCTGAGAAAGCAAAAATACCCATTGTACTGACTGCATGTATCATGATAACATCAACTATATTAAAATTTGCCGTTTGAGAGTCAATGCTAACCATTCCTAATAACCTAATTAAAAATTTTGATGACTCCAAAAACCTGTAGAATAAAGAATAAAGACAATACATGATGTTCTTTGATAATTTCTTTGGAACACAGTTTTCAATTCTCACTTGAAAATGTTATAACATCTTCCCACAAAATCGATGAATGAAGTAGAAAAAAGCTTCCCAAGGAGAAACGGACATGAAAAAAAAGTCTGACGGATCCGGGATTCGAACCCGGGTATACCAATTGCCGGTCGTTTGCTCTACCCATTGAGCTATTCCACCAGAGCAGCTCAATGGATAGAGCAACCGACCGGCATTTGGGGGACCCGGGTTCGAGTCCCGGTTCCGTCAGACTCTTTTCATATCCTTTTCTCCTTGGGAATTTTCTAGGTGCACGCCGTATCGTGCCAAGTCACCTCAACCCCTTTCCTTGTAGAAAAGAGCATATTTAGGTTATAATTCCAACTAAAATTTGAACTCCTATACTCTACTGGATACTACTGTGATAAAATTTATAAAAATGCTGAGTTTTATTAAACTGAGGTATAAAGTAAAATCGATTAAGTATGATTAATTTTTAATTTAGTAAGTTATTATTATTTCATAAAAATTGAAGGAATTACACTCAAGTTGCGAAGTCTTATGGTGATAAATAGGCCTCCCGGAGATAAAAAATATAAACACACCCCTCTAAAACCAAGTCATGATACCAATCTATATCACTAAATCATTCCAGCTCATTCGGGTATGATGGACGATCTTCCGAGCGAAAACATTCTTAAGAGGAATTAATAGTTGCAGTTTTGAGCGGCTGTTGGGTCTTCTCTTGCAACTGCTCGCCCCCGCTGCCCTCCATTAAGCCGACTTGGAAAAGGAGGATCAGAGCAAGTAAAAGTACGGTCCCTTAGGGATTTCCGACGAAGAAGCAAAAGCAATAACCGCAGAAACTTCCACCAAAGTGTCTTAAGTGAAGGAAACCCATTCCTTGATACTCCTCTCAGAGAACGTACAGAGTGGAATATCCCAGCGATACTTCCGAGCGAATACTAAATTATGCATTTTGGAGGAATTTTTAAGCGGTCGCGTTACTGACAGGAGCCGCGTCTTGAGATGAAATTCTCTAAGACGCTATGGGAAAAGACGAAATACTGCAGAAAGCATGTCTCCCGGTTGGCGTTAATTCTCGGAAGATGGTGATAACAACTGAGTGAAAACGGCAGCACAAAAGTCTACCGAAGCTTTTCTCAACGTTTTCTGTTTCGATCATCCGTCAACCAATCTCTATAAATTAGACTACACGAACAAATCAAGAGGATTATAATAATCAAAATGAAATTTCCAGTCTTAAAACCCACTGCCGCATGCAGAGAGGTGGTTCGTAGAGTTTTATGCATATGGATATGTTAAACTCCTAGCTCATTCCCTGAGAAGCTATTTGATTATATTTCATTACCATATAAAAGAATTAACGTATACACTCAAGTAATATTTTACCTCAGTTAAAAGTCGACCCCTAGTATTTGGCTGTAAATGAAGAACTTTTCAGGTACTTTCAATATTAGTCAGTGTTTTTTGTGATTATACAGATATGTGCAGCTGATATAAAATATCATTACATGTACGAATTGATCTACACTACAGGAAGAGCATTTTCTTGATTGAAATTATAAGTAAACTCTGATTTATATTTATATTGTGTTTTGTCAATTATTTATGGATTAATTATGCTTTTGCTAATTAAAATGTCGAGCAAGAAAAATTTTAAAATGAATTCCTTCCCTGAAGAAGAAGTACACACTTCCTATTATATTCATATTTAATAATTGGACTGAAGAAATTGACTATTATTTGGATATATACGGTAAATATAATAGAAAATCGGTAGAAATTAAAATGGCAAGATAAACTGCAGTCACCCTTGTAGCAATGTAGTACTTCTGAATTGGTGATGTAACCTGCTTAGATAACCAACCACCTGTACACCTAATCATAATCTTTTAGATACCCTTTCCCATTGCTCTGCTAAAATGTAAAAATATTCACTAGTTTTACCCCATTCATTACCTTTGAACCAAATTTGTTACACATATCAAACAATTTAATCTACTAAGCTTCTGCACCCAGAGGATATTAAAGTTTTCATCAGTCTTCATCCCATTATCGCTACGTGCGAGCTATTGCTACGACCTATGTCCAGCACCAAGTTATGAATATTTATCGTAAGTCAATCGATTACCATCGTCCACCGTATTTTTCATCTCAGAAATTCGTTCTTCAAGGATGAATATTCTCACGCAAAACGAAGACACAAACGCCTCTCCTTCTCTTAAAAGCAAACTTTCAATTTCCGGGTGTATTCTTTCTTAGTTATTTCAAACATAAGGATGAGTAAATTCTATTAAGTCTTCTGTAGTTTTTAGAAATAGGAGACCAAAATATGTCGAGAATGTACATAGCCCTTAAAAATAAAACCTTGGAACAATCTAATTGTAAAATCTAACGCGGTAGGTGTTGCGAGTTGGAAAATATCTTACAAGTTGTATCTTATCAGTTATATGAATTCTCTTTTGCTAGTGCTCAAATTCTTCAATCAAAGAAAAATAAAAGCGTTATAAATTCATGTCTAAGCATNTAAAAGCATTATAAATTCATGTTTAAGCATGCATCTCTTTGATAATTACTCAAATTTAGTTGTTTAAAATTATATTAGGGTTCCATATTGTTTCTACTCTATTTAATTATGTATACATATTTTTCATCACATTCTGACAAGGTTTAAATGGAAGGTGAGACTTTCTAGCCCCAATCTCGCCCGATAAAGAGGTTTGTGTTGTACGCGTATTGAACTAAAATTCACAAGTACCTATTTATCTGTTGTTTGAATTTAATCAGAAATTATTTTAATTTGTTAATTTATACTAAAAATCAAGATTTTGCTTGGCAACTGGGATATTTTAAAATAAATAGTAAAATTTGGAAAATGCTGAGTTATTTAAAAAACTAATTACAATAATGTCAAAATAACTTTGAATTTACAAGGTTACGAAACCCGGAGCATAAGAATAATCTCTCTCCTCATAGCGGAAATTATGATGAAATTTTCTACAAGCACTATGCTTCCATCCAAATCTAGCTTCACCTCCAAGTGGAAGCCTTTCTGAAGGGCGAAAGAAGAGGTTCGTGAAAAGAATGAAAATTTGAAGCTATTTCTTTCCGCGTCTACTTCTTTGATTTAACACACACTGCCAGATTTTCTGATGTACTCGAGGGGGATTTGTAGGATACCATAGCCCTTCTTGAAGGATACTATCCCTGAATTTATTTAACTCCAGTGAGAACAAGGCATAATGTAAGGATGCAGTTTCTGACGTAATTTATAACAATTCCCACCTGCATCAAGGAGCATTTTAATTAGACCTCCTATAAAATGTCTTTAGCTGCACCAGCTCGTAGTTAATCTGTTGCGATTGACTGTCATTACAGATATGTGACAATTTGCCTTACAGGCACAAGATATACTAATTTATTTTATTCTCTTCTATCACATTACTTGACTGTTTTCAAAATTGAATAACAAGTGTAAAAAATAGCGACGTGACTGGGACTCGAACCCAGATCCCCCACTCTTCCGGCAGGTATTCCAACCACTGATCTATCATGCCGCGTCTCTTCCACACCGTTACGGGAATGCTTTGTTAGCACGGCGAACAGCCTCCACATTTAGTGGCACGAACTGCCTCCAGAGGTCCTCACTGAGGCAACCAACCCACAAAGCCGTCGGGAGACCTGGGATCGAGTCCCAGTCATATCCCTATTTTTCACACTTTTTATTACTTTGGGATCAGCCGCACGACTTCATCGTGCAAAGTATTACACCTTTCCTTAATCCTTCTTTTCAAAATTTCACATCCACTATTCTCTGTCTCCATTATTTCCAAAATTTTTCTCTCACGCACATAGAACTAAAACTGCCAAGTTGGCAACGTGCTCTTCCTTTGTCAACCTTGAGTTGCAAAAGTTTCGCTCACACCTTCCCCATTTCTATTTCATCAAGAATTGCATATATAAAAACTAGGTACTATTTGAAGTGGTAAAGAGGTCCTCATGGACCTAAATTCGCTAAAAAAATCCTACCATACCTTTAGATAGTCACATAGGACTTTGATAAACCGGGTTCGTTGTCCAGGTGGTGTCTCATTTGCAAAGTAATAATAATAACTTCGTATTTATTTATTGGACGTATTTAAGTTAATTTTGACCATTCTTACAATAAACCCTAAATAAACACACACACAAACAAACATCATTCCCTGACCTGACATGATTTGATCCTGGGACCTCAAATTTGTAAGGTTTGTACGCCAACCACTACCCCAACGAAATGACCTTAGCCGTCGCAGCACTTTTAAAAACTACTACTTTTACAATGCCTATCGATCTGTCTATATGATTGTATTACCGAAGGCGAATAGTGAAAATTCCTTCAAAAGGGTGACTTCAAAGGAGGAACTCTTTGAGTGATAATTCCATCGGACGAACAGAAGCAATGACGTGAAACACAGCGGTCCTATCCTTCGACGGAGGAACTCTAAGTATCAATTATCCGCCATGTTGATCTGCAAGAAGAGGACTACGGGAGAATAGGGCATTTAAGGCCTCTATAGCGAGAGTGGACGCTTAGGGAATGCTTCGGAAGGGCCAATGGCACGGAATAGGACATAATCGCGTGTCTAATCCCACACGGCTCTTTATAGGTCCTTCAGGTGAGAGCGCCGAACCGAAAGGAAATTAAGTGCGCATCGCATGTGTCCTTTTTAACGCAACGACGCCGAATGAACGGGACGCCTGACCGCGTGTGAAATGAAACTGCCCGAGGAATCCGAGATGTTTATTGTAGAAGGAGAAAAATAATTGCTTTCGTGTTGGAACGTTAATTGGCCCGATTGCACGTTACGTGATGCTGGAACCATTTCCCGAGAAATTGGAATTCCAATATTGTTCCGAAGAAGGGACCTAGCGGAGGAGAAAAAATTTTACGCGTCATTTCCGCAGGGAAAGAAAGAAGTCCTTTCCTTTCGTATCTGGATACATTTACTTAATTTGCGGAGGCAATTATCGCTGAGAAAAACTAATATACCTCCGTTGAAGCGGAGTAGTCTAAGAGACCAATATCCCACATTATCATTAGATAGCTCGGATCTATACCGTTTGCACCAAGGTAGCTTCTTTGAACTATTGAAGAAATGATATTTCATTTTAGCTAGAATATGCTGTTGTGTCACCCTTGTTTCTTTCCAGATTTAGCATCGTTTCAATCAAAGAAGGTCCTCTTCTATTTCTTTTGATTAAGTTATTCGTCTGGGAATAGGTTTATCATCTTTATACTCTGATATTCTCATATTCTTTTCTTATTCATAACTCACTATTCATATTTCCAGGATTAATCATATTTGCACTAAAGTACCTCTTTAAAAACTCCTCCAAAGTATTTACTCTTGTTTTAGTTAGCACTCAACAAGTACTGGCTAGTTATTGCTCCATTGGCGTCTTTGACAGCCCAAACATGTTATTTTTTTAATAACAGTAAACTAAATTTTAACTCAAGGTGGGCTGTAGGTTCTGTTAACTTTAATAATACTTTCTCGTTTCAATGAAAATGTCCTGATTTGGTAAATTTGGAGCGAAACATTTTTCCATGTGAGTCTGAGAATGATTGTAGTATTTTCAAAAGGACTCCGGCAGCTTTGTTTATTTCGTACATATGGGCCCCCACTAGAAAACTCGGGATCACTGTTAGCGAAGGGGAACGCGTTACCCACTTGGCTATTCAGAAACCAACTCAGATAATGCTTTGCTTATGTCATGATGAAAACCATGTCACTCGAATCTTAGGGTAGTGAGTCAATGAAGGAAAGAGTCATTTTATTTTTATTTGAAATTCGGGTCGGATGCTTATCTGTTTTCACTGAACGCTTTCCGTAATTTTTAAATCATAAATATGTCCAGAAAAAGCAGATAAGATATTAGTAATTTATACGAATGCATTACCTACGTACCAGGTAGATCTTACTTATGTATACAAGTATGTAATTATCATGTATGCATTGTGCATATATTGTGTAATTATATCATGTTGTTATGTGGCAATAAGACTAACACCAGGCTTACAACCTACCGCAGTTTAGTTATAAAAATAAATGAACTTCATAACCTGCCGATAAGTGATTTGTCGAGGATTTAGATAAGGTGCTACGAAAGGTGATATGTTTTGTGAAGAATTACTACGATAAGTCAGCGAGCGTTACTCAGAAGCTCCGGGATGTAGAATGGGAATCTATGGAAGATAAAAGATTTAAACAAAGGATACATTTCCTGAATAAGTTCAGATAAAGCACGTTCACAGATGATGCAGCCGATATAATTCCTCCTTCACGTTACATGGGCCGTTCTGATACTGCGAGGAAGATCAGGAAAAAGTTGCTTGAACGAATAGATGCAAGAACTCATTTTTTTCCGCGAGCGATACGCGAAAGTGATCGTAGTATTAGGAATTATAGTAATGTTCTATGCACAAACCTTCCACCCCTGCCACGAGCCGAAAGGCGGCTTGCGGGGTACTTACATACACATATATCCTACTCAAATTATTTAAGCTGAATTTAGGTAATGATTATTGCCTTAATAATTAGTTCATTCATTCATCACTACCATAGTCTTCAAACCATAGAATAAATGCAGTTGCGGAAAATAATTCTCGCTTGGCCGAAAAAAATGCCCCCGTTAACGATATTGAACCGAGCAGTGTAAATTGTGAATCACCGTGATTGGAAAAGCAGCTGCAATACTGGAATTGCTTCTTCAATCCTCGCCGCGGATACTGCCATCGTCGCGCACCCGCATAAAGGGAAGTATCTATTTTGCGATCCAAAAATCTCCGTTGGATAGAATCACATTCTGCTTCGGCCCAATATCGCTTCCCTTGACCCTTCTCAGGCACTAAAACGGACCCCTTCCCCTGCACCAAATATATTTCACGACGAAGACAACATGGCCTCCGGGCGCATAAACAGGAGGAAATGAAACCGAAGGGAAGGTCCGAAAAGAAGTCTTTCGGAAAAGGGGAACGCGAGAAACAAATGAAATCCGGTATTTCGAGTTTCTTTTATCTCCCTCGGCCCGTCTAACCCTTTCGGTTACTGCCCAGAGTCGAACATCCCTGCACGGCGTTTTACCTTTACATTACTTTTTAAAGGAGAGAATACGTGTGTCTCTCAATTGAAGAGAATGGAGGAGATGTTGGGACGAATTGGAAAAGGGAAAGAGAATAATCAATAAAAGAGGAGAGCGGTAAAAAAGGGTTGGAAGAAGAAAAGAATAGGGAATGGTAACAGAAAGGAAGGGAGAAGGAATAGAGCTGAGGATGTTGTGACCGAAAATGCTCTAGAAGAGAAGATAAATGGCCTTAAAGGAGAGGAAAGTGAAACATGGGTTGTGAAAAACAGAAGGGGATAGATAATAAAGTTTAAGGGAACGAGAGAAAATAATGCAAATATAGCTGAGGTAATAATGACAGAAACTTAACTGAAAACAAAAATTACTATAATAATAAGTCGTAAATACTATTCATCATCATTGGTTCTTCTGCCTTCTGGCAGGTTCTCTCGTGGTAACCTCCATGCTTCCCTGTCTTCTGCTAATCTTTTGGTTTCACTATATTTCCCTTTAATCTTAATTATATCTAACATTGTATGTCTATATAATACTATTCGTATAAAATATTTTTTTTTTATAATTTAGTTATTTGTTAGAAAAAAGATAGAGTTAAAAGTAGCACGTAGAGAGATGAAAGGTTTGAAAGAAACGAAAAAAGTAAACTCCCACGAAAACTTCAGATATCCATGATTTACTTGATATCTCTCCGGGATTAAAACTCATGACGATCGGTAGATATTTGGGTAATAGCACAATTTAAATGCATATCCAACTTCATGCAGACTGCTGCTTAACTCATTAAGGTCTTTTTATTCCAATCCGCGCACTTTCACCACTTCTGTACGCTCTACGCATTCGAGTAACTAAACCATTCTCAAGCGTTTCATGAAAAATTTTCCGCTTAATTTCCGTATCTGGAATGGAAGAGAGGTTTTGATTACTATATACAAAAAGATAAGAAAAATTGGAAAAATTTTAAATGCTTCCTTCCCTGGAACTCGATTTTACTTACTTCATAAAACGGTATTAAAATACTTCGCTTAAAAACAGGTAAAGGTACAGTTAATAGCTTTGTAACCATAAGAAATTGGATGCTAATAAAGAATAGCTTCACAAATTTAAATGTATACAAATAGAAAAAGGATGGGTAGGCTAGCATTACGTATTAAGAAGAATCTTTGGTTCGTCAAAGTCAAATGAGAGGACGTTGAGATAAATAAGAGCATAATCTATCATCGCTGGCCGGACTTCGTGGTAAAACATGATGAAGTACGAGAAAACACTTTGTAATTTCTACATAGAATATAATTCAACGACCGGCATCGGCTAAAATGCTATCATTAGGTAAATATACAGGAAATGCAATGGAAAAATTGCATACATTTACCTGATGATGGCATTTCAGGCGAAACCGGTCCTATGTAAAAATGTTTTTTCTTTTAATAAGTAAGAAACGATGAACGATATCCAATAGTGACTGAAATAAGAACTTATAAACAAAATACTGGACACAAAATGCTATAGAGAACGTGTAAATGAAAGAATAGCGTAAAACAACATTAAAGACATCAGTGATGCGAGATTGATAATGAAAGACAGCAGTTTCAACTAACCTGTCGTCCGCTTATATTAAACAGAATTAATCGAAATGTAAAAAAATATATAGGAAAGCTTTGGTTGTGGATATAGAAACAAAACCTAAGAGATTATCTTAAGAAAAAGAACCCTGGAACAAACACACCTAAAAGAGGGGCGCAAAAAAATTGTACAAACTTACTTATTGTTAGAGTGGAAGCTAAAGTGCGGAAAAGAAAATTATATGTTAACAAAGAAAATTACAAAAGTAGAACTTTAAATACAAGTTCCATAAGATGGATAGTTGCAAATATGGCAAAAACCATAATAAATTACACTCTCCGAAAAATAAAATTACTATCTTACTTAACATAAAGGGTTAGATGTAAGAAGACAATAACTACTGTAGAAATAAAAATAGTATAAACCTGGACTTTGACGCGTTCCCTTTTGATAATCTGCCATTATAATGGAACATGTTGTACGTCGTTCAAAGAGTACTTCTTTGAGTTTAAAATTATATACATTTTGAGTCAATATCGATCTTCTACTTAATCTGAGTCGACGTAATAAAAACACGGTGAATTCGCGCAAATCCATGACTCGATCATATTCACACCTTTGTGGAACGATGACCAGGTGTCACAGACAAACCAAACTTTTAGCAGAAATATGGTGTATAGTCTTGAAGCATAATCCGCGTTTCTGAGATCCGATCGTGATTCATTAATCATTGATAAGTTCAATTAAAAATCGATTTCCTTCTACAAATTTGATCCTACGCATACATTTTTACTGCACACCATTCAAATAATTATTTTTAATAAACGAGGGCAATATTTCCTGAATGCATTGGGTGAGGAGATACGACGGGGCCTATAATGATGACATCGCTCCGACAAACATCATCGACGCCTCCGAACGAGAATTAGTCTCAATCTCGCCCTGAAATAAAGCCGAGTTATTATTCTTATTATAACATAGCGAGCAGGTTACTGATTTAGAAGTGAAAAGCGTGAAAAGAGTGCACATATTAGAAGAGGCAAGCACAATAATTCAGAACGTTCACAGAAATGATTCGAAATAAAATGGAGAATGACAGAGAGATGGATGGAATGGAAGAATGTGCAGAAAGGACGTACGAGGCAAGGATATGGCATTGGAAGAGACGGCCATTGTGCGGGAAGGGAATGGAAGTGGGTGGTGAGGAAAGGGTTCGAGATCTCCTTGAGAGTGCGGCCAAGTAGCGAATGAGAAGGGAAAAACGGCCTCATATTCCCCACCTCACGCGTTATGGCCGAGTCGAAGTGTTGGCAGAGGTATGGCGGCGCGGGAGAGAATATGCGAAAGTGCAAAGGTTTTGGGCAACGGTTAAGAGGTCTCCAAAGGTCAGCACGTGTAACTAGTACACTTTCGGACCTTTTTTCATAACTGCTCCCAAAATTGCCTCGGTATAAAACGGGATCTTTCGCATAATCTCGTGATATAGGCGGGATCACCTTGTAATCATTATTAATGAGGAGTGGGAAGGGCTCAAAAAAATTAACGAGAAACCTTTTTAATCTGAATAAATAGGAGGAAAAACACGACGGGAGTTTCAAAAACTAATTTGGTATTAATTGCTTAATGAATAGAGAGCGCACTTGCATGGAAAAGTAGTCTAGGCATCCGAGGGAATGAATGAGGGAAATTCTCTCTTTACACCGATCTCTCCACACTCCACCTGATTACGATTCAATTAACTTAAAGCACTGCTGCACAGGAGTCTTCTATGGATGCCAGAAAACGTGAACACGCCCTTCGTTTACGCTGTAATTACATATTCTAGGTTACCTTGTAAAGAACCTTCATTAACCAATAAAAAAGAGTAACATAAACAACACTTAATCAGTTGTTTCCCGTTTTGGGGAACTTAGGCTACTGCCTTATGCTAATTACACATACATCAAATATTACGAGAAAATGAAATGCTGAGCGATGAAAGCTATGCTTGGTCAAGTAAAGAAGATAGCCACTAAAAATAAAAATATAAATCAATATACATTGTACGTTTAACTTTTATATACTTATAAATGTTATGCATATTTGTGCAAATGTAACTAATATTTCAATATAAACTTAAAGAATTTGTTTGAATTTATTTAGATGGTTCAATTTTCTATCAACGTGTAAAGCTTTTATTTTATTTAGAGACAGAATATTACTTATATACCTACTCGTATTGAGTACAAGATGCCTAAATAAATATTGTCATTTATATGAGTATTAGTTTAACTATGACATAGTGTAACTGAATTTATAACATCAGCATTATTAATTGACCGAGCATGTTTTACGAATTGCATCTTCTGTACTGAAATTTATGATTAAAATAATACTGCATCAGCATATCGCAAACCAACCAATAACAACATTTTGGAATGTATCCAAAGTAGAAATGAAACACATGAAAATAAAATTGTTATAAAATATATCTGTTATATAAATAAGTTGAAATAAATAAAGTGTGATCTTCATCTCTACTTTGGATCGATTAATTGGATTTCAACACAGTAAAGCCTACCACAATCGGTTTTAATATAAACCATATCCGAAGGGATAAGAAGTTATGTAAAATTTTGATTACCGTAGGGGAATGATGCCCGGAGCAATATGTATTATGATGAAGCAAAGCGAAATTAACTTATTATCTACATATTATTTTCAATAAAAATTATTTAAAGTAAATATGCAAACAATTATCTTTGAAAACGCAATAATAATGGTTTCCAATAGCAGGTGGACTTTTTTACCAATGGGACCCATGATGTCCACCCAGCGTGGTGTAAAATAATTGGGAAGCTATCTGAATTAATAGATTGATGGTCTGAGCTGTATGGAAGAGCCCTGCACGGCGACGTGGGAGTCGATGGGCTGACTACGTGTCACCCACGGTAAATGCCGCCGGGCCATATCCCTCAAAGGATACGCGTCATGGCTTTACTTTACTTAATATGAACTTCTTGAGCACAGTTAACGAGAGAAATCTTCAAAAATTATCGAAAATAATTATCAATTAATAATAATCAATCAATAAATTAACCAATTATCATATAATGGCAGCAATAATGTTCTTTTGTATAATTGTATTGACCAATTGAAGGATTCTGTTGCGCTTTCACTTTTTTCCCTCTGCAGGATTGAAGTTCATTCTAATTACTACCTCTCAAAGCGTTGAAAGACGTTTCCGCGAGATATGACAGATTAATCTCTCTCAAAATCTCTGCGTGCATGTCCGGCGCTAATTCTTTTGCTCGTGCAGACATCTGATAAATATCTCTCCTGCCACGAGCGAGTTCATAAGTAAGCAGTTTGAGGACGGGAAAAATCTTGTCTTTCTCTTAAGCCATTGCCAGAATGCAAGGAAAGCAGACCGGACTTCGTGGAACGACATTATCACGAAGTGAAAATAACATTCGTAATTCATGTAATCAGGTGACTTGATGATGGCAATGTAGCTGAAACCGACCGTCGAAATGAAACCTTTGTTGTGGAAATTACAAAGTGTATCTCCACTTCGTGATATTTTTTTGCCAGAGAAAAAGTTTTACGACAAGGAAAGAGAAATTAAGAAAAAAGGATGTGAAACCCTGAGAAAGAGGTATGAAAGAATAAAGGAAGAGAGAGACAGATTACAACAGTGGATAATATAAATTTAAAAAATTATAAACAGTTAGTGCTGTAGTTAGTCCNAGGGGTTTTTCCTTAATACTATCGGTTGCTAATAGAGTTACTATCAATTTTTGTATCATTCCAATATAGTGCTAATGCAAAACAGTGAAATACAATATAAATACAACATAAAACGTCTTTATTGAGTGAAATTGGGACTAGTGAGTCCTGTCTTTCTTTTAAGCCATTGCCAGAATGTAAGGAAAGATTAATAAAAGGGATTCAGATTTCAAACAAGAATATTAAGTGTGATGTATACGGATGTTTGACAATATGGTGACAATAGAAGGTAAATGAGGAAAGAAAGAATGGTTTCTGGAGGGAAAACACGTATTTATTTTACAAATAAAATCTATTAAAGCAGACCGAAGTTCGTGGAACGACATTATCACGAAGTGAAAATAACATTTGTAATTCATGTAATCAGGTGATTTGATGATGGCAATGTAGCTGAAACCGACCGTCGAAATGAAACCTTAGTTGTGGAGAAATTCTTCTCGGGTAGACAACCGGGTTAGTTCTTCGGTGTAAACCGACGTTTCGGCAACGTCCTCTGTTGCCATCTTCAGGGATCATCCCTGAAGATGGCAACAGAGGACGTTGCCGAAACGTCGGTTTACACCGAAGAACTTACCCGGTTGTCTACCCGAGAAGAATTTCTTAGCATCATACACCGGGAAAACATCAAACTCTTCCTTAGTTGTGGAAATTACCAAGTTTATCTCCACTTCGTGATATTTTTTGCCAGAGAAAAATCTTAACTACAAGGAAAGAGAAATTATGAAAAAGGATGTGAAAACCCTGAGAAAGAGGTATGAAAGAATGAAGGAAGAGAGAGACAGATTACAACAGTGGATAATATAAATTTAAAAAATTATAAACAGTTAGTGCTGTAGTTAGTCCTCATGGCAACCATTTTACCTGGGAACCGATCTTATATTTTTTGATTAGGCTATATGTTTAGAAAATCAGTGTACTACTTAAAAGACCGTTGTAATCTAGCTATGAGAAAGACGGAATACCTTTTATTAGCTAAGGTAATGCTTCTGAAACTTGATGATTTATCACCCTATTTCTCAGAAAATATATTGCTTCACTCTTCATTTATTACTGATAAATTTTATAATCAGAAAAGCCAAATTAAAGAGTTTTATAATTAAAATTAAAAAAAGACAGGCGCCTGAAGATGCTACACCACTAGCGAAACCGGTCGCATTAAATAACTTGTGGAAGAATTACAAAGTTTTTCTTATTCTATGCTGTGATGGCCTTCCACCAAGTAACGCCTAAGCACGTTGATTTTAATAATTTCGTTTACATAGAAACAAACATTGTCTCGTTGACGTTTAGAGTCAAATGTTGTTACATATTGATAGGAACTAAGATAAAGGCTTACACTATAGTGTTCGTTTCGCTCAGAGATTCATACAAGTACAGTAACGTGTCAGAGGTATATGTATCTGCATTGGAAAATTTTGATGTTGAATGCATGCGTTGATATTACTGTATAAATTAACTCAAAGAGATAAAAGAGGAATAGAGGTAGTTTGAAGTCGACCTTGAGTCATTTTCAAAGATTAAGCGATAATAAATTCAAGCGAGTGATAAGAAAAATAATTCGATGCGAATCAATGAGACTCAAAACAATGATCCACGTGTTTGTGACCCTCCTTAGGTTGATAAAAACTTGGAATTATCTCTTGATCTCTTCCTGAAAATACATAAGGACCATTAGGAGCCCCTTAGCGAGTGTTGGAGGGCCACTAATCGGCAGGTTTGGACCCCTTTCATTCATCGGAGGATCATACTGGCTCCCAACCCCATCTATTGAAAAGAGAAAACCCCGGGACTAAGCTTATACAGCGCGTCGGTAATATCGGGTAAACAGCGGAGAACGGCGTGCATAAACAGCGCCTGACAACGGTTCATCGGAAGAGGAAACTGTGTGCTGCAGTGTGCGAGGACGACAAGGGAATCTCCGAACCGTTCCTCCGACATTAGCGATGAGTGATGGCCCAACGCCCCCTGGCGGAGACCTGCAGAGCCGTCGGAAAAGCGAGTTAAGATGGGAAGATACCATTCCCTTGTCATTATGGCCCGTGTTGAACCATTTAAAGGTTTTAATGCTCTACTTGGAACGGCTCTTGAAGAGGGTGCGGACACACGGTCGTCACTTTCCTGCGAAATCGCTCAGAGGAATCGATTGGGACACTTTTGCCCTTTTGCGGCGCGGCTTAAGGAATAGTGGGTGGTTGTGGTGGGTCGTTACGATACGGATATGGCGGCTGGATGGCCTTTTATCGCATTGCTCATGCACGTCATCGGATAACCCGCACCCACACCTTCTTTGTATAGAGCGCGCATTATCAGCACCTTGTTAACGGCCACGCTTGAATAATTTTTAAATAGTATGGGTTAAAATGACGTGCATGAGCTTCATTCATACGTCTTATGCAAAAGTGATATTTTAAAGGGAATGAAGATAAAGCTTGAAAATAAATCCAAGAGATATTTAAGTCTGATGTTCATTAAGATCTATAAGGAACGGCTACGGATGACTTCGTGTACGGCTTTGTTAATACATTAGTTTTGAGGAATGCTCCAAAAAGCAGTAGTTTAGTCATAGCCGAGTAAACCAACCGTTGGGAAATTTAAACCTGCGAGGGTTAGGGTTCTCCGTTGCTACGATTAGCAAAGTATTATTCTCAATACGTAGGTATATCGGTAACTACGTTGCAATTTTCAGTAGAGAAAATAACTTCAGTTACCTGTTGGAATTTCTTAACGATTGGTTTTCTTGCAAATTACGGCTTTTTGGAGGTGCTCTCGTAACTATAATGAATAATCAAGGTGAGATTAGGTTTTATAAATAGTGGACACAGATACTGAATATGGTGGAAGATTTCATACATCTAAGAAGATGAACGATTGTGAGTGAATCTTGCATGCAGCGATAGTAGCGCTTGACGAACGTCCTCAGGAGAGGTATAATAATAATGATAATGTCTTCATTTAGGTGAATTTTAGTCAAAGGAGACCACTCTTATGACCTAGTAAAGACGAACTCAAACAACCATGCCCTGATCAGGATTCGAACCCGGGACCTAAGCGTTTCTAGGCTAACCACTACACCACCGAGGCCGACGTTTAGGGAAGAGGATGGTAAAATCCTTCCCTCCGCAGCAAAAGCCACCACCAGCCTCAATAAAATATTTGTATATTCAACCTAAAACGGCAATTGTTAATAAGAGCGAATCAATCGCAAATGTCCTAAGTAACCATGAAGGCAAAATGAGGTTCTTTATTAAATCAAGCTTACATAAAGTTTCTCGTTACCGCTTCGAGAAGATATACATTTAAGTTCGAAAACGTCAACTGGAAACGCACTTTAAGTAACTCACTGCTACTACAAAAACGATAGACTGAACAATTCCAGCATCGTCTTACATATTTTTAACAGAACTCCTTCATTGAATGTAGTGATTGAACACTGCTCAGTACCAAATCTTTACCCAGACCTGCAAACAAAGAGAACTAGATGATAAGCTAATACACCAGAAGTACCCACATATTAAACTAATTAATGAACAAAGCCTTCGGACCGATATCGCCTTACCCGTTCCATTTACTGCTTATTCACTCTCTTTCTGTATTCAGACGTCTCTGTTTCCCTATCGAATGAACCCAGTCTCCTTTTCACTTACAGTTCATCTTTTCTACAATAAGATAAAAGAACGCGCAAGTATTCAGATGTTTTCTCGCTTCTAAATGTGGCAGCATAGACACCGAAATAGCAAACATGCAGTAGTGCTTCACGACCAACGAGACTTCCAACATGTTCGAGCTCATTGTCCTAACTTTCCTCCGACATCGTTGTCCAATCCCAACGATTACTTTTGCCTTCCCTTGTCCTTGATGTGTTACCTCCCACACCTTCGTAAATAAAGAGCACTCGTGCTTGCTATGGATTTGTCGTATAGGTTTGAAATTGTACATAAAATAAGGGATATGAGAACTTTAAATATTGTGGCTTAGAAAATAAAGGTTTTCGATTGATGATATAAAATGCCAGAGTACTTGCTAAAAAGAATGACCAAAGGAATTAGGAATATTTTGGAAAATACTGAGTAAATCATTCGGATAATGGGTTTTGCTTTTATGTTTTAAAAATGTTTAAAGTTTTTGGATGATACAAATGTCGAGTAATGAATAAAGTAGTAAAAGAAACGTGGATTACTAAGGAATTAAAGGACATGAGAATCTGCCGAGAGAAATACGCGTGTAGTGTAAGGTAAGAGACAAAGTTGAAGTACAGTCTTAGGAAAAAAGTACATTCAAAATTATTTTCTTTCGGTTATAGTCATTTCCACAAACTTTTCTCTTTATTGATAGTTTTCTAAATTTTCATATGTTTGATTTTCGATCGTAACTGGTTTCGAAACTCAGTAGGAATAATTAAATCAGCATTTATATACATTAAATAAGATAGTATAGCGTACATCCATTTATTCTTGAAATGATGATGAGAATTAAGTGCAAGTCCCCTACAAGTACCGTTCAAATTATGAATTTCTATTTCCAAGAAACTTGAAAGAAAGTTGAAAGCTATCCATTGTTTTTTTTTTCTCGTAATACAGGTTCAGACCAGTTGAACGTCTCATGAGAAATGACATTTAATGTGATAAACCCTCTAATTCTTCGATATTCGAAGTCGATATTGATTTTATTTTATCGACAGGCCTCGAAAATCGAAAAATGATAAGTAGGGAATGAGGTCGATAAAACTCGTGACTTTTTATATTTCAGACCAAAACTAGATCCGCCCATTGTAGCGGTAAATGTTTTCTTAACACGGAGAGAAGCCCAAGGAGATTGAAGCCAGAAATGAAACTTGAAGTGATGGTAAAACCAAGTTTCTATTTGTGTTTGCTGGGTTAGGTTAACTACTGCATACATCGAGTACAAAAATAGCGTTTAGGATCAGCACTTTACCAGATGTTGTTTTATGTAATCGTTATCGCTGATTTATTTATCGTAATTCTATAAATACTTAAGAATATTAACAGTAAAACCTTTTAATTGAGAACAAGTCAAACACAGAATCTTAAAATGACGAGTACTTTCTTGTTAACGGATATTCATTCGACACAATATCATTACGCATAATGATAAATATTTTGTTTATAAAACCTTAATTACCTTTGTAAGGTAAATATTTAATCTTATGAAAACGTTACATAAATATTAATTGCCAAAAATATGCTCGATTCTGAAGGATTGATATTAATTTAATGAAAAGATAGTTTCAATTCATTACTTGATTAGTATATAAACATCAAAGGAATATAGACTAAGCTAAGCAGTCTGAATATTTACTGTAGATTTGGTTTACGT
This sequence comes from Ladona fulva, assembly GCA_000376725.2. Lineage (NCBI taxonomy): Eukaryota > Metazoa > Arthropoda > Insecta > Odonata > Libellulidae > Ladona > Ladona fulva. The sequence continues at coordinate 85,838 of KZ308983.1, forward strand.
TCAATTTTAAAATTGATAAAATGTAAATGATAAAATATTTACTTTCTAGCTAAGAATATATTGATATAAGTTCATAAAATTTAGCATAGAATTCTAAAGAATTTTCGTTCCGTTTCATTTCATAAATTTTACTCTCAATTTTTATTCATATTATATATTTAACATAACTGGAGTGACGTATTTATCCATATACGCAAAAATCTTCAGCATTTATGACATTCTTCTGCACACATTAAAGAGTGAATAACAAAAACACACATACTTCTAGACTATTAAGGATTCACCAAAGAAAATATCAAAGACAGCCTGCAAAAAGGTTTCCCATGCATGTACGTAATATAAACTTCTAAATAAATTTGTCGTGTTATCGAGGTTTAAATAGAAAAAATGGAGGAAGTGGGTGATTAAGGAATGTTATAAATCTGTGGTAACTAATGAAACATTGCTTCGGCAGCTGGGTTCAACTTACCCTTTGAATGTTACTATACTGAAGCTCGAATTTGTGGAACAGTGCCAGACTTGGAAAGAAAAACCTTTTATTTCCACACATATAATATATATTTATTGTATGATAATTTTATCTTGCGTGAAGGAGAATGCGAATAGTTCCGTCTTACAGACGTTTTTACGTCTGAAGATGAAATGGAATGTTTTAATTAAATTAATCGCAAAATGTTTGCGATTGAATTATTACATTTTGAGAAGTAAAATTTCAAAGTGAGTACTTAGACAACCAGCGCAAAACAGGGACGCTTTCTTTTTCTACCTGGAATAAAATACTAAACAAATAAAACAAAAAATGTTTGCACTATACGGATAAATATAGGATAAAACACTCCCAAAAAGGTACAACTTATTTTACTGTGGGATCCAAAAGAAATGTTTTGTTCAACCCTAAACTCGAGTGCCCATAGTAAAAAATCCAAAAGAACTTACATTTACAGTTAAAATATAACATTTTTTACCTTAAAAATTATTCGAAAGAATTGTTTTTAATATTGGAATGATGAGACAAGTATTGTGGCCAAAATGTATTGAACTTTCATAAATAACAAAATTACAAAATATATCACGGTTTTGAAATCTATAAAAGCCAATTAAAACCAATTTGTTGCTGGTAATACTCTGAAAATACTATGATTGATTGAATGTCAACTATCCGTTCCACCAAATTTATCGTTCATTAAATATTGCTGTATTTCAAGAAGTTTATTTGCGGGAATCTGACGTTTGATGACGTTAATGTTATTTTGTGAGGAGTTCGAAAGCGAATTAAACTAGGGTAGTGCATACATTAAACATCTCTCAAATTTTTACTCGGCTTTGATTTCTCATTGAAATGATGAAAATAAATATCATAAATTATTCCATTATCTCTTCAACTACTATTTAAGATACTTTAAGAAAAATGGCTTTATCAAAAACGTTCTTTATGCATTTTCCTTTCAATTGTGTATCTAGAAATATCGCTACGATCCCTTTACTTATTTTCACTGCAATTAATATTCCACGGTGCCGTACCCTGGATCTTTTGGATGGACTCCTTTCATAAAAAAAATATCTCAAACCCAAAAGAAATAAACATTCCATTATTTCGTCATTCCTTTTTTCCTTTCCTGACCGTATCAAAGCCCGGCCTCTTCCCTAATTTCCCACCGTCACCTATTAACATGAAAATACATCTCCGTAATTGCTTCCCACGTCTCATCTCTGGGCAATTTATTCCTTTCCCTTTTCACCTTCATTCCGCCTTACTTTCCCCTTCCGACTTCAAATGACTTCCTCTTTCTCACACGATGTGTGACGCTATTCCCCTGTGGCCCATGCATGTCCTTCCTCCACGCCCACACTCCTCAATTCCCTTTCTTTCAAAAACGCCCAATGCTGGCTGATCCTACAAAACTACGCCTACGAAGAGTTAGCGTGAAATTCTAAACTTAAGTCGTGGGTTGGCTGTCTTGAATTACATACCCGGAAAGCCAATTCTTCAAACTTCCTCCCTCCATTCATAACGTTTTATTGATAAGTAATTACGTTTGATGTCTCCTGCGGGAAATTTTCATTTTATCAAGGCTTTCCTATGAATGAAAGACGTCGCTCTGTAGAAAAAAAAATCAGTTTGCTTATCAGTAAAAAGATAGCGAAAAGAAAAGTTTTATCTTTGCCGAATATCTTTAAGCTAAGCGTCTAAAAGTAAATCCGAAGAGTATTTCGTATTTTCCACAAATTTATTTAAAAACCACCGGTTTCGACCAAAATGGACATCCTCAGGTTTATGAATTATTTTTACATGGCGTTCCACAATGTTAAGCTAGAGCCTCTGGATTTTAAGCTAATTGTCTCTTAACAAAACTTAATTTATTCCATATACTATAAACTCCATTTCGTCCATAGTATATTTTTACTGTGATAAATTACGAACAGTAAATGTTGCCTCATCAAGGAACAAAGAAAAGTCGAACTTTTACAAATCACAACATTTATTGCAAGACGACCGTGATTTAGACTAATAGACTCATCATTTGAACTGATAATGACTCCATTAGTCGAAACCACGGTCATATTCCAATAAATATTGAAGCTTGAAGAAGTTCGACTTTTCCTTATCAATCCTTAGTAATCCCACCACGAAGTCAAGGCTCAAGTGGTTGATTCTATTGCATCAACTTGAAAATTGTTATTCATAGTAATTCTATGTTGCTATATTATTGGCTGTCGAACATAATTATTGGCTCCTGTTATTATTATTATTATTGGCTGCCGAACATCGAGGCGGCTACTGCTTTTATCTTTGGAGAAAGCGTTCCCTGTTTGCGTCCCGTTTCTGTAATGATAATGATCCAGCATGTTGAAAAAGTTAAATAGCTCCGTAAATCAATAGATGACCAATCATTTGTGGTCTAAAAAATCTCACTAGCATGGCGTGGGATTCGTTGCACTCACGACGTATCACTTATCGCTAGTGCTGTGAGACTACGCAAGGAGTTTCAAAACTATAGCATGAACGTGAGAGAATCGTTTTGGTACAGGAAACTACTACTGTGCCAATATTGTTACGTAAATTTTGTATTTGTGTAGTTTTAATTTTTCAATACAAATATTTATATGGATTTTATATATTCTTCACATTGGACAACTCCGATGAAAATCAAAACGACTTTTGTTAATAAGTCATGGTTTTTGATTAAGAACGACAACTTTAGCCCATAATTAACGGAACAACATAAGTTGTGATAGTACCCTAGCATTGTTTTGGCTTCAAATTGGCACACGAGTCTTTTAATTTAGCGAATTTGGCACTCTTCCCTCAAAGGATACGCCATCTCAGGACCAGACTATTGCCATTGATAAGGATGAGAGAAATATACTTTATTTATCGCAATCAAAAGGAAAAAACTGGATAAAAACACTCCAGTTACGAAATGCATGCCTCAAATCTGTCATAAATAGGTTGAGAATAAAGTGCAGCAAATTGACAGCTGTCCACGAAGAATTCAAGAATTATATAGAAATGTGGTCTAAATATATATAGTGAAAAGTGAAATATAAACATAGGAAATTGATTGAATAATTTGGGAAAAATAAAAAAAACAGTAGCCACTTTTATCAGGAAACTAGATCCTATTTAAGGACCAAGAAACACTGAAAAATACCAAACACTAATTTAAGCCAAAAGAGACACAAACAGTTTCGACGCATTAGCGTCATCTTCCATTTTTTTTTTTACCATCTCATTTTATCTTCCTTTATTTTGCTTTTGTGGGGCATTTTGTAGTGTTATTTTTCATCATTAAATGGGATCTAGTTTCCATTGAAAAATTGTTTTTATTTTTTATTTCAACTAACGTCATGACATAACACAAAGTAGCTCGTCAGTCAGTTGTATCGAATTCCTGTAGACATTTATTCATATTTAAACTCAAGAATTTTGTAATATGTAATATACACTTCGACGCTTGAAATATCGAACATTGCTTTCTCCTTATAAAAATTGAAATTTCAATACACTCCATACATGTCAGCCAGAAGATTAACAAGTCCATTTGCGGTATAAAATAGTTACCCACCTACGCAGTGCGCTTATCCAAAACTAATTTCGCGGATTCCACGGCGATGAAAATTTGTTTTTCATCTCACTTTCTCCGTTGAAACATCCCCCATCCCGAGTGTGCTTTATTTCTCTCTCGTAGATAGCCATCGCGGAAATAGGCGCCGAAAATCAATTCAGCATCGCGTCCATTAATTTTTACTTCCGAGATATCTCCCGTACATCAACGCCCATTTGATGACAGCTCATTTCGGAGTCGCTGCGACATCGTTAGAGTGTGCGAGATCGTTTGACAGGCCCTCGTTCAAAATATGATTCGGATAACGCCTCGTGATGTCCCTCGATAGATGGCGATGTTTATTGGCCGACAAATGACTATCGCCCTGTTGCTTGCGCCATCTGACCGATTTCGTGTCGATATTTAGACTTCGCGAATATTACAAGTTGAACAGATCGCCCTGCATGTTCGGATTACGCAGAAGTCCATATGATGTGACCGGAAAAGAGAGAGTGGTACAACGTTTGAAGGACTGTCCAACGAATATGACCCTCGGAACGTTGTATTCCGGGTTAAAATCCCATTACCTGCCCCCAATTTTACCGATGTCGCGTTTTTTGAACATGAATTGAAATCACTTTCGGTTCTGGTGAAAATAAATGTTCGATTGAGCTTTGATTTTTTTGGAATGACCAGGTTTTATCACAGAGGGACAACTGCCGGTGTTGAATGTCGCAATTCTTTTGCGACTGAGTTGAAGGTATAGACCGAGTAAATCTTCCTTTAAAAATCCAGAAATTGGGAGCAATGTATGGCTAGGCAGTGGTGATTGAAATTTCACCTATGAGAATTCATGCAGCTGAGGTCGATGAAATCTTATTGAAACTTGACAGAAATCTTATTGAGATTTGATTGCTCTGCATTAACGTGATTACTATCGAACTCCGAAAGAGAGCTTCATAAACTTTACAATGACCGTTCAGTCAGATGAGAGGTGACCAGATCATCCCTATCTTAACTAGGTCCCTCTCAGTATTTCTTCTTATACTTTGTATGAGAACTTTCAGTTTGATTAGAGGAAATACAAACTCTCGATATTTTCTTCGTTTCTAAGCTTGTTTCTTGACCTGTTCCTAAGCTATCTAGACACCGGACGCACTATGTGAGGACGCCCATAGACCAGGTTGGCTGGTAGTGACAACATCTGACTCAAAATTTTACTGTTCAAAGGAAATATATGACTTAGGGAGTGAGGCAGTAGAACATAAACATAACGTTGTGCGAGAAAAGAGAATTGGAAATATTACGGAAGAAAACTGGGTAGATATAATTATGATTCCCAATGCCTGAAATCTGAAATTATGAAATGTATTGTTAAAGCACCAAGGTAGCATTTTCATATCACCGACCTGATTCACAGACCGTTGGTGCTTAATTCTCAGTAAAGGTACGAGTGAAATATGAATTATTTTCCTTGTGGATGCAGGTTTTGCAATGCAATTTTGAGTTCAATGCTCCTCACAATCTGTAGTACCCCAGGTTAGTATGAAGATTTTCTAGAGTATTTGATAAACCCTGCAAGCAACCTTTCGACCTCTCCCTTTCTATAAATTCATAGAATTCCGGAACGTAGGTGAATAGTATCAAAGGCACTGAAATTTGAGGTGCATTAATTATATCACAAGGAAACAGTGAAGAAATCTCTACAGCTGAAGTTCGATAAACATTGAGGCGTTTTTAAACTAACGGAGTACCTACAGTGCGTCTATTCTAACTATAGTTGCTAATTCCAGGGAGAAGTAATTCGTGAACCTCTGGGTTTTAAAAACTCTTATTATTGCCAATTAATATTGAGTTAATTTAGAAAAAGCGCTAACATCTGAATAATAATAAAATACTCGTAAATTTACTAGCCTAATACCAAAAAATGCCTACGGTATCAGAAATTTGATTAATTAAGAAGAAACAGAGGAAAATCCTACTCTCTCTTTCCATTAAATTTATATCCTGAGTCACAAACGGGGAGAGTATTAAATGGGTAGATCGATGTAAATAGAAAGGGAGGATCAGTGAAAATTAGATCTCATTGTTTTGTAAATAAGTTGCAATATGAGATGAATTAGCACTCTGTAAAATTTTCTGATTGGCATCACTCCAAGCTCTTTAAAACGAAACGCATAGAATCGGAGAGTTCCATGCACTCCAGTGCGGTTATACTGCAGAGCTGCCAAGTTTATAATGGGACATGCTTTGTAGAACGCCAGTATTTCTATAGAAAAGGAGTATTAAATAAATAATGTTCGAAGAATTTTATTCAAACTTATCAGAAAACGGATAATTAGGGCCACTTCGGTGACAAGTCCCTTCAACATAATTCACTTCCATATATATTCCATTCATTATCTTGGTTCGTATTATCGTTAAAATTATTTACGCTCTGAACTGTACCTACTAACTACAGGTCGCGCACCTAATTTTGGTGTGGAATTTGTAGAAATAATAATATTAATTAAGGATTAAAAAATTGTCTATCAGAAAGTTATTCCTGAAGCTATTCAAGCGATGAACTTTGCCATAGGATTTCTCCATATCTTACGACACTGCGAAATTTCACACTTTAAACCTGCTTTTTTCTAGTGGTACTTTAATGCAGCAATGTTTTTTCACAATTTATTAATACGTAATATATAGAGGCAGCTGCTACTTCATTTCTCTATTGAGCCTAATAAGTATCATAACTTCGTTAAGTTTCACATCAAAATTCTTTGTTAGACTGCCACTGGTTTCGGTTTATAATCATCATCAGGCAGAAGAATGAATCGACAAAAATTTTAAGTGACCATACAAACAACAGAGCACATTGAAGAAATATGTAGAAAGTTTATGATCAACGCTAAAGTTATATCGAGTGTTTTTCGGTGATTTAATGTTTTATCGTTATCTGAAGAAACTGCATGACTTTTCTCTTAAGATATAAATTTATAATTAGTAAAAGGAAAGAGCATATTGAAAATTTCAATTTCAATCATTTAAAAACGCAAGAATATTAAAGAAATCTTCCCTTGTCTACATGAATATGAAACATACATTTGTAAAACATATATTCAAGGAGACATTTCTAAAAGGGCAATAGTACTGAATAAGCAAAAAGACTCCATTCCAATCGAAAAAATGAATCTAGACGCATGAAGAGTATCGTAAATCTGAATATACTGTATCGTTCGAAGCAACGCTGTAATATTAAAGAATGTTTGAATAATGCGGCAATACACGAAAGGATAGAATATGTATTGTTTCTCAAAAGGTCTCGTAAAACTTCATTCAAAATTTTGCGAGACATCGCGAGATATTTCTGCAATAACATTCATAAATAAATTCGTCGTAAATAAAAAACACGATCGCAAGAAACGAAAGTTAGCGTTCATAAAATAAATTCAATTGCGGCAAAGGATTTGATATCTCCAACATTCCTACATTCGAATACTTTTTGGATAATCATATATATTAATATACACTTCGACGCTTGAAATATCGAACATTGCTTTCTCCTTATAAAAATTGAAATTTCAATACACTCNACCTAACATGCTGCTTATGGGCGGCAAAGAGAAAGTTTGATACATTCCTCATTTAACGGGAAATCAAATCTGAAGCATTTGGAAGCCTGCCGATGACACTCACATTTGATAACACGAAACCTCCATAGGCTCCGATGAACTGAAATTAAAACATAGTAAAAATCTCAATGCTACTTTCCTTCGTCGCTTGGTGACCGAAAGAGAACTGGTGCATCATAAATGAGCTGTATACTACGCAACATCCAAGTGTGCCTTTCTCCTCAAACTTTACATAAGCGCTTACTATTCCTATACACTTCATTGAAAATATTGCTATTTTGGCTGTACTCGCACTGTTCTCTTCTATGAATCTCCGATCTTACTGAAGTAAGCACACGTGTAAACTAATACGCTATGAGTTAAAACCTGTGACATAGAGAAAAAAGTTTGGGAGACACTACGGTGAAAGATGACCTCTGTTGAAATTAACAGTTATATGAAATAGAGACTCATATGCAAGAACGGCTACTGGGGATTACGACACTGCTCCCAAGCTTAGGGAATCCCCACGTTTTAGGCCTCAGTAATTCTCTTGTTCGATAAGAAACCGTTGCTGGTAAACTTGATAACATGATGAATTTTTAATCGTAAAAAGGCTAGTTGATATGAAACTTACACCACTAAGTGTTGCCCCTAATTTGTAAGTCAGGAAAGTTGACCAAATTAAGACACTTCACTTCAGCTTTCCAAGAAGTATAGAGGTGCTCAGCGATCTTAACCTGTACCCTAGACCACGGGGAGCTATTTTTGGCACTGGACCCTGCAACTGAATGATATACCCAATCAAAATACTTATTGAACAATAGGTAATAGACTCGTAAAATAATCGAACAACCCTGTTAAAGCCATCCGATAAGTATGGAAATGAAATCATTAATGACTGGAAGGCGCATATGCGTAATAGCAGTGATGAGAAATTGAAGATATCAATGTGTGTGTCCGCAACAGATATTCTTTGAAATAGTATACGATGATCGTTCAGAGCCATAGAGGGATATAAGGAAGATATAATTAAATTTTAGAAACATTCAGTGACAAGGAAAACGGGTAAGAGTGGTATAGCAAGACCCAGGAAAAATCCCAAGCAAGACTTGACTTGAAAAAAGTCTGACGGGACCGGGAATCGAACCCTGGTGTCCCAATTGCCGGTCGGGTGCTCTGTTCGTTGAGATATCCCGGCAGAACCGGTTTTTTTTCAAGTCCATTCTTCCTTGGAACTTTCAATGAGATAATTTAGACTATTTCTTTATATACTCATCCTAAATCAACAATTAGTGCCTTCACTATCTTCAGTTAGCTTTTAAACTGCCACCTAGTAGCATAAAATCCAACGAATGTAATCTAATGTAATGGTAAAAGTATTTCGCTACTAATTTCCCCTTTCTATTAATCGATAAAAATTCCATAATAATTAAATCCGCATTTAAAGGCGTTCTAGGAATAAAATGGTGTAGCAATAGTCTTTATAATCGGAATAATATAAATATATTAAATAAGTTTTAGGAATTCTACAGATTATATGATGATCGTAATGTTCAACTCATCAATTAACTTTAATATACCACAATAATCACCGTCGTGTATAAACTAATTCCTCCAGTGTATGTGACGGTCACAGGAAACACATTGAAAAAGTGATCGAGGAAGTAATTTACTACTCTTCCTGGTAAAATAGAAGTTTGAAATTGTAAATCGTAAAAGGACCTGTAAAGCTATTAAATTTGTCATTCTTTTAAAATAATATCCAGGGTTAAACCCCAGGTAACTTGGAAATACTCCCATAAGTAACACGCATTCAGTTATTTCCATATATTGTAGGCTTAATTTCTTTTATAAAATCAAATTAGAAATAATTGACCTACGAAATCGAGACAAGAAGTAAAAGAAGGGAAAGTGAATATATATTTTTTCATTTTAGTAGTTGAATTCTGTTTCATGATCATGCATTTTCTCATAAGAGTTCCTGGAAAATTTAGGCACCTATAGAATGAATAGTAACTAGATGATAGTCTTTTTTGAAGAGGAGATATTCATTTGTAATTCCAGCATTTGCAATTACGATAAACGAAACGGATTTTGAATTATGATGTACCAGAAAAACCAATCCTACCAACTCAAATAAATCTTGCCGTAATGTCACATTTTATAATACGTGATACTTGACAGAGGACTATTCTCATACCTTGATTCATCATACTTTAAAATAAGTTACTCTACCGTTGATCGCTGAAAAAGACAATCGATCATCGCTCATTGGCAAGCGACCAGTTGTCACTTGCTTCGCTGTCGATCGTTCAATTGATGAGCCTCTGCGTTAAATTAATTGCACATGAAATACATCACATAATATTTCCAATGCCATCTAGAATATATTTAAAATAAAGCGAGTAAGATAACACTGAAGATCAGTATACTGGTTTATTATTAAAACATACCATTTATTATATCGTAATTGTAAAGAAAAACGTCAACAATCTTTTCAGAACGTCAAAAATTTCTATACAGCTTAAATTTCAGGAAAGCTCAGAGAAATACAGTACATCCCCAATTTAGCGGTAGATGCGCTCCTGCAAATTATCCTCGAAATCCGGCATTAAAATGCCCTAAAAACGAAGCAGAAGCGACTGGGCGAATCCCTGTACCTCCGCATTCCTAAATAAATCTCAGCGGCCACAAAGTACCCGGCCTTCGCGGGATTTGGGCTTACATTCCTTCGGAGAACGCAAACACCTGTTTATTCCTAACCTTGAATTCGCCCCTTAGACGACCTTCACTCGGTCGTTTATATCGCCATTCCTAGCAAATAAATAAATGGTCCGAACTGTTTCGATACAATTTACAGAACATATTTCAAATTAGTTCGAAGAAATGAGTAATTATATTGACTCCTGGGAAAAATAAATGATGACATTTTGGAATTTTTCTCAACTTTCTACGACTAAATGCACTTCCCTCACCCCAATTCACCCTTTCTTATTTTCTTCCTCGTGGAATTCAGCTTTGAGGTTCAGGCTAGTGATTAATAATGAATGCTTCGCTACTGAACTCCTTGTGATACTTTTTGAGATATTGTTTCCCCTAATATGCTCCCAATTAATTTTGATAAATTAAAGTCATTGAGCAATTAGAAAGGGTTAATGTTTAAGGGTTTTTATTAGGATATTAGGGTTATTTAAGGGTTAATATTAGTTCATGATCTGGATCTGTCTCTTATTGGCAACTCCTTTAAAAATTGAATAATTGACTATGCCAATTAAAATAAATATTACTGACGTTCTGGGTCTGAGTAATGAACAAAAAACAGGAACAACGTTTCCAAATGAAAATAATTCCGTTTTTTAATAGTAACTATGCAAAATTACACACAGAACAGAAGACTCGACATGTTTCGATGCTTAAGCATCATTTTCAAGTCAAGGGTCTGAGTAATTTTCATGCATATATCATATCTGCTGATGCTGTATGTGGAAGGGAGAATTTAGTTGGTGTTATTGTTAACCAAATCTCGTTGTCATAAAGTTACCTAATTGCCTGATGGGATTTAGATAATAATATAAAAGGACAAAAACTCCCATTTCCATGGGACAAGCATCAACGTGAAACGTATTTCTCTTATTCTTGTGTCACTAAACGTCACCACAAAACCGTGTCTTACTGCGGAGAAAGATTATAAAAATAATAATTCATCGAAAAGAAGATTCCACGCAGGCAGAACTACTGCGTTTCTTCGCAATAGTATGGTTTGACGTAAACAGGAACTAGAAATTTCATGTGAATCTCATTCTCTCTTCTACAAAAGCGAGAGTAATTTCAACCGTAAAAACTTCGAAAAGATAAAATTTTAATTTCCTTATTACGCCTCTTGAGCAATGCACTTGAGCATTGCTGAAAAAGAAAGTTATTTTTATGAGATTCATCCGTTGATTTTAATAACGCCAACAAAGCAGCAAATATTCACAAACTGCGTTGCTTTTCAACAACGAATGGCTGCATGAACACTGTTCAAACTTTTCTCGCATAATAAACATTTCCTGCCAAAATATAGATGTCATATAAGAGTACGATCTCCTCAACGCTGGAATAGAAAGTCAAATTTACACAAAATCTACACAAAAACCAAATGGCCAAGAGCAATTTCATTCAAAAAAACAGAAAGCACCCCGTTACATAATGTCAGGAGTCTCAAACTGACAGGGGTGCGCGGGCCGCACGATGACGTAATCATATGCGGTTTGCAGCATGTTATCAGCTCAGTCACTCTTTTCTGAACATTGTTTTAAGTAGAACTTGTTGTTTATTCAATGGGTAATCGACGAGGACTATCGAAATGTTAATGCCATTTCGGAAATCGGGAGTGGATCCCTGTATCTTGTTCTATAAATAAGTCACTTACGGTCCGCGGGCCGCCAGTTTGAGATGCCTGCTGCGCATGCTGTAAAGCTAATGGATGCAGTATTATCACAGCGTAGAAGAACGTCAGATTTGGCATACAAAATGCAGAATAAGCCATGGAATGTAACGCTTTAGTACGCGATATTCGTATCTTAAATTTAAACATACGCTTGCTCATGATCAATCAACGTCCACATTCTTTCCAAATGGTTCTAAAAGGAAATTTATATTTTGGCATAGATTCCGATTAGGAATTCATCCGCTCTGATACTTCCAAAAATGTTTAGCCTAAGGAATCGAATCCGTAAGGCAGTTTTACACAGAAACCAGGTGTTGTCATCTTCTCAATTTGAAATACTGTCTACCTCAAGTAAGAGTGATATTAAAAAGCTCCGATGGATAGAATGGCGGTTACAATATCACGTAATATATCCAGAGAATGAATTCCAATTAAAATATTACGATTCTGTAGCGCATTCATTGGGGGAATATGGTAATTAAGCATCTTAACTCTGTCTCAGTGAAATGCGAAAATATAACAATTCGCGTGTTAGGAGAATTTAGATGAATTATCATTGATTAATACTACTTTTAAATCCTTTTGGATTTTATAAGTATTTTCTTAATATTTCTTTAATATGCGAGTAAGGAAAACAGAGGAAATCCTTTTCTGTGCTATTTTCCCTAAGACAGCTTAAGATTGATAGTAGTAATGCGTCACTAAACTAACAACCATTCTTCCCCAAGTTCGCAGGCTCTTCTGAGTGCGGATTAGTTGGGACTCTCCGAGATAGTTTTTGTACATTTCTGCTTCAGCTGAGTTTGGATTACAGATGCTAACATATATTCATAATTTATAGATCGTGTTTGTAGAAAGATTGACATACAGATCAATTTAATTATAAACGCAAGTAAACATGCTAGGTATAAAATCCACCGAACTGCGAGTTACTTTGTGGTAATCCATACCAGGAAGAAAAAACAGGAACAACTTTTCACTGGGAAACTAATTCCGTGTTTAATGACAACTTTGCATATTACACACACACTAATAGACACACGACATGTTTCATTGCTTAAGCAACATCTTCAAGTGACAGGCATTCTTTTGGTATGTGTTGCTTAGAATGCCTGTCACTTGAAGATGTTGCTTAAGCAATGAAACATGTCGTGTGTCTATTGGTATGTGTGTCTTTTGGTATGTGTTGTTAGTCGTCGTCTTGTGTTGTGTGTCTTTTGGTATGTGTTGCTTGTGTGTGTCTTTTGGTATGTGTTGCTTAGAATGCCTGTCACTTGAAGATGTTGCTTAAGCAATGAAACATGTCGTGTGTCTATTAGTGTGTGTGTAATATGCAAAGTTGTCATTAAACACGGAATTAGGATGCTAGGTATTTTTGAATACATTCCCGTAAATCGACGAAAACAGAAATAATTCTCAGAATCGTATAAAAATTCTTCCAAAATATTCACGAGGCTACCATTAGAAATGATAGAAATAAGATCAACAAGGCTGTTGTGAGAGGTACATATTTTACGGCATAAAAGACGGTTCTCTTGGATCTGTGACGTAACTAGAGCACGTCGGATGCTGTAGGATCTCGGATTTCCTCAGAGCATTAAATGTGTGAAATTTTCGCGGGATTTCCACCGAGTTAAACATATTGTTGCCGACGTTTCAATGTCATAATCAGCCATCGAAACGTCGCCCTCGATGTATCTATCCTGGTGGAAATTCTGCGAAGATGTCGCAACCGCTAGGAGTTGCTAGATGCTGACTATCATACGAAATTATGCATTTAGGAGTTTCCTGGGAGGAACTCAATAGGCCTCAGAACTTAGGTAATTAACTAACTTCTATATCTACCTCGAAAGTTGCTAGTGACGTTTGGCAGAAGATTTTTTTAACACCGAGATCCCCATCTAGCACTAATCTGCCATCTTCGGTAACGTTCTGAGAAAAATACAACCACAAATAACATTTATGTTTAAATTAGTATCCCGCAATCTGCTGTACGGCGTATGGTAAGGGGCGAGAAAAAATCGAACTCACTCAGTGACTATCTAATACCTAATACTAACGGGAAACGAGACCAGTAATAGCTATCCGTTCTCGCTATGATATCGCTAAATCTCTTTTACTTCTGGTCTCGAAAATCGCGCTCGTTGATGAACTATCCGTCCTTGCTTAGTATGGCAATATCCTACACTAGCAATACTAAAGTTTACGCTAGTAGCGATTGGAATTCCAACGTCATCTACTTGGCCAAATGTTTGAATATGAATTAGGAAAAAATTTTAAATTTCGAAAAGTTGGAAAAGATGTATTTTTCAAGAAGCGTTGGTAATCTGATATCCTCACTTGGAGCGAACCTTCATTTAGGAGTTTATCATATCCGCAACACTACTGCCGAATTGGGAAATGATGAACACCAAAAATCTCCGCTAGTGGACGAAACTGCTCTCCGTGGACCACCTCCAAATCTGGGGCCGACTGTACTTCATAAGGATCCCCAAACGATCAATAAATACATTCTCGGAGCAATGGAAGGTTAAGGTGCGGAATTCACGACTAAATGAGGAGATTCCTAATGAAAACGTCTAACTAGTATGATCTATAGACAATGATAAATTAATACAAATTCTCGTTCATGTAAAAATCGTCACATTCCATAGCCATATTCTGTTGATTAAGACCCAAAGTCAGAGCCATGCGGATTTTGAAAGTGCAAACAGAGACGTAATTCGGTAAAATACTTTATTGCCACGTTATCTGATAGAGTTACTTTTTTTTACAAATTTATACTTTTTATATATATATGGTTACACCGCACCTTTTATAGCTTCCGCGGGAGGCGAACACTGGCGTGTCGCTCCGTCGACGAGTCGTTGGCCAAAGAACACAGCCGTCTTAAATCAGTTGAAGAAGGCACTTTAAAACACCGACCACACAGAAAATACTCGTCGGACACACACTTGAAACACTAGCACACAAAGAAACACATATAACACTTTAGTCCAACTCTTTTCGGCGGAGTCCGCAAAATGGATTGGAGTAACGCGGTAAAACCACTCCCACGACCTCCTCCTCGCGTATGGCCTTCGAAACATTCGGGAGTTTGAAAACAATCGGCGGCAGAACGCGAGAGCTGGTGACGCAATCCGTTCCAACTTAATCGCGAACCGACCGTTTGCCTCCCATACTTGCGAGGTCTTTAGCTTCGGCGGGGAAAAATAACATACACGTGGCTAAACGACAGTTCTAGGAGGAAAAAACTTTGACTTTCCGTGTCTGCCATGGGTGCGCAACACGGAATCTGATATGGTCAATTATTTCGATGCTCTATGTACAAGTTCTCATTCATTCGTCCCATAATTGGTCGTTGGGAAAGAAAGGGAATTAGCGACCCGATTTCGATTGGGGCAACATGCGATTGTCTCTTGAGCAGGAAGGAAGGGGAAGGAGTTTATGCGCCAATTCCCGTGGTAATCCTCCGGAATAAAAGGTCTCCATTCTCAGCGATCCGATACGTGAAGCGTTTCCGATTTTCCGCCCGATTTACGTTCACGAGTAGTAGTACTGGTTGTTTCCGCCAGGATCGCCCTCCTCGCCGCACTGGAATCGTACCCCGAGGACGCTTCCACCGCTCCGCGGGTGGCCGTAGCACAACACCTGCCCCCCCGCCGTGAGGGTTGGAGGCCCCGGGGCAGCTGGAGGCGGAAGGGGGATGCCCGCGGAGGTGGTGGCGATCACGCCCCTGCCCCCGGCACCTATGTAACGCCTCCCTGGCGACGCCACCATGAGGTCTATGCCTGTGTCTATCTCCGTCATCATCTCCACCTTGGAAGAGAGGAACCCGTTGGGCAGAGTGGTCATCGGCTCGGGGGGTGCGGGGGCCTCGCCTCCGGCGGCGGAGGGCGACGGTGAGTGGGCGGAGGATGAAGAGGACGCGTCTCCTGATGTCTTTTTCTTCCTCGTGCCCTCTTTGCGGCGGCCCAAGTAGAAGCGGCCCGCCAACGCGGAGAGCAGGACCACCAAGCACCCACCGAGGCCCAGGAATACGTAAAGGAATATGTTGCTGCCGTTTGCTGCGTTGAATGATGAAAAGAAACAAAGGAGTTGAATTACTATTTAATTGTATTATAATTGCGGCTTCCCCTGTCAATTATTGCGTGTGTGAAATATTTTCTGGTTGCCACTCAGGTCAATTCCAGCGTCATGCTGCTTAGGCTATAGACACTGTCGCCATCCTCTGGGAATGAGACTAAACATCAGTGGTATAAGATGCTGGAATTGACGTGGATGACAACCTGAGAACAGGAAAAACAAGTATTATTAATCCATTTCATATAGCATATGAAAATTTTGATAAAAATGGGGCTCCCGGATAGCTAAATGGGCAACGTGTACGACCTAGGTGAAAGCGGTCCCGGGTTCGATTCCCGGTGGGGGCCAACGTGCAAAATGACCAAAGCAGTCGAAGCACTTTTAGCAATACTACTACTGTAATAATAATGACTTCCTGGTTAGTCCTAAGAGACCACTCTAACAACTGAACTTCTAAAGTCATACTACTAAGTCATATTCGATCAAATATGTCAAACGTTATTGAGTCATGCGTACAAATAAACATTCCGTGAGCAGGATTTGAATCCTGGACATCGGTGATGTTAGAGAAGGACACTTTCCCCTAAAACAACGACACTAAGTCCGACAAAATTAGGCGTATGATTTAATGATAGAGAATGAAGACGTAAAACATAAGAATACATATCGTAACAGTGTCTTCCGTACTTTTCCTCTAACGAAACAGTTTATCAATTCTGATATCTCAAAGGTATACCAGGACTAACTTGCAGCGTTCATAGATGTTAGACACAAATACCTGATGTGAGTTAGTCAGAGTTCAATTATAGTACCACATTCTCCCCAGTGAGAAGTCTTTGATTTTTAAAAATGTTTGAAATTGATCCATAAATTAAATCATTCTATACTTGTGAATTTTCATATTAATTCACTCTGCATTTATTGAGTTCGCATGAAGCTCCAGGGTTTGGCGAAATAGTACTATACAGCAGCACAAAAGCTTCATACTCAATCGGGAATATGAAAACAAGCGAGGATAAAAATCCCTCGGATCCAATTTAACCATTTGTTGTCTTAGAATGTGTGAATGAAGCCCACGGATTGAATCCCAGAAATTGATTCATATCGCATTATTTTCATATGCGTAATGTGTAAATACAGGAGAATCAGGGAATCGGGAATACTGGCTCATTATCATTCTGATCAGTCTTTCGACGGTTTTTCGAATTTTTTCGAAATTATAATTGGATTTATTTCATCTTATATTTCTTTTATGTAAATTTTTGCTTTATATGTAAACATTTTGATTGCCTAAAATGAGCGATTTTTTTAAATTTCGTCCACTTCGACAATCAACCTCGCTGAGAAGGGAACTCTTCGGTGGAGTCCATGTTAGATAGATTAAAGAACGATTCATTGGAAATTAGACTGTTCAAAATTGAAAAAGAGAAAGAGGATAGGTAGTCACTATATTCTGCTTCTATTAAACTCGATATTAAAGGGAGAGGAAACAGTAGAACTCGGTAAAGTTTGTGCGAGGAAAGTATTGCTTCAGAGAACTGCAACTCGTTACGGCGCCTCGTGTACAGATTTGGAAACAAGGAAAGGATTCAGCAGGAAGAAGGTAAGGAGAAGAAAGTGTCAGTAGGCCATCCTTCTTCGACGTCAAGGCAGACAATGGGTTGGAAATGTCGGAGGGATTAGTGATATGGCAGAAGGCCCCCGACGAACAGTCATCCATCAAACGGTGGCCCTTCGAAGATCGATCTGCTAGACGGAATAGTTTGCTTCCACGATTACGGGAACTTGAGATGCACCGCGCAGATGGACGGTGGACGAGTGCCATTCGAGAGAGGAATACGCAACGACATTCTCGATGCAATTTATGAAAGGGAAGAATTCTCATGCGAGGATAGGTATGAAAAGACATACTCTGCATTGCCCACAGATATTATATAAAATATTGTTAAGCATGGAGACGCGATATAAAGAGGGCATTTGAAATGCATTGTTCCAAAAGTAACTAATCAATAGCATGCAAGAATGCGATTTATCGAGTTCTATCCTGTGGAGAATGCATCAATTTCAAAGATTCGATAAAATAAATCATAGTCTTTCGGTTAAATTCTAAAGCGTTTTCTCGGCTAAATTTAAATTAATATCACAATGGTCCCAGAAAAATGGAAAGGATATCTTACCGATTGGTTGAGAAATTTTGGTCAGTAAAATCGATATATAAATATTTTTACGATGGAAGAAATGGGAAAATATTCTGAGACGCACTGAATATTCATTATGAGACACACCATAGGGTTACGACGAAGTTCCTCTTTTTAACGACTTAATACAACGGTAAACTAAGTTTGTGTGATGGAAAATATGAAGAAAATACCTTCGCAAAAAGGTACTTAGTTTTTAATTTTTATTTTTAAACACGGGGTGAAGAATTTGATTCTCATTGCAATTTTCTCTAGATAAAAGGTCGATGTATAAATGCTTCTACGACTGAATATAACTTAACGGCTCGCTTTGTATTTAAAAAGTAATTCATTATATAAAGCCTTTTACTGTGATTCATGAATTTATTTTACTGTTCACACTTCACAAACTGATGTTCTTGGGCAGGAAACAGACAATTAAGTACGGCATACACTTTTAACCTCTCTTATCTATTTATAAAATTCAGATATACCAATTTGTCATTAAAATTTATCTCTGTAGCAGAATATTCTACTGCAAAGCTTTTGATCTCCTTCATTATATATACTTTCCTTTGGGAGCGTTATCTNAGAGAACTGTAGCCATTACAACACTCAAATTCTTTAAGGGAAGGTCATTCGCTTCGACCCTACGAAAATAACGGGACTATGGCAGTCTCAGAATTGATGCCAAGCTCCCTATGATCTAAGACTTGATCCCTATGATCATAAACTGCTTAGATATGGATAGTTAAATCTTTCATTGTCTATATTTCCTATTTAATTATTACGATTCTGGTTTCCTTTTACCATTTAAAGGAAATAAATTTGACTTCACAAAGTATATTAGTAGCAGTAGCAATTTCAACAAATGTCATAAATATTAACGCCAACATCATCAACATCGGATTTTTGTCTGTCCTTTTTTCTCATTTAATTTGAGTTATGGTGTTTAATTCATCTATATTCTAAAATATGCTTGGTTACTAGCATTTCACACATTTTTCATTTGACTTTTATTTTGGTTTAATTATGAAAACTTAATTTTTTACCTTTTTGACTGATTCTCTCACCTCATTGCGAGGCGATGCCCTAATGGCGATGCTCTATGCATTATAGTAGCAAAAAGGCATTTAGACGCACAAGCGTCATACACTAAGACATATAAGCGTCATATCCCACTCACACTTCTTCTCATTCCATCATAATATAGACTTCTTAGTATTATGATCTAAGACTTCAGCCTGGGGTATTACTTCATGAGCGATACATTGCCCCGCGTCACTCACCTGACGATGTATTGTTGGTTTCTGAGTGTTGCCTAGGCGTCGGGCCCCCGCCCCCGGGGGCGGACTTGCCGACGAGCGACGGCTGCGCCTTCCCCGGCCCGCCCCCGAACCCCGAGTCGCCGTCGGCATTGGGGGCAGGGGAGAAGGCGCTCGACTCTCGGAAGAGATCGTCCGTTCCCCCGCCGTAGTTCTCGTCATAGTCTCCGTTGCCTCCACCCGCCTCCTCCTCGTCCTCGTCCTCATCGTCCCCCTCCTCCCCTTCGTCCTCCTCCCGCTCCTGGAGGACCTGCACCAGCACCTTCCGGGAAACTGTTGGAGAAGGAGAGACCCTCTACACAAACATGTCCATCGTGCTTAAAATCTTCACCGTGAGGGGTCCGTATGTTTAGAACAGCGGCTTCTACAAAGGGTACATGTACCCTAGGGGTTACAAGGAAACCATCTAAGGGAGCAATTCGGAGGCACACGATTTCAGCGCTCTCGGTTTCT
Organism: Ladona fulva; assembly: GCA_000376725.2. Classification (NCBI taxonomy): domain Eukaryota; kingdom Metazoa; phylum Arthropoda; class Insecta; order Odonata; family Libellulidae; genus Ladona; species Ladona fulva. The sequence goes on from KZ308983.1 coordinate 105,953, forward strand.
AAAAGCAGCAAATAGGCTATATCGGTCCATTTACTGCTCAAAGCGAGTCTTACCAAAAATAGATGAAAAATAAATTTCGATTGTCCACAGCAACAACCTACGCGAATGAAAGAAAGTGGATTTTCAGTAAATTGTTAATATTACTGGTACACTGGGTAAAATCCCAGATAAAATAATACTCATGTCTTAATTTGAAAATTACAGAATTTTGGCATAGTTTTTAAGTACCATTAGAAGGATGGTACAGAGAAGATTCAAAATCACATCATCAAACATTATTTAGGGCATGAAATAATTCAAAACGCACGGATAGTTCCCGGATATACTCATTAGGCCCGTTATGAACAAAAGGCTATACGTGCTTCATACTTTTCTTTAAATTAATACTATTTCATTACTACTAGACTAGTGGTAGCGAATCAACAGCACGTATCTCTAAAGTGGACTACGAGAGAATTCTTTTGGCACGCGGAACTGTAACCAAATTATCTCTGTTATATAATAAGTTCGGATTCTGTTCATTAATAACGATAGTAAACGATTATCTGCGCCAATTACAACATATTAATCCCATTCCTTATATAATGAAATACATAATATCAGCATATCACTCTATGGTTTGGCACGCAGATCCTTGATACTTATCGAATATGACTCCTTCGCCACAAAAGGTTCGACATCCCGGCTATAGACTGTGTAGAATGATGTCAAATTAATGTGTAAATACAGGAGAATCAGGGAATCGGGAATACTGGCTCATTATCATTCTGATCAGTCTTTCGACGGTTTTTCGAATTTTTTCGAAATTATAATTGGATTTATTTCATCTTATATTTCTTTTATGTAAATTTTTGCTTTATATGTAAACATTTTGATTGCCTAAAATGAGCGATTTTTTTAAATTTCGTCCACTTCGACAATCAACCTCGCTGAGAAGGGAACTCTTCGGTGGAGTCCATGTTAGATAGATTAAANATATAACAAACATATTCATATCAATTGCTATTTCAAATTTAATATTAGGGAAAGTATATCAAGAAAGAATAAAGCCACAATTCTGTACTAAGAGAATAATTCTGTATATATATTCGACAAAACCAAGCCCCAATATAGAAATATCATAATTGTCATGCCCTAGTAAAGCCTCGTATTTCAACAAGTAAGATATATGACATCCATTCCCCTTTTAAGGGTTCATTGTGATTCACATTAGATGGACATGATGAAAAAATCGTTAACCGCATTCTCTGTATGTAATCTTCTAAGATTCTTTGGGTAAGAGCGCGCCGAGACGAGACTTGCTCCTTGAAGTCAGAAATAAATAATGCACTTCACGGAAGCAATTTGTCTACTCTTTAATGCATCCCCTTATGTATGAAAAGCTCTTATCTTGATGATTTGCCATCCGTTCAACGTCACAATCTCGCACCAGCGGCAGCATAAAGATCAAGGGGCAAAATGGCCATGAGATGAACCCGTCTCCGTTGAAATAATAACGACGTTACTTCGTTGGAATCCAGAATTTCAGCTTGGCCTCCTTTTCTGCTTTGGCTCGGTAAACAACGCCACTTGATTGAAGTGGGATTTTCAGTTTAAACAATCGCGCATTGCTCGTATTAACGTCACTGCTCGTGTTTGAAATTGGGTGAATAACCTTAGTTCCGTGCATTGTATAAGTTTTATCTAACATTAGCCCTTTTTTCATTTAAGAAAAGTCATTTTTTAAGAAAATATGTATCCTTAGCCGTTTTTATGTGAATCGGTTCAGAAGAAGAAGATAAGTCTGCATAAGCGAGATATGTATTATAAATTGAAAGTAGTATTTCGCAGTACATTGAGTTTCAAATGAACCGGATTTTTCGTTCATAAACTGAAATGAATAAATGTCTTGCACGTTGAATGTGAAATTTTTCAATCAAATTAAAGAAGTGATATTTAATCTTCTTCAGTAGGTACTTAACCTATTTATTCCTTGAAATTTCAATGAAATTGGAGGCAAAATTTCATCGTTTTACACAAAAATCGTCGATGAACGACTAAGGTATTAAAAAATATAAATGTAATCTATAAAGATCATTTTCCCTTCCTTTTGAAAATCAAAGAAAAAAAACGGCGAGTTGGTCTTGTTATTTGCACGTATACCTAAGACATACCTCCTTTCAGCGTGCTACAGAGGGAATTAACTGGTAAATCTTATGAAATCGCCCTTACCAACCACCGCAACAAACCTTTTATGCACCCTTTTTATATTCAGTTTCTCTTCTATTTACTTATGGGTCATATTAAGGAGTTTCATAATTTTCATAAGTTTTCTTCGTACATTTTTATTTGGATTTTCATTCTGTAATGCAGTATCACTGCTGTTACCATCACTCCTGCCATACGCTGGAAAGCGGCTTGCAGGGTATTAATGTAGATTAAGATAACTAGTATAACTAAGAAATAAGGCTAAAATCTTGGATGAATAATATTTAAATACTCTTACTAAGATAGACCAGCAAATGGCCAGTTTCCAAATTTCGTGGCAAAGTTCCCAACGCGATTTTTAGAGACAGAAATTCATCTAGAAATATACTGCGTTAGGCTCAGTATACATCAATTGTCAACGACGCTTATTTCTTCTTCTGAACTAGCTCACAGTGTCAGTTGAATTTAATGCAACAAGCAAAGCTATTGAAATAGCGCCGGTATGCCCATCTCGATATCCCGTAAATTTCACGAGCAATCGCGTTTGATAATTTGATGCTAATTCCTCCATTACTCACCGCATGTATAGATGACTTTGAGGTACGTCTGCGACCGATCTCTGCACGGATTGCCGAACGTTGCTGCGTTTGCGTGTAGCACGCATCTTCTCTTCCCGTGGCACTGCTGCATGGCTGTCTCCGTGGCGTAGCTCACGAGACATGCTGACAAAGAATAGTTGCTGTTAAATAAGGACTAAGAGTGTCAACATTTAAATGGCTGCCTATTTTCCTGATGGAATAACAAGCTCGTGATTATAAGTAGTTATTTATTAAAATTATATATATATGAAGTACATTCCAGCCGTTGTTAACACTCAAATTCTTTAAGGGAAGGTCATTCGCTTCGACCCTACGAAAATAACGGGACTATGACAGTCTCAGAATTGATGCGAAGCTCCCATCTTTGGTGAAGTTGGAGTACCTGATGAAACACCCAACAGTAGAAACCACCTTTAATGTACAGAATTCATCCGTTTTGTAATAATGCTATTCCGTTAGGTAAATTCCCCAATATTAAGAGATTGTAATAGTAATAACAATAAAAAATCCATTCAAACACTATAAGCGGAGATGCGTAGCAAACAGTAATCTCCATCTTTTCTCTCTCGCACACTTTTCAAGGCTCGTTCTTTCGAAACTCAGTGTCTGCTACGAGGGTTTCATCTAAGTTGGTAAGTTTATTTTGTAACCAGCTGGACTGTAAGTCAGTTTCATTAAAAATGGAAAGCACATATTCCAGGGGCTACGGATTTTGAATGGGTTGCTTGTGTTCATAGCAGAAATCAATTGAATGTGTTTTCATCGAGGAATACCACATACCTACGCTTCTAATAATACGTCGAAAATTCAAAATAGTGGAATTTAAAGGAGGTAAACAAAACTTGTCTATTTTGAAAAGAGGAGAAGTTAAATTAAGCTATGTTGGATATGCTAGTCAGCATATTTGCCATCTCTCGTTCTTCACTGAGTTTTAATTTATTAATATGCTCTATTACTCTTTCCTGAACTCGGAAAGATTAGTAATCAAGTAAAGCTGGATTGTTTTATTCAATAAAATACTAAGGAGTTTTTGCGCTGAGTATCTGAAGCCGAACAATGAAGAACAGAGTACAAAAATCTATTAGCGACTTTTTTTTTGCCTCAGAGTGGCCACAAATATGAAGCCGGCATTGCTGATGCGATTTTTAGGATAGATACCAATACCAATACAATGAACTTCGTAATGTACTTTTACTTCTAAGCTTTAACTGCTAGTGGCTACGTCGTAGAATCTTTTTCGGCCGTTGGAAATATCTTTAGCGGTTCTGGAACGTAACTAAGGATATTTGAAAATAAGAGGTTGTCCGTGCATAAAACATGCTGGAATTCATAATTAGCGATTAAAAATTATCAAAGAAAGGCACCCGTAAATTAGAAGACACTAGAATAAACCTTTAAATTATTAAATTAAAACTGTATTATTTTAATAGTGGGATGAAAACTCAAAAGAACTAAGGGCTGATTAGTTCACCAAGTTGCTTTTCGTAGCTAAATTAAGGTCGAAAACGGCTGCTTTATGGCTCATAAAATCTGGAAAACCGATACAATGAATGAAAACAAATTCCTTCAAAACCGACTAAAGCAAAGCACTGAATAATAGAAAATTTAAAAACACAGTAATGGTTAGAGAAAGAATAAAAGACTTTTAAATTGTGGATGATGCTTAATGGAGTTTAAGTTCATGACGGAATCCTGGCACTTTGTCGTTACATCCCTCATAATTTTTCGCTCAATGTCCTCTCGTATTACCATATGTTTCCATACCGATGTTAACGTATGGAATAAGAGAAAAGTCGTAAAGCTCATAGCGAATGCAACGAAAGCCAGTTTTATCACCCGACTTTCGAAAACGCTATGGATAATTCATAAAGGAGGCAAGCGGACACTTTTAGCACTTTGGAACGTTATTGGCGCTGCGGAATTTGAAAATAACAAGAAATACAAACGGAATTTCATTGGGGAGTGGAAGTTTTACTGGGAAGTATTAGTCTGATGACAATGAGTATGGCTTAATGAATACCAGTTTAAGGAATAAAATTGGAATGGTTACTTTTGTTGTTGATTAGGGTAGTGCGCTACATTTAGAAATCAATTATTACCTTATCTTCAGTTTTTAGATCGAACTTCAACAGCTTAGGTTAGATTAGAACATTGATTTAGCATACAATACATACGGGTGCGAGATGCCGTTTAAAGAGATCTTAGATGTTTTGCTAAAATGTAATTTTTATGTTGATAATAACAAGTAAATGATGTTTTATTTGGACTAAGTTACTAAATGAATTCAGCAAATCATATCCACAGCTTATCTCCATTCAAAATTATGAGTCAGTAAATAAAGTTTTAATTATGTAATCTTATAACAGAAGAAATCTCCAATTATTCATATGATATCGACCTAGTTTTGATTGAATACCATCAGCATATGAAATTAATTTTTTTTTTAATGCAAGGAAGCCGATTCCATATTCTTATCATTCAATAGCTTTCTTTCCATATTTAGGTTATATTAAGCTTATATTCTCAATGTTACTCCGTACTTTTTTACCCATGCTTCTATGTATATTTTTTGCTTCAGATTTAATATATATCCCTTTTCCTACATACGCATATTATATAATTAATTTTAAGATGTTTTTGTGCTGAGTACAGATTGAGAGTTGAAGTAGCTTAAGGAGTAGCTAAATAAAAAATTGCAGTAGAGGTAGAGTTTATTGCAGAAAGTATGATTGCTTGAGATAAAATGAAAAAAGCTAATAATTTGTTTTCGTTATTACTCTATTATACCATATCTTTATCTTGTTACATTTTTTCCTTTTATGCATAAATTAGTATCAATTCCTCATTACCAATTATGAGCTATTAGCTTCATTAGATTCAGGATTCAGTCCGATGAAATTCATCGAAGAGATTCAAAATAATAGGATTTCGAAAACTTCCTAGTTCACATCGCTTTTGCATAATTTACAAAACTTAGTTTATGCTTCCAATAAATCCACGCTTTTACTTCGCACAATCTAGCCCGTGCCGAGCCTCGGAGGGCGTTTCGTTAAATCATTTCGAGAGCAACATGCAATGCAATTACATCTAAATTAATAGCGGGCACAAAAGTGCCAACTACTGGCGCAAAAAAAAAGCTCTAAAAACGTCCCAGGAATTGGAACGTATAAAACGTTAAAAAAATGAAAAAGTGTGAGTTTTAATGAAATGCCTTCGCGTGGCAATAATTATGACGTAAGAGTGAGGTAAAGAAGGTCAGCACAATGGATGGCACTCACTTTCCTCGGGGACTCCCTGCGGCTGAGGGCATTTGATGCTCTCGTACTCGGTGCGGCCGAAGCTGGCGGAGTAGATGGCGATGCGTGTGTGCGGTCCGCAGCGCAGCTCCGTCGACTGGTCCTCGCACGCCACTATTCTGCGGAACTCGACTGAAAGAACAGAAGGCTAAGAGTTAACCTCCTCTAGAGAAAAATATAACGTACGCTCATAGGGGGCGTAATTAAGTTGAAAGTCTCGCAGCAGAATTCCAACGGTATCCAAGTGCGATGTATAATTATTATTTTGAATATTACGAAGAGGAATATAAATTATAAAGGAAAATCCAGTTGTGGGGTTAAAAAATTATAGGAACAGGTTGTTAACCCTACGAAGTATGAAATCGCGCATTTCCGTTTTAAATATATTTTCTCTTCTTATTCCAATTTAAAATTTCGTTTACGTAACTTTTAGATGTTATAAGAGTAAAGTATTTCACGATTAAAACTATACTCTTGTCATAAAAAATGGATTGCCTCATCTACATGTATGCCGTTCTAATACTTTCGTATCAGATGGAAGCACCGGTTGGGCGAACTCGGGCAATTCCAAGAGGAGGTCTGCGCAAACCGCAGCGAACCGATTAAATCGTCCTGCTGGAAATATTCTAGGGAAAGGCAAAGGTGATTTGGAACGTTGCATATAGAGGTGTGCGCCTTAACATCAATGAATAAATAGATGTGAAAAATAGCGACTCTAACTAACTAACTGGGACTCGAACCTAGGTTTCCAAGTTTCCGGGTAGGCATTCTAACCAGTGAACTACCATGCCGCGTCTGATAGTTAACTGTTAGAATATGCGGAATTGTTGTTTATTGGTTATAATACCACCCCGAAAGTGGGAGACCTGAGTTCGATTGCCAGTCATGTCATTTTTTTTTCACATCTGTTCACCACTGGGAACATCCATCGCAGATATACGTGCTTCCTCTCGTGGTAGGACAATTGGCAAGCGGAAGATCTGGGTTCAAGCTCCAGTCACGACAGCCTTTTCTTCTCCCTTAATATCTTAGCAAAGTACGTTTAATAGCATGGCGGAAAGATGGAACACTAAATATAATATTTATAAGATGCAAATTTGTATTTTTACTGAAATTCAAAAGAGAAGAGAACAAAATACAGCCAGAGTTCTTCGAGATGTGGATTAAGAGTAGATTGGATTGGCTAGGATGGATTGACAGGGCATATTCATTAGAGAAGTGTATTTAAACTTTTTGACTCAATAATTCCATTACAATGAAAATCATTTGAGTGCACTCGAATTAACGCCAATTACATTCTCTATAACAGAAAGAAATGACATAAAAGAAAATAACACTTACAAAAAGGGGCTTTGGTCCCCTCCAGAGATCCAGAAAGTTCTTCCTTAAGGCCTCAGCATTAACGTGGAGATTAGTTAGCCTATTATGCTTCTAATTACCAATGGTGTTATATATTTCCCTTATTCAATATACGAGAAAAGCCTAATTACGACAACATCAGATAAAGTTTTAGCACATTTAGTATAATTTTACCGTCAAGCCTTCCGCTGCGCCCTTCAAGCAAAAATTCTGTCTGCTAAAGACACGAAAAGGGGCAATGAGTTAAAAAACTGCACAGATAATTTTTAAAATTAAAGTTATAACCTTTCCAACTACGAGTCAGTAAACAATTCAAGATATTCTCGGAGCGAACAAAAACTTAAAACTGTTCTTCCTCTAAAAGTGATTGACAATATTATGGAATTCCAAGTTTTACCAGAATCCAAAAAGAGTAGAGTGGGAACACGTGTCAAAGAATCCCTTTAAAATTTTGCTAGTGGAAGAAACGCCCCAGTCTTTCCATTGGATCCAGAGAGGATGGAAATCAAAAATTTCACAAATATCCTCGTATTCAACAGCTGTTAGTAGTACTCTACAAACCATCGAACCATATCCCGTCAACAAATTGTGAGTCCCTGTTCTAGATTGCGAAATGCGCATTTGAGAGGATTTAGTTTGATGGAAATGTAGGACTACTAACAGCTGTTAACTCAACCATCGGTGGCATCTTTCATTCTACTCCATTCTATCCATGTAATTATTCACGTTGTATTTTTAAGACAACGCTAAATCATAAACATTTTAGAAACCTATCTTGAAGTCTTTCAAGCTCTTCCATTTCAGTTTTTTAGCATGGAGTTCGGATACCCGAACCATATTACACCAAGTATAGCTGTTTGCAGATATGTAAACCTTTTTAAATACATCCTGAATTCCTGTCTGCTTTCTTTATTTAAATGATGGTTCACCGTAGTTGGGACTGGAAAACATTCTAAGCTTTATGTTGTTTTGTGGGAGCATACTTTTACTTTTCCTTTTCTTATTATAATTTCATTCCACCAAATTACGCTCACCAATTTTTCTGACTAACCTAGTTCATGATAAGGAAACGAGAATGAATATAACGTCGCTAAATTGGATTACAGACAGTATCGAACACTTCATGCGAACACTGCGCAAATCTGGGAGTCTGTTTAACTTATTAAGAGAGCTAATGCGAGCAAAGAACGGAACCATTCGGAAGGCAGCTGCTTTGAGAGGTGCATCGCGGGGAATCTCATTTTTCGATCCAGTCTGCCGAGTTTCGAATCATCGTCGCGGGCGTCGCGACGCCTCCATTTCGGCAGCACTCGACGCCGTGCGCCGCGTCCAAGAAAGTTCCACGAGAGAGTTGAGAAATGCAGCCAATCTTCGGCCTTTTCTCATTCGAAATCAGGGAATCTGGAGCAATAGGGTGGCAGGGCCGCTTTTCGCACGGGATGTTGGAACGGAAAGTTTGATAAGGAACTCAGAATGGGTGGCGGATTAGGGAGAATAATTTTAATGAACGAGTCCTCCATTCTTCCGGAAGGAGCGCACAAGATGCCAGGGTTTCCTTCGACGTTTCCCGACTTGGGAAAGAAAAATGCGCGGAAAATTTTGAAAGGTCAGGGAACGAGGAAGGGAGGGCCATGCGGTCTGAGAGGAATGTCTCGGAAAATCCTTGGAATACCTTCGCAGACACGTTCAGATGAGTTCGAAAGAAATAGTTCTGGAAGCTTGATAATTGCGCCATGGGATAGGGTAGCGATCAAGCAAAGCGACTGTAGTAGGAGAGGAAAAGGAGTGGCGGAGGATGCGAGAGATAAAAACTGAGATAATGAAGAAACTCCCCGCTTTTATATCATCCTGTCCGACGGTGACGTTAATATAAAGCGATTTTTGAAAGAAAAAACCCGCGGTTCTTTTCATTAAAAAAGGATTTCTCCGACGTACTCTGGGAGATTTCGCTGCCAAATCCACTCAAAATGTCCGCTAAAGCCACGAATTATGGAATGTGTACTTTTTAAATTTTTTTCCGGCGATTAATTTCAAAACTCATTCAGGGAAACTTTATGTAGGTTTGGATTCGGACGGGTACAAGTTATTTTTGACGGGATTTTGAAAGGATCTCTTGGCGAAAGCTTAGAGATACTATCCCTTCCTGGACAAATATCTCCATTATGTACGTCGGAGAATTTGATTACGTATCATAAAATTTGAAAGTTGTGATGACCGAAAATGCTGATTCACTCTTTTCAGTGATATAGAAAATGTCTGTAGTAACCGAATCTGTTTTAATGTAGAAATAAAACCTACTGCGGATAATATTCAATTTTAGCACTCCGAAATAAAATTTCCAAACAAACATTATTAAAAGTATGGAAAAGTGATTGAGCAGTTACTTAAATACTAGAGTTTTAGTCAATCTTTTTACAACAATTTCAGTAATTACTAATTATAAATCAGATGTTTTGACTTTTTTGCTTCCAGTGCAACATAATTTCTCTTATAATCACCCCTTTGGATAGGCAGGTAATGCAATAAGCAGTATTTTTTCAATAAATTCAACCTACCGAAAATATTTATTTTGGTTAAAATATGAAGAATTCTATTTCATAGATTATAGAGTATTATTTCTTTGAGTAGATTATCATAAAACTTTTTCTTTCGCCACAGTTGTCAAGTTTTAGAGATAAAAATTCCATCAAAGTATTCGGTTCTTGGGCTATCATTAATTAATATAGAAGGCGCATACAAAAAAAATTCTTACATATGTAAATTAATTGATTGTAAGTATTCTTTCATTTTGAAACAATGACCATCAAATTGTAATTAAATCATCCAAATATATATAGAAGTTAAGAATGGTCAAAGTAAATTACAGCAAGATGGATGTTTTAAAAACACAAGCCTGTGTTTTGTTTTTATCGAACTGTTGTCATATTTTCTATCTTGGCCTTTTGTAAAAGAATCAATGGAAACTCATCAAAATATTACAGCCATATTGAAATAAATTTAATATTTTTGGAAATATAAAATCCCACTTTCTTCCTAAAATAATGAAATGAATCAGTATCGATAAATTGCGGTTTTTCTCCTCATTTAATGCAACTTAAAAATTTATAAGTAGATTAGGTGCATTCCTTTCGATAAATTCATTGTCACAGTTTAACAAAGAAGAGAGAGCATACTGAATTGTAGAAAAAAAGGTGAATTTATTCCACGATTCCGACTCGGAAGGAAATAATAATACATCAATAGAAATTTGTGTACGATATCTACGTCAATGGAAATGGGCACTAATTCTTGATATTGGAGCCTATTATCATGATACGACGGCTGATCTTCAAGTCAGCATTTGGTGCAGAAATATAGTATGACACATTTTACCTCAGGCCTACATCTTTAACAGGATAATAGATAATTCCCGTTCATAGTAATCACTTCCTGGTAATCACATAGCCAAAACAATGCGTGCTCTACAAGAATAGATGTGTCGTATAATAGTACCCAGTTCTGCAAATTCTTATAGCCTTTCTTTTACGACTCCACAGCATTCGAAGTTTTTGTGTCACGATTCACGAAAAAGCCATTGAAATTCGAATTTCTTTCACGAAATCCGCACCGCTCTGAGTTCAAGAGATTCGACCATTTCGAATGAGCGGTTTTGCAATTTCCATTTCCTGGCCTTTAACATTCATGTCAATGCGCAGTATTCCCTTTAAATGGCTCAATTTTAATTCCATTAACGTGTAAATGTTGGAGCACGATATCATACTTCGGATTATTTTCCCTTAGCAGAGGAAGACGCGCACAAATGGGTCAATGGGGAATCATGGTGTGATCTCATCCGTTCTCTCCCTATCTTCGGATTTCTCCGCTCTATAAAACCTAAGCGTAGATTTCTAATATTGGAATGATAAGAATTTTTAAGTCGATTTATATGGTTTAACATGGTGTGAGTTCTTCATCGCATATGTGTTCAATAAATAGATACGTAGTTACTAGAGTAAAACATCAGATTATTATACAATGTTCGCTTCATTCATCCAATCGATATCCATGGATTCGAATGTTGGGCAATTCAGGATTGAATAAAATTAATATAGATCGTGGAGTAGCTACTTAGGAATAATTTTATATGATTTAACGTCCAAGGAAATGAAGGAAAAGATTTATTTAGAGAAATTTGTCGTTAATATTGGAAATAAAAGCGTAAACAGTTTTTAGGAACCTGAAAAAACAACCAGATGAAATTATATTAAACGAACACGTCAACGATACAATTATTTAAAACTACGATATAGGCCAACAAATGTTAAGAGATCAAAAAGAAGTCCAACAGACATATTATTAAGCATCGAACCGTAACCAAGCAAATATCGTAGAAGTTCAAAGCGAGAGGATTTGATGAAATCGATGTTGGAAGGCGTGACTTCGCGGAAAGACAATACAAAATAGTATAATTTAGTTTTTCCACGGAAGATTAAATGCACGACCGGTTTAGGTGCTTAGTTTCAACATGCTTCAGGTGAAGATGCAAACACCCTTGCAAATGTCTAATTATTAATACTTATTATTTGGAGAGAATCTGAGAACGCTTGACTAGGTTCATATTCGTAATTTCGTAATTTTTGCTATTTAATATGAAAGTGAGGGATATTATTGTTTACACTCAACGACTACCACGAAAATCAAGAAATTTTACAGGAAAACGTCTAAATAAATTTAGGGTCTCTCTTTTGAAGGCCTTTTTAAACTCTGAGCCTTATCTTGTGTAAAATTATCTCGAGGGGCTAGAAGGTACTCCAAAGACAACATAAAAATGTCTAAACATGACGAACATCGTCATACAGCTCTGTGTATATAAATTTTCTCCGGTATCTAAGAAATTCTTATTATACTCATAATTTATTAGATGCAAAGATAATTTTTTGGATTTAAATCCTGTTCTAATAGAAGAGCTTTTTCGTATTATTTCGCTAGAATTCTGTGCAAATTTTCTCTTTACTTGTAAAAGATACGGTTTTTTATAAAACGTAAAAAAACCTAATCCGACTGAATCATACCTTGGGCAAATCGGTGGAATTTCAAAACGTTTAAAGTTTACGTTATTGTCAAAACTCCAGCAGAAAAGAAATTTTTTAATTTCTCGGAATTCACTCCTCCTATAGCGATTTTAGATGTACGCAAAACACCAGTGGAGTTTTTTTAGCAAGAGAATGTGTAGCGCCCGGAAGTGATGAATGAAACGATCCAAAAGAAACGGTCAAACGTCACTCGGTGCATCACTTTTTACGTAAACTAAACACGCTTCCGTTCTTTCTGTATCTCATTTAATTTGAATAATTTATTTCGCGAGAGAACAGCTCCTGAGAGCAGCATCATTGTGAGCCTCACCGTCTTGAATCCGATGAATTTAAAGTTGTTTACGTGGGTCAAAGGGATGCAGACATCCGCAGAGGAGAAAACGGAAGATGCTTCCGCTCCTTCCTCACCTTCCAGGTGTGTTCTCCCAGAATTTCTGATCCCATTCGAAAATTCCCCACTTGTTCCACGGAATGCTTCAGCCTCGCCGTGCGAAAGGATATCCTCCGATACAAAGGATGCAAGAATCTCACCCTAGTTAGCGTGCATATTTTCAGTTTGCTGTCCTTCCTCTTAATCTACTTCCGGAAACTCTCTCCGCCTCCGCCTGTCCATTAACCTTCCTTAACAAAAATTTCCGCCTTCCACATTCAATGAGCGGGCCCTTCCCCCCCTCGTCTCGCATACATTTTCTTTCGGAAACTATTAGCTCCACTCTTGACGCCTTCCCAAGTTTCCCTGCGCCGTAGGGATTTCTCGCAGCCCACGCGTCTTCCATAATCCTTTGTTTCCCCCAAGACTACGCTCTGCATTGTGTTTCACCTGTCAATGAGGAAAACTTGTCGGAACTGCTTCTTTTAACGAAACTTTCTCAACGAGCAGTTTCTTTCCTTCGCGTAACAAATCGAAATGTCATAAATATGTTATTTTAGCGACCAATCTTTTGCCAAAGTATTAACGAGGTATGTTTGGCTTATATAGGAACGGAACCAACCGAGAACGGCTATTTTTTACCGTGAGGATAACGAAATCGCTAGTGGGCTAGGAAATTTTCAAGAGATACCTTTTTATTTAGTTGTATGTTATTGTTAGATTAAGTGCTTAATTTTCTTGCTTAGAATTTCGCATATAAAGCGCATTTTCCCGAAATATACTGCTGATTTATGAAAGCTTAAAACAACCGATTTCTTAAACGCGTGACTCAGTTTTCTTCGAATAATACAGTTGTGACAGAGTAAAAGAGGAAATTTAGGCAAAAATACTCTACAATTATTAAAGGCTTCATCTTTTTATAGCTTAATTTCCTGCCACCTAGGAAACACTGCAAGTCATACATTTTGTCGGAATAAATAAATGAGATATAAAGTATAATTTTACATGTAATTTACAATAACAAAACTGGTCCATAGTATTATAATAATATACAAAAATGACCTGCAATTGAAAGTAATTGAAATATTTAAAAAATCTAAGACAGACTTAAACACATTCAAATATTTATTATAAAATATTACTTAACGAGGAAATTTGGTCATCGGATATGCGTTTTGTTCAGCATGATTATAAAAAAATATATTGAGATAAAATTACATCATTGTTAACTTTGCACAAGTTTAATGTGTATTTCTAGTAAACGTTTAAGAAACTAGAAAAAGTGATAATGCTAACAATTTGTAAAAGAAAAATACTGTGGAAAACAAAAAGTCTTCCTCTCGTTCGGCCTTAATTTTATGGTAGCTCTTCCTAATGAAAGATAAACAAAAACATTTTCACCGGTTACTATAGTTTTAACCTTCCACAACCTAGGTTTCGACGTACGGCGTAAACATCATTATTCCTAATTTCATGTATCTGATGATGTCATGATGATGACGGCATACGTTGAAACCTAAGGGTAACGTGAGCAAGTGTTTTTATTTCTCTTTCAACAGGAAGTCATATTTCCATTAAGGTAAATATTTCTAAGAATTGTGATAATTGTGTTTTCGAGGTTCACGGCAGATTTTCGGAGGACTAAATGAAGTTAAAATAAACGCAATCAGATCGAATAGTTTAGATAATATATTATTGCTAATATTATAAAATATGAATAATTCATGACCTATTTTACCCCACCGAAAACTGGAAGTTGGGGATGTTTTGTGGCATACCATCGAAAATTAAATTTAGGTTTCTGGTTAAAACAAAAACAAGCAAACCCGGGAACAAAACAAGCAAATCAATAAAGCTAGGGGAAATAACAACTAAAAATCAAGAATAATAGTGGTGAGATAAGGGAGGACGTGGCAAAACACAGACATTTGAAGTGCGAAGAAAGTATTTTAGAAGTTATTCATATGTCTTCATTCTCTAAAGCTCAAGGGTTATAAATTTTCAAAAAACCGTGAAACGTAATACATCAATGTTCAAAAACAGAAACATAACAATAAACTATATTTAGAATGGGAAATGGATTATCATGATAAATCTTGAAATAGAACTTGCAGGAGGATTCCAACACAAGAAATGCGATGAAAGCGACGTGAAACAGGTGGCTCATAAATTTATTTGGGATGACAGAAATTTTAGGAAAACAGTACCTATGAGGTTTCATACTAAAAGTCCCTCAAGTCCACCAGAAAACCTGGAAATCACTTTATAACATTGAGGAATATAGAAAAAAATAGAGAAATAAGAGGATATGACAGGTTGCTAAAAGAAAGATCATGATGATAACATATGATGGAGTAAGTGCTTTATCAACACGAAGGCAAATAAATCTGCAATAAATAGTCTTGAAATCGTTATCGTGAACATGGATTCGCTTTATTGACGCATGTGGTTCAGCGAAAACAATTACAGTAGCTTTCATTGGTAAGGATTTGAAATTAATGCTCAATGACATTAAAAGGAAGTACACTACGTACTTTCCACAACAATAGTACTTATGTGGAAAAATACTAAGTGTACTTCTTTTTATGATTTTCCACGAAGTTACGCGTTCCCACATCGATTTAATCAATGATCTTAGTTTTTACAAGAATTAAACCAAAAAAATGGTATAATTTTACAAACATTTCGTTTATAAAATATTTCTTACATGATTATTGACTGTATAAGATTTATTTATATAGTTGTTTTGTGAAACGCTACGAAGTTTTTCGAAGGCAAACTACTGCTTACGGAGTTACGACTTTATTGAGCTTTTCTCAAAACACTAATATATCAGTTAATAATACAATATAACTTAATATTATTAATTAATAAAACTCTTATGTAACAGCCGTGTTCCTTTTTGTTAAACTTTCCTGAGATGGAGATTCATCAAGTTACTGCTTCAGTACTTCATTAAATTTTAATCCATTAAAATTATGTATTCATTTATTAATTTTGCACTATTTTGATAGGTATTTAAAGCTCTATAGGTGATGTGGGGTTCAGCACCCCGGAAATTAATAGGTTTTGTAACGAAATCTTATATTAACATAATTAATTCTCGTCGGATATCCCTAACAGTCTTACACAGTCATCCTTGATTAGCATTAAATAATTATCGCTATTTTTCCAAAAAGTATATGAGAACATATACGCAAAGAATAAAATATAATTTTCAATGATTACTAAATTTTAACAAAAATTTTATGGTATAGACTTAGGATTATCGTTGCTAAAAGTAGAGAAACCAATAAGGTAATTGGAATTGTGTTGGTACTCACACATCCGATGCAAAAATGCAGCATTAACTGTTATTTTGAATGTAAATGCTGACACCTGTCAACTAGGCCTTTCTTTTAATCTTGTGATGTTTTCAATAACGGTGTAAAAGGATTTTAATCTTCGTCAATGAAATTGGATAAAGAGCTAACATTAATTATTTTGAAAAATGTTTCGTGGATAATATCAGCGCATCTAGCAAACTAATTTACAACAAAAATGCAAAGAAGCTTAGCACATAAAAGGCCAATATTTCGGCCTCAACTTTGTGGGAGCTCTTCATGATGAAGTGTCTTTTACCTGGTGATGACGCTATTCGTAGAAACCATAGTCGTATGTATTAAATACCGTGGTAACGTTTACAAGTTGTTCTGATTTATCTATCATCATTAGCAATTTTAGTAATATTAAAAACTCCGATAACCATGGAAAGAGACATAAGATTACGTATTTCGCCCCCCAAGGAAGCCTCTTCAGAGCGTGACGACCAGAGAAGTTGCGAAGGTGCATGTCAAAGTAGGAGGAAAACGAAGGTCGAAAGTCATAACTTAACATCTAGTAATTTGAACAAAGTTGTGTGAAAATCTAAGTCTTGGTTTATTATCTGGGATCTGTATATATACCCACACTCTATCATCAAGTGTAATACATGTTTGTGAGCACTGAGGAAAGAATTGAACTGTTTTAAAATCTGCCACAGTTCAACCTTAAACTCTATTTTGTTGCGAATTAAACAATTGGCGCATTGGGATTGAAATTTCATTTTCCTCGAATATTTCAGCCATTTTATTCTTATTTTCGTATCCGAGATCCGCTGAAGTGAATAGATCCGCTCATTTCATTTTCCCTCTGTGAAAATAGACCCCTTGTCTCCCCTTGTACCTCTTTTCTTTCTCTCTTCACACAGATAAGGGGCGATACATTCCATCTCCGCCGTTTCCTCTTTTGCATTCTGATACCACCAATTTTAACTTCGATTTTTCCTATGCCCTCAATTTCGACCGACTATTCCCTTTGATTACGTCGCCACATTTCATTTCTCACCCATTTTTGCCGCTAACACACCAATGTCACGAATTATTCTGCCCTGAAAAGGGATAAGTATGTTATTACACGAAAAGTCGTTCGGCTTGGAATATTACCTGGAATAAGTCCTGTTCTGTCTTAGTTATTTCATGTTCATTCCCTATCGTTTCCATCGTCAACCATTGAGTCTTCGTTATTTAAACTTTTAATTACCATACCCTTTAGTTTTTCTATGATAATAAAAACAATTCCTTCCAGAATGATAAATGTTGTCTGAATTCTTTAACAACCCTCCGATTTACCATATCTTACAATTCCTACATCTGGTAAGATACTATTCCACAAAAACTCTATTACAAACAAGCATGATTGAGCAGTATCCATTTTTCTGGACGGCGATAATTAATGTTCTGGCAGAATAGCTCAATAGTTAAAGCAATTAACCGGCAATTGTGAGACCTGGGTTCGTGTCCCGGTCCCGACAGACGTTTTTATGTTATTTTCACCTTCGCAATTTTCCTAGGAGCACTTCTTTACATTCAAAGTCACTTTAACCTTTTCCTCATGAATATAAATTTTGTTCACATCTACATTAATGTACTGCAAGCCGCCTTTCTGCAAGGCAGGGGGGAGGCAGTATTCGAATTTCAAACACGATATTTGTGCGCGTCAACCGAACCATTTGCCCGACGGAACCACTTCCACTGGCTCAACTAGTTCAGGTGTGCTGAGCTTTCAAAAAGAGAATACCCGAAAATCACCAGTCGCCAATGAAAAAGTTAGAGGAATTTAGTCAAGTTTTATTACACACAGAAGATATATATATATCTTCTNATACGTGGGCTCAAAAACATGAATTAATAATTTTTATGACACATAAAAGCTTTTCGTAATTCGGAATTAAGTGGGATTTATTATGAGAGAAAAGGAATGTGATGAGTAGGGGCTTAATCCATTGCGGTTTGCTATCCCATTTTGTCACAAACGAAAATTTTAGCGAAAAATGTCCACTCGAGTGCAGCACCCTTTGAATAACGTTTTGCATGACATTCAGTTAGGAGACCCAATGATAAATGTTATTATATAGAATAATTTATACCTCGATAATATTAATTTTATTACGGTGGTAAGAAGCCAGAGACATTGTGTAATTAAATTAATCGTCTACCTCTATCCCACGCTAACGGATAATTGATAAATGTTCCGTTCATCAAGATTTGAAAACAAGAAGTATTTACTTGAAAAAATGAAATAACATACTCGGAGAACTGGATAGCCTTGGGAGGAACGACCACAAACACAAAGTCGATACTCTTAAACAGAGAAAAGATATCTGCAAATATTCATTTCTCAATCGAGAAATAGTAGAATGGAACAATTTACCTGGAGAAGTTTTCGAAAATTTTCCCCCTTCCTGCAACGTAATTATTAATAGAATTAAAATGGCTTTGTAAGGTTGCTAAAAGAAAGATCATGATGATAACATATGATGGAGTAAGTGCTTTATCAACACGAGGGCAAATAAATCTGGAATAAATAGTCTTGAAATCGTTATTGTGAACATGGATTCGCTTCATTGACGCATGTGGTTCAGCGAAAACAATTACAGTAGCTTTCATTGGTAGGATTTGAAATTAATGCTCAATGACATTAAAAGGAAGTACACTCCACAACAATAGTACTTGTTGTGGAAAATACTAAGTGTACTTCTTTTTATGATTTTCCACGAAGTTACGCGTTNAAACCTGTAATTATTCTATTTACTGTATCTTTAAGGTTAATTAATTAACTTAAGGTTAGTAATAATTTTCAACACTATTCGCCATTCTTCTGTACTTCATTTCTATATTTCTTCATCAAAAGAGCTCCGATACCATTTACCACATTATTCCTCCATTTCTTTCACTTCAAATTCCGAATCACTCTGCATAACTCATTCCCTCAACAACATCTCTACCTTCTTAAAATTCGTTTTCCGTTACATGCATCTTAATCACACGCCAATTCACCGTTCTTGTAGTTTCCTCGCACCATCTTCTTGTCCCTTCATTCTTAACAATAAAGCCATTTCCTCTCTGCCACCAATTCTTCCACGATTCCTTTAAGTTTTCTTCCTTTGACCCTTCCTTTTCTTTCCTTCTTTAATTTCCATTCTCGCCCTTTCCTCAATATCTATGACCTTCCGCCTCTCTCTGACCCCGCCAAATGAACTCTAAAGTACTCTCGGCTGATTCCCCGGCACTTGTACCCCCGCGACGCCCGAGGCAGTACGAAAAAAATCGCTCTTCCAAAAAAAGATATCCTCCGAAGAGCCTGCGTAAAAATGAAGCAACTTGGAAGCTTTTATCCAGTCCGCGCTAGTATTTATTTTCGCTCGGAGCGAAGATCTTACTCTTATCGCTCTTAATCTTTTTACTCTCGTTTCAACGGCACACTTTCTCCTGTCACTCCATCAAAACGAGTTCCTCGCAAAAAGTGGATTTTCTGGATCCCCTCGTTCCCTTTTACGGGTTACTTGTATTTGTTTTTAGGAAACGTCGCCGTATGGGCTAATAGAGGAGATGGGATTTCTGGATTTTTCAGGATAAAAATACGAGAATAACTGGAATTTCCTTTGTGAATATCTACCTTAACGCGCAAATGGTACGTGGATTATGCTATGGATAGCAGGAGTTTTTAACTTTTGTACGAGTTTCCGTATGTTGGGTGGTAGATGAATGACGGGGAAGCAGAAGTTTGTTTGCATTTCCTTCATTCTCTTTGTATAACGGGGAGGTAAATTTGAAGGGTTAAAGGTCTATATTGTATTTATATGTTTGACATTTGAAACCATTTTACATGGGAAGACTGTATACACACATAGGCCACATTAAAAAGACAATCTGAGCGAAATGGAGAGGTCTACCTCATGCATATAAATAGTTCAACATAGAATATGCAAGTGCATAACCAGAAATGATCTGTTTTCTGATAAAATAACAACATTATCAAAGGAAAAACTGACATAAAAATGTATGTCGGGACCGGCACTCAAACCCGGAGCTCTCTGCCGGCTGGTGTCTCTATCCATTGAGCTATCTGACGAGAATAGAAATGGCGGATAGAGAAACCGGTTAGAAACCGGATCAGGGTTCGAGTACCGGTACCGTAAGACTTCTTACACGTCCGTTTCTCCTTAGGTACTGTTGATACGTCATACATTGACAATTAAGTCAATCATTAAAAATAGAAATTCTTCATAGCTGTATGTTTTTACATACCAAGTAACCCTACCCTTTTCTATAGCTGCTTGAATTTCACCAACAGATTTAATAACTATTAGTTATCCCAGGGTACATAAAAACCAATGTTAACTTTGAGTATTCCGTTTTCTGTGCAAGAAGTTAAAGTTATTAGGCTTTCCAATGAAGTCGTTATTTTAGCAGCTAATAAACCATTAGCGGTTTGAATGTGTGCGCTGGGAAAGCATTTACATCTCCAAGTAAACGATAAGAATACTTTCTATTTCATTTTCTTTTGGCGTGATAACCGAGAATAAGAGATAAAATTATCTATACATCTGAGTTCTTTGAAGAAGTAAAAACAGCATTCCCTACACAGAGAAAAGCCGTATGTAGCTCGGAGACCGCGGCTTTGCTTCCTATGAATTTTAGGGTGTTGACATTTCATAATAAACACTTAAGTGGGCATTGAACTGCATACCTACATAGCTCTAACGTATGCTATACTCTAAAAGTTCTTATTCCTATACATATCCTCACTTTTACTTTCGATGATAGAATATGTATCATTCATCTACTTTTGTCTTGTTCACGGCTGTGATAATATAAAAGCTACTGAGGTATGAATAAATTTTGTTGCAGTATTATATTATTTATTAGTGCTTCGACGGCTGTGTAGACTTCCACCGGGATTCAAACCTGGAATCGCTTTCATCAAAGGCGAACTCGCTATCCAATTGGTTTTTCAGGAGCCCTGGTGCTAAATTGGGACATTAATCAATGTTTTTCCTTGTAAAATGTTAGAAAGTTTTACTTTTAGTGCCAGTATGCTTTACTTACGTAGACTTGCTCCGCTGATGGCGTCCCGCTCAGTGAGGAAAGCAAGAGCAAAGTACCTCACTCCTCATCTCGCCTCTAATTCTCCTCCCCTAGTTCTTAAACTGGTAAAGGGGATGAGGAACTGGGCTACGGCTGAACACTTTACAGACGTTCAAGTGGGATATGACGGCAATTCTTCAGTGTGACTGCGACTCGAAAGCGTACTTGAACTTCCTGAAATAGTTCTGGTACTCCACCGCAGGAGTTTTTCAAAGCGATGAATGGAGCGTTTAGGGAGAAAATGGCGCTCTCGTTTGCATGTGCTGTCACTTACAGAGGTGAAAGAAGCGCTCCAAGAGACAGGGAATAAACCAATAAACAGGTCGGGAGTTTTAACTTGTTGAGACACTTGCGCCGCCTATAATCAGTTCCCGCACAGTTTACAAAAGCGGTGCGCATTATATTCCATAATGAACTTGAGGCCGCGTCTGACCCGATCGATCCGATCTCAAAACTGAACCGGGAATTCCTCAGTAATTTCGAGAAGGAAGTGTGTGCAAGACAGAGGTGCAGAGATTGTCTGCCAGAATTCTACGAAAACTCCTATGCTAAAATTATCGATTCTCGAGGAATTTCCCATCCCGTGAGGGTCTTGAGAAAACATTCCCGAATTTTTGAGAACTTCAGGGTGCATTCAGACACTGCGAGAATGTTTGAAAATTGCTTTCTACTTCTCAAGATAGTCAGAGGTGACGTAATTATGCTATTCTGAGCGGTAAAGGGTGTCAACGTCGTGCAGTGGGCTTAAATCGAAAAAGGCCGGTGTGAATGGTAAAAATTACTTCCTTTCGGCAGCAGAATTATCTGTACCAAGTTACAATATACTCCCATATCAGTTCACACTGAGTTGCCACAGGGGAGTCACCTCTACCTTAGGTACAGATGATTCCACTCGAGGGTTAGAAGCCATCTCTATCTCCTAAAAATGCTTCTTTCTCAATGTGTGTTGAGTTCCACTAAGTCACGCTTGAAGATATTAAATTTATTGTTTTTCACATTGCGGGAATTTAAACTTCGCATATCCAAGAGTTTTATGGTGAAATGTGTCAATCATCGTCATTCTCACGCGAAGAAATGGGAAAAAGTGATCAATTGATGCGTCTTTAACTTGACTAATTAAAACATAAACGTTGCCATGGTTTCCGAACGGTTTCAATTGAAGCCAATTGTATGACTGCAGAGATGGCCATTTTGAAACCATGCCCATTTTGATGCTATAAAACATTGTAATCAACGGGTTCGATGGCATGAATTAGTATGAGAAATAAAAATGCATTGTAAAGTTAATATCGTGTTATAATGAAGCCATAGTTCCAAGTTAGGTCTGACAATCTTCAACAAGATATACCTGCAGATAAGGTTGGAGAGATAAATCTTGGTCATCGACGTTTGAGAGTAAAATATTGCTAACTNCAGAGATGGCCATTTTGAAACCATGCCCATTTTGATGCTATAAAACATTGTAATCAACGGGTTCGATGGCATGAATTAGTATGAGAAATAAAAATTATTATGCACTTTTCACGTACGAATGTATGGAAAGGCAACCAAACCAGGTAGTATTCTTTTCTGAGGAGAAAGATAATGCTAAATACTACTAAATGCATTGACCCACTTTCGGAAGGAAATTCATCGAAATTGATCTTGGGCAGCACGTCACGTATTTTAAAAATAACGCCTTCGATCATCTAACATACTAGATTTACATGGCATAAAACTAACTACAAAAATCATCCTACAATATAACTAAATAATTTGAAGATGTATTTCTAATTCATCTTTTCATAATTTAATAAGAAATCGTGAGAAGAAAAAAAGACTCGGAAACTTTCTCTGGAAAAACGGCCTCATTAAGTTTTTCCTCAATTCAAAAATTTATATTTACAGGCAATCTGATCCTCCAATTTCACCAATTTTGATTAAAAGTTTATTATAATCAATTAAGTTTATATCTGACTTATAAGCTTCCATTGCCTCTTCTTGAGAAAAATATTTAAGGGGAAGTTCGCTTACGCACTCGAGATTTGCAGTAACTCTCGAGAAGCGAATACATTTTTAAATGTTGAAAATAAAAATTCTCGTTATTACCGCCTTCCACGAGGTAACGCCTTCGTACATTGAGTTTATTAAATTTTCGAGTTGTAGTTAGTAAGTTATTACTTTCATTGCTGAACTTGAATTATATCAATTATTTCAAAACATTAAAATAATCTATGCCATTGACGTTCATGGCGCCGTTTCTTTAATATAGAAGGTTATATTCTTAAATTTTATTTAATCTCATGTTATAGAAATATATAAAAAAGCTACATGTATTAAGATAACCCTCCAGTAAGGCTATGATTTTGATGACTGGAGCGAATAAACCGGTTTGAACAGGTTAAGCGTCTNCGCCTTCCACGAGGTAACGCCTTCGTACATACGTTGAGTTTATTAAATTTTCGAGTCGTAAAAACTCTTTCTTGCTCAATTTTTACCCTGAAATTCTCTGAATAGGCCCAGTGACTCGAGTTATCAAGGTTGGCTTTTTACTGCTACACGATTGGGCATTGTGTTTAAGTTATTACTTTCATTGCTGTACTTGAATTACCTATATCAATTATTTCAAAACATTAAAATAATCTATGCCATTGACGTTCATGGCACCGTTTCTTTAATATAGAAGGTTATATTCTTAAATTTTATTTAATCTCATGTTATAGAAATATATAAAAAAGCTACATGTATTAAGATAACCCTCCAGTAAGGCTATGATTTTGATGACTGGAGCGAATAAACCGGTTTGAACAGGTTAAGCGTCTACAGGCAGAGATAATGAATAACTGAATCGAAATTGGAATTTTTTTGTTGAACCGGGGTTGAAAAAGGAACGAAATATTTTACGATTCGATGCTCTCTAAATATGGAATCACAGTGAATTTGAAATACACTCCGTAGTACTAGATGGGTGATTGACAGTAAATTTATAAGCAAAGTTTAGCTTCAATTTAAATTACATTTAAAACCAAAGCGTTTACACTATGGAAAGAAATTGTGTATACGCTAGATTAAGCGTGCAACATCCAGAGAACGTAGTGCAAAGAGAAATAACAAAACGAGAAATCCAGAATGGAAAAAGGCGAGAAATCAAAGTCTACAAAAGAGATAGAGAAAGAAGGGTATAGGGAGCAATAATCCTTTCCGGGCAAACGGTTTCCCAAGCGACCTAATGGGACATCCGAGGTCTCGCTCTAATCCTGCTGCAGACCACCACGAGGCGGGTGATTCCAGAATTTTTACGTCGAATTCGCCGCATACTTCACCGGGGAAAAAAATCGCAGAAACTATTGAAGCCGTGTTGCAGCCTTCTCTCTTTGTCTTTTTCACGGATAAAAGATGGCTGCTCTTTGAGTAGTCGGAAGCACCATCTTCATTGAATGCCAGGCGCGTTTTTTTCTCTCTCGCTGGCAAACGAGACGCAGCATTCGTCGTTGTTTGCTTTAATGCCGTGTTAGGACCGGTCCGCGAGGAGATTGGAATTAGAAGAGCACGATGGCACACTTTTGGAGAGGAACCAGCGGACCGCCGCGGATATCCAGGGCCGTGAACCCTCTCACAGCTGATCGGAAAACGGCAGTATCGGATATTTGTTTTCATTCCAGGGACTCTGGATTAATGAGAAATTCGTTACACGTTCTTCGAACCTCGTGCGCTAATAACTCCCGTTTTTATATTTGGGTCCCTTCGGTTGTGAAGCGCATCTCCTCGCCAAACAAGCTGCTATTGTTCCAATTTTTCGAAAATGATAATGAAACGGAAATTGGAGGGGAAAAGAGGTCCTAACGGACTACGCTCTGGGACATGATCGGCAAACCAATCAATGTGTTAATAAAGTGCATGATTGCCATCATTATTACTTCAAGAAGGAGCGCGAGATCATTTTCATCGTATTTAGTTAATAATATCTGCGTAAATTCAAGTATTAGGATATTTTCAGTGACGAAACTATATATATAGTGCATTAGCTATGAAATCAATTTCGCCAAACTAACCCCACAGGAGTGAAATGCTTCTGGAAGCGGAATGGGAATCTTTAGAAAATAGAAGGCCTAAACAAAGGATAAATCTACTTAAATTTAGAAAAAGGACGTTCATAGACGTTGCTGACATAATGCGTCACCCATGTTATATAGGTCGTTCTGATACTGCGAAGAAAATCAGAGAAATAAATGCTAGAACAAGTCGATTCAAAAATTATTTTTTTTCCGCGAACGATACGCGAAAGCGATCGATTAGTGAAGTAGAGTCATGGTGCTTGCACTCCCTGCCACACGCCGAAAGGCGGCTTGCAGGGTACTTATGTAGATGTAGATGCAGAGGAGTTCTTACAATACAAAGCGATTTAGAAAACTGAATACAATGAAGAGTCCTAGAATTTTTTTATCTTTATTTAGAGTAATCTACGATAATTTTCGTAGCATTCACTAGATCAAAAATATAAGAATGTAATTTACTGGTACTGTAAATTTTACTGGTAAAATTGATATAATGGAGGTAAATTGCACACGGCTGTTTCAAATTAGGCCGGATATTTCCAATATCCGGCCTAATAGACCGGATATGTTTAAGGCCTCGTTCTCGAGAACCTACTGAATAGCATAAGTGGTAGTTTAAATCTGTGCTAGAAATTTGGCAATATCAACTAAGTATATAAAATATATCTCGATCAATACATACAATATTACTACTCACATCTATTATTACTCATTATTTTTGAAAGAAGTTAAAGGCGTATAACAATTATAAATAGAAATTTAAAAATGTGTGTATACAGTTTTCCTTAAATATAATTTGACTGCGAGATTCATTTAGCTTCCTTATTGACAATTCTAATTAAATATGCGCATGTAGAGTTGGCATTAATTTCCTTAAGAAACAATTTTTAATTTGATAATGTGAAAAATATTCATTCTTTTGAAAATGGAAGCAAGAATGACGCCCCTTGTACAAGAAGAGTTTACTAGCCGAACCTCCTTCGCTATCAATGCTTTAAATCAGAAATAAATACCTCAACAAGAAAATTATGCAGGACATATGAAATCATTTTATTATTTGACGTTGGTCAAAGCCTTATAATACTTCTTTTATTCTATAAAGAGATATAAAAATACTTCGAAGACTTATTGTACTACAACTTAGTACACTAGGAACGTATTTATGTATGATAAAAACATTCCTTCGACGTGACGATGTACATATATTGTATATTTATTATTAGATAATTCCATAACGTATAATATGCTTTAATTAATTTATTTATTTATGGACCATCTGCAAAATATTTTAATCTAAACGCCTTTGCGCTNACAATTCTTGCTAATGCATCATTGCTATAATGGGATGCTATGTAGTGCATGCAATAACTTTATAAACGTAAAGAGATATGTGAGTTATATAGGTGCATAGTGAAATTCTGTAGCTGAATTTTAATGGAGTAATTTTCAATTTTTCCTATCTTGAGCAAGAGTCGCAAAAGCCCAAAAATCATCAAAGCCAATGAGAAATGCCGATGCGCATTTCGCCGCTCTCAACGAGAGCATCATCATATGGACCATCTGCAAAATATTTTAATCTAAACGCCTTTGCGCTGAATTTGAACTGCAGGATACGTATATTGCCAATACATATTTCAACGCTTATGTCATCAGATTAATTGCACTACCATTATCCTCATCATCATCAGTGCTTGAAAAATATTTAGTGTAAAAATAAACATTTTTCCAATGTCTCTTGTAACACCCGTTCTCAGAGCAACACAGTCTCCGCAGAAATAAAGAAGGCATGTTCCAAGAGTAAGTTTTAAGTGCTCTGGAGATTTCGGAGGAGATAACTTGGGGCCGTGAGAAATCCTCGACTTCAAAACTGCAGATAAGCGAAAAAGACATTTTCCAGGCTATGCAGTGAACCTCTGAAGATGATATCTCGAGTTGGAATGTAGGCGATGGTCTTCTTTACACCAATTCAACATCACAAAACACTTAAAAGTGCCAAAGTGATACGGCAAAAAATGTGGCGGAAATTTGAGTGGGAATGTCGCGTTTATAAATGCCACTTTAAGAGGAATGACGCGATAAAAGGAATTGATTAAATTGAAATAGACATGAGGTAGTAGTAGTAATTTTGAAAGTGCTTCGACAACTTTTCGCACATGGGCCTTCACAGGGAATAGAATCCGGGTCCTCTTTCACCGAAGTCGATCGCGTTACCGAAATGGGTACGAGCTATGAAAAATAGCTTTATGGTCGGATCACTACCTAAGTGTATTGTCGACTTTAAACAAATATTTTCTCAGGTCATCCAAGCTGCTGTCTCGTATTTTTATAAGCCGTGCTGTAATCGCTTAAATAACGATGGTAAAAATCAATATAGGACGAAAAATCCAAATGCCATATCAGAAAAACTTAGAATCGAATAAGCAAAAATAATAAAACGGGAAATTTTTAAAATAAAAAGTATTAATGAAATAATAAGTTTTTAAAGTAAAAAAAATAAGTATAATAATAATAAAGGACTTTATTCAGGGCGAGATTGAGACTAACAAGTCTCTTCTTACATCTAACCCTTCGTCATATGAGACAAGAAAAGAGAGAGATAGCTTGCAAAAGTACAATGAAGAAAACTACTTTGTGGATTAAAAAACCTAAGCCAAGAGCTCAGGGAAAATCTCCACTGCAGGAAAACACCCTCAAGAAGGAGGGTGTGAAAAACCTGCGAAACCTACAGATAGAAAACTAAACTTGATGATTAAAGTAGATTAATAGATTTATAAAAGACATGAAGACAAATCAATAGAAATAAACAAAAAAGAACGAATAACGAAATAGAGTTATAAAAGACATGAAGACAAATCAATAGAAATATCCAGAAAATAACGAATAGCAACACATTAACATAAAAAACCTGTATCTTACAAAATTATCAGAGTATAAGGAGCAGCTGTAATGTAATAGTTGAAGAATGGGAGGTTATCGCTGTAACCCTAGTAACCTAAATAACCTTATTTCTGGGTCGCTGAATAAAGATTTAAAAAAGCATACATTATTGAAGAATTTTAAATTTCTAATAATTGAAAGTGGATAGGAATAACCCAAAAGTCCACACGAAAACAAAAGTTTGACTTCCGATGAATACTATACGGAAAAAATAAGTCAAGTTAATGAAAAGGATTGAATCAGAGTCAGAAGTATAGAACAGGGATGTAAAGTGTGAGAAGAAATTCAACCTGAAAAGGTAAAGAATTCGTTTTAAAAGTTTCAAAAGTATGATCACAGCAAAAATTTTTAGCGATGTTAATTTAAAAGTTGTATTTTTTATCAATATCGGTAGCGGAGTGGTTAGCTTACTGGAGCTCCATCCCCAATATCCAATGGGTTCAACCACGGCCTAATTGTTTTTCCCGATAGGGAGTGATTGTATGAGTTCCCGATTTTTCCTATAAGGGTCAGTAGCAGGAGGAGCATCCGGCCGTTAAAATTAGCGTCTAAACCAACTTTATCATCATCACCACCAATCATCAAAAAGCACTATCCGGCCCCTAAGTAATGGGCATGAGTAAAGTTTTTTTCAATTTGAAGTAGAATTTTCTGTCATTTACATCTGTTTAAAACACTCAACCATCATCCCATAGTTTTACGAGTAGGGGAAGGGAATTGGGAGGTTCCTAAAGGAGTATCCTTGGACACTCTTCACTACAAACCGGCCCTGGCTATTTGTATGATAATTTGTTAATTTCTCCATGAGTGTTTCATGCATCAAGTCACACTCATTTTAACACAAACCAAGCCCTTACATTGCATCTCATTCATGACTATCTGACTCTAAATAATTACGGAAGGTTTGAAGTCATTAATTCTGGTCATTTAAAGGGATTTCCTTTTACAAAAGTAATACTCTCGGTGAAGCTCTCCTATTCAAGAGCTATTAGCGTCATTTCAAAGGATTCTTTTTTACTTTTGAATGTTTGCATTTAATTCCTATGTGCTCTGCAAATTACACGCGATGAATGCGATAAAGCGTTCCCATGGCATGTGAGGGTCGTATAACAAGGATCGAGTATCACTCCGCGCGATATTGTTCCACGCATTTAGCGTATGAAAGCATTTACTCACAAGGGCTGCATTTGTAGGCTACTTCGACGAACTTGGAAGAACCGGGGCAGATGTCATCCACTGCGGCTCCACCGCTGAGCTCTTTGGCAGTCACCTGGAACTTGCATTGCCGCTTCTTCTGGCATATCTCGACCACCGTTTGAAGCAGCGAATACTGCAACAGAAAAAGAAGAGAAACAATTTACACCACGAGCTAAACCTCTTGAGGAAGGCATACCAAATGTATTACATTAGCCCGAACAATTCTTGCTAATGCATCATTGCTATAATGGGATGCTATGAAGTGCATGCAATAACTTTATAAACGTAAAGAGATATGTGAGTTATATAGGTGCATAGTGAAATTCTGTTGCTGAATTTTAATGGAGTAATTTTCAATTTTTCCTATCTTGAGCAAGAGTCACAAAAGCCCAAAAATCATCAAAGCCAATGAGAAATGCCGATGCGCATTTCGCCACTCTCAACGAGAGCATCATCAGGCGCAGAGGGCGGCTGAAGTCAAAGGTGGCAAACCAGGAACTACAGAGAAACAAAAGGACACAAATCAGCGGAATTCAGCAGACAATATAATTTCGTACCTAAATCTAAGTCGGTTCATGACAGCATTGCGATTTTTGTAAATGTATAGATTCTCCCAAGAATTAAAACCAGAATTAATACAACAAATTAACTTTAAATCAGCCACTGAAATATTATGTGCTTGCTCAACCTTATGCTTTGTTACACTAGAATCAGAGAATCAGCCTGATTTAAATGAAATAAATGTTAGTTGAACCTTGTGATGACTCTTCTTCTGGTTTGCCCAATGTATTTAAGAGCACAGTCAGGGCAAGTGATCTGGTAAATGCCGGATTTGCGCAATAGAGGAATTTTGTCCTTGGTGGACCCCAGTGAATTCTTAATAATAAAATCGTTAAAATAGCAGACTTATATTTCTATGTTCACAAATGTTCAGTAAACCTTTATTTAGTGCCGGAAAATAAGGAAGTTTGATAAAATTTAATAAAGGAAGCTTCACCGAAGGGAGAAAAAGTGGGAAAATCGTAGATCAAACGTTTGTACTTATGAATTTTGACCAAATTGTCGATAAGATAAGAATTAAAACCCAACATAGCAGCAGTGTCCTTAATAAAGTGGCACGAATTGCCATCGGTGATACATTTCGTTTGATTTTCCTACCTTGTATGCAAGTTTCATGCAATACAGAAAAAATGAAATCAATCACTAATTCATTTCACTTTACCCTAATGAAAAAACAACGTGAGAATATGTTCTGGCTAGATGGTTCAACCACTTCCCTGACGCTACCGAGATATCTCGTAGAAGAGAGAGATTTTAAAATCCAGTCACGCCCGAAAGAACACGTATTTGGGATTTCCTACTTTTTGACCGTTTTTTACTTTCAAAAAGGATTCTCAGTTAAGCTGTCAGGCGTACCGTGCTTGTCTAGCATGCTTTCTTTTATATGCGTTTCATTTGTACGTCTTTTATGTTTTACCTAATATGTGGATATACCGTATACAGGTTAAAGTTTAAGGAAATAAAAAAAGTCAAACATAAAATTCAATAGCTATCCAAAAGAATAATTGGAAGGGGTTAATTGAAGAGAGCATACGCACAGAACGTGAAAGATTCTAGGTTCCAATCCGGGTGCTGTGAGACATTTTTCATGTCTGTTTTTCCTTGGAATTCTTCCTAGGTGCACGCCTTTACGTGCTAAGTTACCTTTACCCTTTTCATTGTGATTTATCTTTCTCTCAGTCTTGTTCATGGCTGAGATTATGCGGAAGCTGCTGAGATATGAGTGATGCTGAATAATGGCATTCTTCCGGTTCATTAATTATCGAGTACTATGAAAAGTGTTATTTGTGCCGCCTTTTGCTGCTGTTACCTGGACTCTACTAGTATAGTACTATTGGACTCTCGGTTCACAATCACTGAGGAAAGAGGGGCTAAATCACCTCATTCCACGTATAATAAACCAGATTCCCTCTCACCATAAGTACTGCAAGTAAAAGACTGATAAAAGTACTTGATTATTTTAAATTCATTCCCTTGGGGAGAAAGGTTTCTCATTGATACAATAAGACATTTCTTTGATTTCAGATGAAATATAAATATATTGCATATGAAGATATATTTATGCTTGCACTCTACATCGCACATATAATATCACAAAGGAAAATAGATATTACCCAATGCTCATACTCTTGACTGATAAGTGACAAGATGGAGCAGCCGTCGAGGAAGTTCATTGTTCCATTAATTGAAATGAAATTCGTAATGCAATTGAGATCAAAGTAATTTGTGTGTCATGCTAACTTGGTGGAATTTTGAGGGCAAACATTAATTATTCTCTGTTGTCTGCATTTGCAAAACACAAATATTTTCGAAGCAAATAACAGTGAGAATAACCCTTGTTTCTTCCTTCGGGTTAAAAAGAAAACCTAGCAATATAGATTACGCTAGTCAAGTGACATCACAAAATTCATCGGAGGTGTACATAGCGATAGAAGCGTTTTTCAGGAGGGAATTCATTAATTGATGTAATCCGTATTTACTTCATGACCTTATGTGGGGTTGGAACGTAATTACCATTCGGTATCACGCATTTTGCTGATCTGCACATTCAGTGTCGCAGTTAATTTCCATAAATCGCCAGAATTAGCAGCCATAAACGGAGTGTTGATGCTTTCGAGCCAAAAAATAAAACAACTGGGAAGTTGTTAATCCAAACGAAGCGTAGTAAACTTTGTTTGCTGTAATATAGAAGTTGGGCATATTGGTAATAGTTCTCTTCTATGGTCTTGGATCTAGTGTTGGGATATTGCTTATGGTTTTCCTTCAGAAATTTGATCTTAACGAAGAATTTAATATTGAATACTGCATGATAAAATTTGCGTCCATGAATATTGATTAGAGGAAAATATTGGGGAGGGGTAATCAGTGGTATAGTTGCATACATTTCATGACTTGTAAGGTTTCAAAATATCTACCTTGGTGGATCTTCAGTAGTTGAATTTAAGTAATAAATCTGAGAATTTACTTTTGCCCACAAATTCCGTACATTGACTGATTATAATATAGGTTTCGAGCTCTAATGAATATCTTAATACGCTTAGAAATGAGTTCGATTTAAAATAGTCCAGTTTATTTAGGTTACTAGGGTTACGGCGATCACCTCCCATTCTTCAACTATTACGTTACAGTAGTTTTTTCCTGATATTTCATCAATCCATTGAACAATTAACTTTGCTTTCACTAACTATAATTTTCTTTAAGATATATATTGTCACTTTTTAGTATCTTGTCTTTAATCTTCCCAAATAATTACTGTGTTCTTGTGAGATCCTAATTACCTTTCCCAAATTATTTCTGACAGTTCTGTTATTGCCTGTATTTTTCTTATTGGATGCATTGCCTAGAAATAAAAAATGAGGAAAGTAGTTAATTTCAATAAAACTATTTGACCTTTCCATAAACGTGAATTTTGCCTGCTTTTTGCCATTTTGTAAGTAATCCCGCCCATAGTAAGTAAGGCCAAATTCTCTGATATTTTTAAAATGTGAATAAATCACATTAAAAACCTTTCTATATTTATATCAACGATTTCTCACACTTAATAATAAAGTTATCATCATTGTGAGAAACTCGTTTCAGAGATATGAAAGTAAGGAGACATGGAAAATAGAAAATTGTAGACTCATTGGTGAAACCATATAGAATAGAAGAACTATCTAATGTAATAAGAACTAAGTAATGCACAGTGATGCTACCTAAAAATCAGCTCTTACAGCAATGTCCTCGGAGACGGAAATAGAAAATTTAGTGACTCCCAATTTTTTGCAAATTGTGGTTCGATTAATATTGCAATCGTTTTTAACGAGCGTAATCTCAGTTATATTCCTAAGCTATCGTAAAATCTCCGTAAGAAACCATTTACATTTTAACCCTTTGTATACAGATGTCTTTCGCAAAATTTAACCATATGGAACGGCCTTTCAAAACCGTAACAAATGCAGAGGGTGAAAGTTGCCGATGAAAGAACATTCTAATCGACATTTTTTCTGCATATTGAAAGTCATTGGACATATTAATTTTATATTTTATTTTCGATTACGAATCACGATGTGGTTGATAAATCACTTTAATCTGTTGAAAAATCCGCGATTTTGATGAACTGTTTCTATAAATATCAGTGATATATGGATCAACTTTTTAATAGATATCCTACGCCGTTATGCGTAATTAATAATTTCATAATAGAAAAATAACTGGAATACACTCAACACCATATCAACTCAATCATTACATTTTAATACATCCCTAAGATAAGTTTTAAGCGATTATAATAATTTCAGGTTTATTCTCAATAACGGGCCAGAATACTTGGAAATCCATCAAAATATATATCTGGAATAACTTTTGATGCAGATCAGAAAAAAGAGAGAGTACGTTTATGGATTTATATTCGAAGGTGCCCAATCCATAAATGTTATGAGTTGACGAAGGTTATTAATAGCCACGGTTTTTTATATCTAATGAAATAGATTGGATTAATGTAGCATTGCATGAATTACGCGTAGTTAATTGAACACCGCGATGAAATTTACCGATGACTCTTGAATGCGAGATGATGATTTACTTCAGTGTCAATTGGAATAAGACTGACGTTGACATGTAATGGTAATCATTACCTAAATTTCCATTACGGAATCCAAAATAACTAAGAGCGATTAAAAATGAAAAATACCTTACAGATATCGCAATTCCAATGTATTTTTAGAATTGGAAGCGGAAAGCCATTTTTCCCTTCATTTTATCAATCCATGGAAAATACCTTTGAATAAACATTACGCAGCCTATGACGTCCTCGGTAATACATATTGATTCACACGTTAAAAAGGTTGGCATACTTCGTGTTATATCTAATTTATCTATTTATTCAGTCGATTATTACTTCAGTACATTACTATTATTTGAAGGCATCTTTTAATGTCATTAAATTTGTGAAATATTATTTAATGATAAGTATATATGATTTAATAACCATGAAAATTCGATTCACAGATTTAAACCTGAAAATGTTGTGTCCAGTGAGCCTTGGGGACTGAATCAGCTGCTATGAGAAATAAAAATGCATTGTAAAGTTAATATCGTGTTATAATGAAGCCATAGTTCCAAGTTAGGTCTGACAATCTTCAACAAGATA
The DNA here is from genome assembly GCA_000376725.2 of Ladona fulva. Classification (NCBI taxonomy): domain Eukaryota; kingdom Metazoa; phylum Arthropoda; class Insecta; order Odonata; family Libellulidae; genus Ladona; species Ladona fulva. The sequence goes on from KZ308983.1 coordinate 140,642, forward strand.
TACCTGCAGATAAGGTTGGAGAGATAAATCTTGGTCATCGACGTTTGAGAGTAAAATATTGCTAACTCTAGTCTGCAATGCTTTACCTCTTGATACTATCAAATTAAGTTTAATTTGGTTTTATCTCGATATGGATGGGAAAACCCATGGCCTGAAATGACACGGATTTAGCAGTTGAAGCACTCTGATTCTATGAGTAACAAGGGATATACGGAAGCCACGAAAACCTTTTCGAAGAAACAGAAAAATTGCGGTAATAATGCGAGCCCATGTTCCCACTCCCTTTGAGCTTTAGGGATCAAACTCCATGGGCTGATGTCCCCACGAGTAATATGCGATGGCCGCCGGGCTAAGGGTCATTAAAGCCAGTACATCCTAAAACTGAAAGCCCTTACAACTTTTCCCTGCGAATCAGTGTCTGTCCTTTGGAGAACTTCATGCTATTGCATACTTTTAAATATTGTAAACCGTTAGATAGTCAATTTAAAGCAGAATATTGACTTTTTGGGGTGAAATCGATCGGATATTGAGCCAAAATCACCTCGCGCAAGTCTTTTTTCTTTATTGGCGGGAAGCTTTTTTCGTCGACGGCGAAACCTGCAGTTTTTTTCGGGCGAACAGCGGCGAACCCGTAACGAAGGGTTTAATGATGGCCAAGTTTAACGAGCAACATTAGCTGAACGCCGTTAAAAGTGGCGATTGACATGTCCATCGCAGATAATGATGGGGGCTCCTCGATTTGATGCATTGGAGGGAAAGAATGGGATTGAGAGGATTTGGGAAGGAAAACAAGACATGAGAGGGCAAAGGAAGATAACAAATGAGGATACGGCTGGCTAAAGATGCCAATTGGAAGATGCTTCATTTTTATTTCCCAATTTAGTCTATTGCCAATTCCTCATTGCGTTCGTAAAAGGCTGTTACTGAGAGAAATTTTTGCCAAAGGAATAAATCCAAATTCACAATAATACTCCAAATGCGTGAACCATTTTCAGGTAAAACTGTCATATTGCCTAATTGTTGAAGTAGAAAATCCGGTGATAAAAGACAGTTTCTTGAAGTTAAACACAGCATAATTCTAGCACTTTGAATCTCTTGCAGATACGGACTATGAAATATAAATGTTTCCCAGAGACGGAATAATACCTCAGAATTCAAGGAAACTTAGCACCACAGAGATTCTGCATGATAATATTTAACTTACCTAATTTTAGAAACAGACTCGAGATTTAAGTCAACGCGCAAGTAATAACATTCGGCTCTTGGTATACTATTTTATTATGCGGAACGATTTCCACTCGGGAAAATTGAATAGCTTTCCCGCTATCAGATACTTTCTTAAATCGGCATAGCAAAGAACCTAGGTACGTAAACATCATATCCTTAAGCGACTGCTTTTCATTAACAGAGCATGTGAATGCAAACGAAGACGGGTTGATTAAAGGCATTAAAAGGCAAAATTACAGGGAAGGTTGCACTTAGCTATGATCTTAAGGATTAAGAGTGTCTCGCGCGGAGGAGGTTAGACGATCGCTAGGCGAAAACTCGACGATATCAGCGTAACTCTTAGGAAACGGAGTGGGGAAAATGCGGTCGAGAGGTGTATTAAAATTCTCGGCTGCATTAAGCGTCGGAGTAAATTGAAAGCTATGAGGTCTCTGGGGCTGACTCCCGGATTAAAGCCAGAAACCGTTAATTAGGCTAAAATCAAACAATGCGGAATACTTCGAGCAAAGGAGATGGTGAATCTTTCACGGCAGAAAATTAGATTTTGCTGATTTATCCGGTGTTGGGCGGTAAACATAAAATTCGATGAATCCTCGTCGGAATTATTAAAAGGGATGGAATGCAAAGGCCATCCATTCTATATTTGACCCACCAAACCGAGCTTTGTGCTCAGTGGTCTTCCGCTGCTAAAGAACGATGCCTCGTCTAGTCTCTTCAATCATTCACGCTTCTGAGGAAACAAATTAAATCGAAGGATGTTGAAGGGCTTCGATTTTAATTTTTTTGATACACTTGAATGGAGGGCTGCTGTTATAAATACGACCGCTTATTTAAGCAAGCATTTCCTATCTAATTAGTTTTAAGTTTAACGATGCGTCAATATCGTAGGTACTGGCTGCGAAATTGTGACAAATCAGGTAATTTTCATTTGCCTTATCGCACGAGAGAAAAAATCTATCGTTTGTTTTCATTTTTGCCTCATTTTATTCACGGCTGAGATAAAATAGTAGCTACTGAGGTATGGGTGATGCTGAATAATTGCATGCATCATGTCCACTCCCAATTGAATCCTATAGGAAGCGTTAATTTAAAGGTCATGCAGCACTTATGTGGAATGGTTCCTTACTCCTCTTCCTGTCAAGTAACCCGCTTTCCATATCCAAAGCTTTTGGTAGCTAACAGTGGAAGTTATAATGAATCGTTTCTGCTCATACTTCGTGGAAAGACATAATGAAAGATAAGAACCAAACACTCTGTGATTTCCACTAGGTATATTTAAGAATTACAAACATTTTAATTTTTGTTTTTCAATGGTGGGAGGTTCCAAGATACGACAAGCCTTTTGGTTGATAGCCCTACTCTAGGAGTATTTGCGATCTGTTTATTTGTTAAAATATTTTCTTAAATCTTTATTTCGCAAAAAATGTAGTAAAGTTTTGTTTTGTTATACCACGTAATATCGTAAAACATCCGAATTTCTGGAAAATTGTTCTAAAGAAATGTCAATTAAATAGAAATGTAACAATAGTTGACGGAATCCTCAAAATAATGCATTAGGGCCAAATACCCAGCTTCTAACTTCTAATCGATTCCAAGTATGTTCATCAGTTTATCTAAGCAAGTAAGCAAGCATGCCTCATTCCCACTCCAAAGTTATTTGTAGAACATTTTTGAGGGGTTGAACCCAGCCAATCTTTTGGATGATGAAATAGTATCAGACAAATATGGTTGACTTCATATAAGAATATAATATCGTACTTCAGCAATCCTAAAAGTTTAATGAGTTGTGTGACGCCATTGCATTGAAAGCCAAAGAGAAATCGCTCTAAGCAAAGGGTCAATTTTCCGCCCAAAATAGATCGCAAATGGAAGCAGATAAGTCGTGGTGATATACATATATTATACCGGCCGTGATATACCGGCGTATTGGTCGTCATATTCAGTTGATAATAATTGCTTATTGGGTGTTCACCCTCACACATGGTTCATTTTGTCTTTGGTTCTGTTTCCATTGCGTTTGGGTCTGACCTCTAACAGCCGCAACCCCCTTGGCAACGCCCCTTTCCAAGCAATATTGACCATGATCCTCGTTGTTGATCCCTTATTACACATTTTAAAACGGAATTATTTAATTTATGCCAAAGTTGTTGGGAAGTTACTAAAACGTGTAGTATTACCAAAAACCTGAAGCCGATGGACACAATTACCATATTTTCACCAATATTAGACTTTATTCGTGCATGTCTTTCGCATGTATCCCCAAGGGTGCGGACGTTAGGGTTCAGGAATCGCTGGTGTAATGTAATAACCGTGTAAAACAGTGTCACTCAGTCCGCGACAACGATTAAAGAGTTGGATGACCGAGTCCTTAATTCAGCGGTATTTCATCACAAATGGATAACGAACCAGTTTATTGTAATTGGTCTCTGCGGTTACGAAATTAAATTGACCCCATCCTTAATATAAAGAATAATTCTGAACAAGGCATTTCAAATTTACTACCAAACTATAGTAAGAATCAAAATTAAACTGTTAGCTCATAGAACAATCATCGACAGTCAACTGATGGTTATAATAGACAAGAAACACTCCTCGACCATAAAAGAAAGAATCATGATGTATTTGATGGTTGTTGAGTGTTGTTTGTCTGACTCATAAAACTGTTTGATTATAGTTATTAAACATAAGTTAAAGACAGCATAACCGAGTGACATCCCTTATTATAAAGGAAAAATGAACACAAAACGGGTCTTTTAAAAATATATATTACAACTTATTAACAATCAATCAATAATTACCAACCAATTTTTCAATCTTAAACCTTACACTGTATAATAATAATATTGGTTATAATCATAATTATATGCACATACATTGATTATAATCATTGAATAAGAATTGATTTTGTCCTTGGGTGGCGTTCTGCCACAAGGCATCAATAAATATTATTATTAGTTTTCATTTCACAAAATTATGGACTCCCGAATAGCTAAGGGGACGCCGCGTTTCCTTTGACGAAAGCGGTTTGATTGTCCCGTCGAGAGCCCATACGTGCGAAATTACCTCAGCCGTCGAAGCACTCATAGCAATAATATCACTGCATTATTTTGAAAGAAAACTCTTATATTTTACGTCATTTTCTGGTTGACGATACAATATACAAACGTGACAAGCCAAGGTCATGGAGCAGTAAGCCGTGACATTGTTAATCATATGATAATTTATGTAGATGCATTCGCAAAACGTGAGTTTTCTAGCTGGACTTTCACATATCACTCTCACTCACTCATCTCACGCATATATTTGCATAAAAAGAGTGTGAAATAATTAAGGCTATTTCCAGAAAATTTAGTGAATGGTGAATTTAGTGAAAAGTAGGAGTTGGTTACAAATGAAGAACGTGGAAAAAGTTATTAACTTATCTTCGACCTCGATAAAATCAACTGTGATTCGTAGATGATGAAAATGGCATGATAATGATCTAAAAATCATAGGAAAAACATAAGCATAAGTTTGAAACCTGCTATAGATTAATTTTTATGTGAATAATTATGTAATTAATTTGTATTTTGCACATATTTATTTGACTTAGTTGTGTTGATTTGTTACTTGTGCATGCATTCGTGTATATAGATGTTATTTGTTATACCTTATTGCTTGAAATTCACTCTAAAATGGAGGCATCAATGTATGAGAATATATTACATAAATGAATAAATTCGAGAGGTTCAATATGTCAGAGGACAGCCCCGACTTCACTCGTTTTAAATACGGATAAAAATAATAACAACGAAATGTTGGTTACGCTCAGACGCCAACTTTATTTTTCGCATATGTATGTACGTTTACGACATTCTCTAATTGGAAGTTCAATAATGACAGAGAGATACATAAAAATAAGGTAAAAAATCGCAAAAACATATCGCAAATTAGCAATATAGGCATGGATGCGCTACCCTGCGTAATTGCTGATTCGGGAAACATTATGGTACGAGGGTCGTTCAATAAGTCCTTAGAAAATCCAAGAGACCGCGCTCGTAGTATCATAAATACCTTGTTTTTGAACGACTGTACGTTCTAATAAGTGAACAAGTTGTTGCAGGTGAAACAACCTTCAACGAGAGGAGAAGAAACTAGAATCGATTCCGTTTGCATGCAAATTTCAGCAGCGATGAAGCGGTGAATGAAAGTCTTGGGGATTAGCGGGTGAACGATTCATAAGCTAATAAATAATACATAGTCTTTGCTAAAGAATCAGATGGGGAAAATTGTTAACTCAGTCATGCATATGCGGGGAGTTCTGCCAGAATCCAGACGAGCTTCCCGGGCGATTTATTCACCGAGATGAATTATTCAGCAAAAATTAAAGTTGTTTCGCACTTATCCTAATTTTAGCAAATGAATAACATGAGTGCATATTCCTACATTGCAACACTTCTAATTTCAATTTTATGCAACTTTTTTGTTTTTTTCCATTCTTATATTTTTGTTTATCTTTGTAAATGCAACCACATAAATGTTGCTGAGAGATTTCGTTAGTTGGCCGATGTAAACATGGGCATCTTTATTTCAATCCCTTCTCTTTAAATACACATTTTGCTAAAGAACTTGGTTATAAGATGGACATTAATTATGGTGATTTTAGGGAAACTTGGGATGATTATTTTAAAATGGATTACGTACTGAATTCACGTATATTCACACATGTTTAATGCTCCTTACTTCACCATTATTCATCCATCCTGTCATATATAATGCATGCATCCTTTATGACAGTATGGATGGAAAGTGGATAAGTGAGGAGCAGTAAACATTTGTGAAAGGAAAACTTAAATATAGTTATAAAATACTTTGAATGAAACGTTTTTTTCGTTGTGGGTTTTTTTTTAATGTATAACCTGTAATTCTTAACAGTAAATAGTGTTCATGCAAACTTCTGGTTGAATACCTTCGGGACTAGAGCTTTTAAAGTAATTTCAGCTCTTCAGCTCTTGAGGATTGAAAAAACAACTGTGGCTTTCTTTTGAGATATTCGGCTTTAAAATGAAAGTGTATAAAATATATTTTTTAAATCTTAAAATTTAATTTTGAAATACAGTGTACTTGCGAACTCGTTCTCTCGATGACTTGTGTTTTTTGTAAAACGTATCCCACGAGAAGATGGTACAGAAAGAGGAAATAAAATAAACGATAAAATGAAAAATGAGAATATAAAATCTCCAAGGAGGTTGCAATCCATAAACACTTCACAATGTGTAATAACAATTCAAAGAATCCATAAGTAAAGCATCTTCTTTTTGCATTGGATACTGGGTTGATTTGTATGATTTGAGTACCAAAGAGATATCTTATGTAATCATAAGATCACACTATTCTTTCTATACCTTACTGAGTAAATGTATCCACAAAACAGTCTTTTATTCATAGAATAAATATTTCACCTAGAATTATTAAAATGAAAGGCATTTAAATTCAAAGATTCTCTCTAAATCGTTATTCTTGTTTGTAATTCGAGAGTACATTAGTATCAATTCTCTTTGCATTCTTTTGCATTCCTTATATTTAAAATTCCAGAGCAGTGAGGACAGTCTCTGTATCTCTGGCTTACGAACTAGGTTCACATTAATATCCTTAAGGCTAACGAGAGCGATTGCGAAATAACAGTTATTTACTCTGAATTTTACGCTAACCACTAATTTTATTTCCCACTTAGATAAAAAGAATTTGAAACGTAAAATCGAAAAAGAGTCTCAGAACTCTTCAAGGAATTTTGCAAGAAACCTGAAACTAAACGTTATGCTCCAAAGATTTTTCAGCTGGGCGATTCCAGGCGATAAAACGTTACGACCGCATTCCATCTCCTTAAATTTTCGCCATTATGACTCTATGGCATACTCAGTGCCTTGATCCTTCCCTTCTGAACCCATAAAAACGTACCTCAGCCTCTTCATATTTCCTCATAAAGTCGAATTCAAATCCTATCCTCCGCATTTTCCTTTGTCCTCATTCTCATCCAAGTGAATGTAATCACGAATCCGTACATTTGTGCACGTACCTTCACGTAGTCGACTTCCAAGGTAATCACATCAATTACCTTGTTTGTTAAAACCATATCTATAAAGATACATCTCTATCATTACATTCAAATTTTACTTCAAACAAATCCATGTATCTTTTGTTACATTTTATTCTCTCTTTTAACCCCTACCCTGTCGTTGAGGAGTTATTAGGTCATGTTTGAGGATTTCTTCCTTAGCTAAGCAAAGGTAACTGGTTCTATCAAAACTTACTTCCGTTTCCTGACCGCCTTAAATCTCAACCTCAAAACAGTATCATCGCCAAGAATGCTCGAAGCAACTCGAGAATGTTGTGCCTCCGCATTAATCGTGGTTTTATAAAATATTGAAATTTCGTAAAATTATTCAAATTCGTGATTTTAGAAAAGAATATGCAGTTCCGCTAAAAAAAATCAATTGTGTAAAATTGTTCAATTTTGTGATTCTCTTCAAGGATATGCAGTTTCACAAAAAAATGCAACTTCCTACAAATTGGCAATATCCATTTTCTTTATGAGTATATGAAGTCTCTCAAAATGCTGAAATTTCGATGGGATGTTTGTGATTCGATTTTAATGAATACAAGACAGATTTGCACCATCGTGAAGGACGCCACTCAATCTAGCCAAAGAGCCTTTCTTTCAGTTCAAATTCTTCAAATATCCAAGCATTAATAACCGCCTTTCGCGCTTTTTGGCACTCGTACTCCTCACATAATCCATCCCAACTGCGTTCGGTTTACACAAATGCTTCTCTTGAGGCGCCCAAGTTTAGCAATCATTCAACAGACATACAGCCATTTCTATTTACAGTTCTTTCAAGAGTTCCTTACATTTAATCTCCCTGGAAAGTATTCAAACCGGGGGCTGGTCTGAGAAATTACCCTCCGGTAGCAGATAGGGAGCAAGCGAGGCTTACCAGGGGCAGATCAGAGCGAAAAGGAGTAAACTGTTGTTTGCTTTTGTTTTCCCTGCAGAGCCAGATTACATGATACGAATTAAGTGCAGCACAACGATCCTATGAATAAAACTTTTCAATGCACATACCCAGGAGAAAACGGACGTGAAAAAGACTTACTAGACTACTAGACTGGGACTCGAACCCGGATCATCCATTTTCCGGACGGCTGTTCTAATATTTAGGTATCTAATAGATAAACTTTACGATACGAATACGAGAATAGGTTAAGCGATCAATGGTTCGAGGAGCCAGCAAGTGGCAGGTCTGGGTTTGATTCCCGTTCTTGTAAGATTCTTTTCTCCTCCGTTTCTCCATGAGTGAACCCTACCTCGTGCACAATTAAACCATTGCCTTCCCGTAGCATTCAACATGGGATGACCAAAATTAAAGTTATTATTTAGCAATATTCATAACTCAGTAACTTTCATATTATCCATAAACAAGGCTTTGGTTAGAGTAAATTATATTTGCATCATGATTTTACATGAGGCAAATGAAAAACATAACGTTCCTCAATGTATGGTAGCAGGAATCTTCACTGCTGACCACATATCAGCCACATTCATTTCCACCATGGAATGCGATCAAGTGTACAAGATCATTCTCAATTACAACAAGCTCACAGTTTATGCTAATATACTGTCATTGCAAACCATTATCCCATTGACTGTGAAAGCCTTTTATTCCATCACAGACCTTTCGCGACTGCGACAACAGCCCTACCATCTACCTCGTATATAAATAAGCGAATATCATAATTATCTGCACCTACTTTCACCCCATGGATGGAGAGGGGAATCCTAACTATGAACGCGACAATTGCTATGTTCCTTCCCGCAGCATCGGCGCCAAAATCACCGGAAAAGAAAATACAAAGCCAGCACGTGAGGGTAATGGGCGGCTATAAAATTCCGAAAGAGCCATGCCTCTCACCGCACATCGCTTTACATACTTTTTTTTCCGCCGACATTTCCGAACGCTCTCCGTCACGCCGTTATCTCATAACCAAGATTGAATGCCTGTGATCTAGACGAATGAAATCGGGATCCCTCGGCCTTATTACCGATATCACGGCGACAGATAAATGGCGCAGATTTACGCTGACGAAAATGGGGCATTTTTTTCTGCGGATTTGCATTGGACGGTGGACTTAATTGACCCTTGCATGTCCCGCTTCGGGCGGGATAATAGCACTCGATGAAGGGAACAGAAAAAGTAGTCTTGCGGGAGAAGAATTGAGGAGGAGAGAGTTTATGGAGAATGGCGGAGAATGGAGCGGAAAGAATGAAAGGGAAACATTGGATCACAGGAGATAAAGTAGGGGAACAGATGTATATAGTGCCGTCGATACATTTGCCATGTCATCCTGAGACAACAATCACCACGATTAATTGTTTAATTTTTCTTCTTCGATTAATAATTGTTTCGTAACGCTCTAAGTGTTGCGTTCTCGCTTTCTTAATTGTTGATTATCTCTCGACTCACATATCCACAATCTTAACTTCTATTATTGTTACCAAACGCTACTCAATGTGCAGAAATCAATCATTGTATCACTTGTATATAAATGTGCTTAATGTACTGTACTCGTATGTATAATTGTGTAAAATTGATTTTTTTATTAATGGCTTATAATTATGTATCATTGATTTATTACCAATCTATATATATTTATCCACTGAACAATTTATATGTGCATATGAAGTGTATCTATCATGAGCATTTTGTTCTTGTAATGTTCTTCCACATTTTTTAGCTATTAAAGGTATCATTGGTAGGTTTGCGCAGGTTTTTCTCACCTCACAGCTTCATAATGTTAAATAAATAACATCATGAAATATGACTATGTTGTAGATAGAAGAGGAAATATTTGGTCTCAATCTCGCTCAAATGAAGACAATTTATTATCATTCATATAACTATTTATTCATCTCATGTCCGAATTTACCGTTTAATTTTCCAAATACTTTACATAATGACCTTTAATCGCTACAGTTCATTTATCAATGTTGACAGCTCGACATTTTCTGCTTTTTCTCTTTGAAGCGCCCGTACAATCTTCCGATTTAAAAGAATTATTGACGTCTCATTGATTTCTGCGACCTGAGGCGGTTTCCTCACTTTACTGCCGTTTGAATCCGACCCTTTGATGTACACGATAAACCGATAGCAACGATTAACTCTTAATTTTTTGAAGGAAATGAATAGCATAAACAGCATGAATTAGTTTCATTTTATAAAGTTTATAACTTTAACCCCCTACAATATACATTTTCACCGCAAATAATGTATAGTTCATCATCGTAATTGCTTTTCTACGTTAAGGAAAATCATGCACAAACGGTTAGTAGCAATTTGCCGAATGATTGTGCTGTTTTGTAGTACTGATATTTGATCACGGCTTCTTGGTCTTACGTGCGATCTGATTGATAGATAATTTCATTTCCGCTTATCCAAGGAACGAATGTAATATGAATTGTTAAGGTTTTCAATAATAGAAGACAATTCATAATTGACAACTATTCCATTGACAATTTACCAGTTTCCGAGACAAATAAATGAATCGACGGCGCGACATCCTGTGTACATTTACATATAGTGGGCGACATGAAGTCTTCAACGATATTAGTAGTAGCAACAGTAGTATTTCGACAACTAAAGGTCGTTTCGCACGAAGGCCCCAGCGGGAATCGAACCCGGGACCGCTTCCACCGGACGCGCAGCCCACTTGGCTATCCCGAGACTCTTCAGCAATATTGGCTTTTGTGATTGCGTAAAAACGAAAATCATGACGAGAATGATAAGCAGAATACGACATTGGGGAACAAACTATAGGAAATAATAGACTCAGAGAAAGCGAAGAGATATCAAAATAGAGGAGGAGGATTAGAGAAAAAGGAAGTAAGGGTAACTGATGGAAAAGGACAGATGGAAAGGAAAGAGCATTAGTTTAAGGGATACAAAAGATAAGCAGCCCTTAGGGTAGCGATGAAGAAGAGTTGTCTGAAATAATTACGATATAAAGCTGAATTTTAAGAGGATAAATGAGATAAAGTGGAAGAAAGGTAAATACAAAAGAGAGTGAGAGGCGAGAAGATAAAGATGGCGATTGACGTAAAATGTTAGAGGAAATGTTTCATTCCGACGAAATAAGTAAAGGAGGAATGATAAGAGAGGACCGGTAGTGAGCACTGAGGAGATGATGATGAAAAATGGGGGGTAATAAATGATGAAAGAAAAGAGTGACACGGAAAATGAGGGAAGACCGAGGAATTATGAAGAGAAGCTGCGATGCAAGAGAAGAGAGATGAGGGAAGGAGAATGCGAGGGGATATACGTCGACTTATGCCCTGTGTATCACTTCTCTGGAAAGTGGCAGGGGTTGCTTACGCCAGGAACTTCTTCAACGTTTTAGAAGTTCAGAATGAAATTGGATAGTGGCGGCTTTAATATAATGGTGGTGGTTTTATTTAACGCATATGATAATAACAATAATAATAATGCGACTTCATTAAGGTAAGATTGAGAATATCAAGTCTCTTCTTGCGCGCAACCCTGCGGCATGTAAAATTTAAAAGAGATAGATTGATAAAAGTGCAAAGAAGAAAACCACTTTGAAGATTTAAAAAGCGAATTTTGTACTTAGGAAAAAATCAATCACAGCAGGAAAACACCCACAGGATGGAGGGAATTAAAAACCAGCGAAACCAATAGATAGTTAACTAAGTTTTAAAGAAAAGGCAGGATTAATCACAATCTGAAAAGCAAACAAGATGTTACAGGAACATTATTTTACAGACATAACAACAACAAATAAATTTTCATAAAAACACATACATCGCCATACAAGAGTAAATAAAGAGCAAAAGCTCACTATGAAGAGGGTTAAGGTTACTTGGCCTGTCAGACTCTTTGGCATAACACCAACTCCATTATAGCGACTGTGGCATGCTAATGTAGATATACCTCAAAATCGTCATCTGTTATCAAGGTGGGTCTAAGTTGGTGAGGTGTGAAGTGCAATCTTCTAGCAAGATCACTTCTTCTCACCTTAAATGTCGATGTTTTGCTAATAATGATAAGCTGAAAATCGAAGGGGATTGTTGGGTAACTAATTTTGTGTGATACTGAAACGGTTGCTGAGATTCCAAAGTCGATTTGGAAGAAAAGGAGGCTAAGTCAAAAATAAATGCGAGATTAAATTAGAAAAGTTCCGTTAAGTATCTGAATTGGCGCCTCCATTCTTTCTGGTTAATTTAATTATCTGAAAGAATTTCAAGTTAGCTTTATAGAAAGTAACTCTGTAGCCAAAATTGTACGAATTTAGAACGAGGAGCTTTCGAATCAAGCTTTAATGCTTCCAGGAAAATCGAAATCTAAAACGAAACCTAAAACGAAGGGATACTGTCGAACAGCTTTGTTGCGGTCATCCAAAAATGACTATTCTTGACTAACCCGTGCGCATATTAAATGAGACATGACAATAGCTTTTTTTCGGAGAAAAATGGGCATCTTAGCCTCTTTTCTGATGAATTTTAGTGATAAATTTGCAGAAAAATACTGTCATCAACGAAATACATGCCTTAAGAGTACCATTTGGAGTAAAAATACCACTCTAACGCAGTTGTGATCTTTGCAAACTTACTAATTCATAATAAATCGCGAACGTTTACACAAAATTGCAATTATTTTGCTAGACTCCTCCCGTAAAGATCACGGATATTTTTCCAGTTATTCGCAATTTCATTTTGTAAAATGGCATATTCTTTCATACAATTACGATTTCGAACAATTTTTTGGAAATTTAGAATTCCTACGTTCAATGTGAAAGCACAAAATTCTGTAGTTATTTCGAACGCGTTCAGGAAAGACAATTTGATAGGATCAGCTACTTGGGTTGAGCTAAGGAATGAATCTTCTGCTTTGAGTATGACTCGTCATTGTCATGGGACGGGTAAAGGGGACATTTTCAATGTCAAAGTACAACTTTACAAAGTACAACGGGTTACAACATTTTGAATGCCTAACTCATGCACGAGTATACTCGTAATTTATAAATGAGTATGAGCATTGTTTTAGAGGAACTAGTTTGTTTTCTATGGTTGCTAACTACAGAATAAAAATATATGACGATAGTTAATACTGAGCATCTGACGATCATTGCATAGAACTGCTGTGAAAAGGTTTGAAACCAAGAACTGTACCAAAGTCATGCGCGTCATCGTGACCTCAGACATTTACACATCCTTTCAGAAATCTTCATCGAGGCGATGCAACTCGAATAAGGCGATACCGAGGAGAGTGTTTGCTTTAATACGCTAAGAGCTTCCTCTCGAGCATAATCATCCCTTAAGTGAGCGGAATTTTCTCCTCCGCCACGCGTCGACAGTGATATGTTTAAAGATGGCGCCTCTTTCGCTCTCAATCCCCCGCTTTCCTCGTAAAACCCGCTTCTCTTTTACTGCATCTCCGAGACGATCTCATACACGCATTTTCACCAATCCATTCCCCTCGAGAAACCCCTCTCGCCCTATAAACTAAAACCGCCCTCTCTATATAAAATTCCGCACTTTCCCCATCCTGATATTTTTCGCCCTCTAAAAACCGCAAGACCTGTATAAGAGAGGACTCTCTCCCACCGATTCCAACCTACAATTCCTATAAAACGCATCGTTATCTCTACCGCTTCCAACTCAACCACCGCTTCCCTCATATTGTGCCCCCTCAATCCACTTTCCTCTATTTTGCCTCCATTCATCCCCTTCCAACCTTCCCCGCGCTTCCTTTCCATTAACAGCCTTTCTCCAAGGACCAGCCCGAGGAAGAGATTCTTCAGTCTCAACCAAAATAAAGACGCGATGTAATCTGTCTCCCATTTTCCCTTTTCCTTTATCACTTTATCTCTTTCACGTGTTCCTTCAAAGGATATCCACTTTCCGTCTTCCCTCTTGTTGTCCATCCTTCTGTCTCTACTCCTTTATCTCCCGTTCTCTTTCCACCTTTTGTATTGTATCTCACCCTCTATATACACCGATAATTTTATTTTTGATATCTATTGTCAGTCTACATAAACAACCAAAGGAATCGTACTGATAATAAAGTCAATAGTAGTTAAGTAGTTTGCAGGGAGATAGAAATTAGCGAGGATAAAGCAACTCAGTAACTAGATCCTAAAGCAAGTATACCTTTCGCAGTTAATTTCTTCGAAAGGATACAATTGCGTCAGAACCACCCGTGCAAAATCAGTGGAATTAATGTAACTGTAGTCGAGGCAGTTTAATCTCTCGGAAGCACTCTTACAAATAACTGAAATTGGAGCACACGCATCCGAAAAATATACGGTAAAGCAACTAAAACGCTCGGTTTTATAAAACGCAACGTAGGTAAATGCGGCGGAAAGGTTAGAGAGCCATGTTATTTCACCTTGGTCGGGCTCCATCTGGAATATGCGGCGAGTATATGGGATCAAGCGGATAAAACGTATACTCGCCATCTCGAGAAAGTGCGACAAAGGCGATACGATTTGTTAAATGGTGTTACAATAAAAAAGCAAGTGTTACGCAAATTCTATCAGACGCAGGTCGGGAATCCTTGAAAGAAAGTAGGCTGCAATTGCTTGATACATTTTGAGAAAGTACATACATTCTTGGAAGACGTAATCGGTATTATGCGACCCCCCTACTACTTCGGCCAATCCGACAATAAGCGTAAAATTAGAGAAATAGATGCGAGGACAAGTCGTTTTAGAGACTCATTCTTTCCGTGAACGGTACGCCATAACAATGAGCTAAAGAGGTAACTCGAACACTTGTTGTTTATACTCCGAGCCACACGTTAAAAGGGGGCTTGCAGGGTATTTATATAGATGTAGATATGTCGAGAGATTCATGGTGCGATGATTGGCAAATAATGCTTAAAATAAAGAAAAGTTCATCAGTTAAGTTCTGAGAAAGAAAATCTATTGCTAATGTTCATTAGTACAGCCTCTAAGGGAAAACACATTAACAATAGAATCATTTAGACATACATATTAACAATAGAAACAGAATAAAATATCTTGGAATAACCCTCACGAATAACTTAAAATGGAGTACCCACATTCGTAATACGTGGACGAGCCCTTAAGAACTTCTACCAAATCATACCTTATTCTCTATATTCTAATAGAACAGTCTGCTGATCAGGACCCGATTCAAGCAGTAATAGATGAGGCAACCTCCTCGGAGGGCAAATTAGGTTGTAAATGTGTGAATGTCAGCTGTTACCTATTATGTCACCTTACCTTAAAATAACATACGGTAAGATTGTTGAAGTCGAAGAACAACAGAGGAAAATTAAAAAATCTATCGACTGCCTCAAATCGCTTAGTTGAGGCCACAAAACGGAAATTGGCAATGCTCGAAATACCTGCTTTTATATTTACATTTACGAAATCATTCCCTCATGAAAAATGCAAGATTAGAAAGGAACATATTTAGATAAGAGAGATATCCTAAATGTAATACTATATGCTAATATTTAGACGCTCAAGTTGGAGAGGATCCTACAATCTACATCAGATATGCTCAGAATATATCTAATGTGGTTAAGACCCACCTGGTGGAACCGTGCCATATCCAGGAAGAAAACAACCTTGTGGTTTCCACAGTTTCCACAGACTAATCTTGTTTACCATCTAGACATTTCCGGAATAAAATATAAAAGCCAGCGAAATAAACGAAATTTATGGTCTTCTTGGTAAGTAATCCAGTAAGAATATTAATATATGACAAAATTTCGGATCAAGTAGTTTTAAACGTTAATTCTGTGACCTAACACATAAGTACAATCGGAACATATAACAACAACAACAAAGCAATTTTAAGGAATAACAGGTGTGAAAAAATTCATTGAAATTCTTGAAAAAAATCCTCGAAATATTCGCTGGGTTTCAGCTGCACGGCTATTTCGTGCTATGTTATTCACCTTTCCCTAAAACATATTTAGTTCAAAAAGCGGGAACGTTCTAAGCAATCTAAAATATACAACTAAAAGAGGAAAGAAACTATGCTAAAGTAAAAAACAGCAATAAAGTCATTTACATATAAATTCATCGCTGTAACTCTAAAAGAGCCAGCCATTCATAAAATATAAAGGGTGCGGATGGAAAATGCAAAAGCTACAAATGAAAATAATATCGAACTAATCACCTATTACGTGCCAGCGACTTAATTATATTATTTGGAGTCTGTTATGCCGGTTTAGAAGAGAAATTATCGGATAAACGCTGAGCTTATTCAGACCTGCACGCCTTATTCCATGGATTTATAATCAGGCTCCATGATTTCCCTCATAGCATTTGTACACCTGAGCGCTCCCGTTGACACATTCTGCCGGAAAATAATACACGGAGGACTTTCCCGAGAAAAGAAAATTGATCGGTGTTGAACGAGCAGTTTGGGAATGAGGGTGACAAGCAATTTTCGATTGGGGATGATCTTTCAAAGAAAAGTCCATTCATAGATGCGCTTGGCCGAGTCTTCGCACGGTCAATAAAATTCAATCTCGCAGATAGAGTCCATGGACAGGTGAGCGCTGAATTATGTAAGGTTCGGAAAATTTATTGGTTTTAGTCCGCAAAGCCCCTGGCAGTGACGTAATTGTCAAAGCCGTCTCACCAAAGGATTCTTCGTGCTCACGGGCACGAAACAATTATCTCAGAGCTACTGAGGCAGCACTTGCGGTAAATGCGGAGTCACAAATCTCGGAAATGACATAAAGGGAATAATCGAATCTGCCGAGAGCAACTCATGACCTTGACTTTCCCATTAGACAGAAAGAACTATCGGTTGAAATACCTTTCAATAATGACCTGTTGTTTCGGAACATAACATCTACCTTCAGTCTCTAGTGAAAAAGTTATCGTAGTCCACTTGCTCGTAAAATGTCAGTGGGGATTGCTGTAACTTCGCATTGCCATAGAAGGAAGGTGAGAAGAGTAAATAGAAATTCGATCTTACGTTGCACAGCCAAACGGTTAACGGAGGTAAAAAAGCTTGCCGAGGCCAGGACTCGAAGCCGGATCTTCCATTTTCAAGGCTATTACTAACAGATGTATCTCGCGGAAGCTTCGGAAGACGCATTGAGGCTGCACCGCGAGTTAGCTCTATTGGTAAAAGAGTTCACCCAGAAAGCGGGAGATCGAGGTTCTTTTCATCTTCGCATATCCTTTGGAAAATTGCTTTATCACTGGTTCCACATCTCGACTTTTCATTACTAAACGACCCTTCATCTACCGCTTACCTCATCTGTACGATAGCGTATTACCTATTTCTCCTTCAGATCTGTTTGCAGAATTGTGACTCAAGTATGACTTATATTGTCAACTGCATTTTAGTTAATATCGTCTATTTTTGTGTAGTGGTGTATTTTTCACTATTTTCTTTTTATATTTGTACTTTTTTAATTTTCAAAATTTGTTGAGATTTTTCTACATAATGTTACCGTATGTCGACCCATTGTGAAGGCCTTGTGTTGTTTATGGAATTATATTTAAATAAAAGAAATAAACAAATAAGAGCACATTTCCATCATAATTAATCTCATGGAATACATCGTGTTCTAAAAATATCAGACGCATGTAAAAGGATATAAATGTCCATCACTTGGCATAAACTGAGAAAAGTTAAGGCAAATTTAGTAAAGTTTACAATTTAATTTGTAATTTATTATTTGTAATTTACTCAATACCAAAACCAATAGCTTGTACATCATTTTTTATCACTTAAATGCCCATTATAGATAAGTTCTATCGCTTTTGTCCGCTGATGTATCAGTAACATTCAGATCTTAAATGATCAAGGAGAGCAAATAATTTTCACCGAGAAGAATACGTACATCTTTGTCTGTGTATGTGTATATATATATATATATATATATGCATACATATGTACATGAGTGTACACATGACTTTGTGCAAAGATAAGAAATGTAAACTTTAAAGTAAATACACGACATTGCATTACGCAAGAAAAGTTTCTTCTAACTGGTAATTGTCGTGGAAGCTTTTTTGCGAAGAAAAAAAAATTAGTGTGAAAAATTTTAGAGCTCAAATATCATTTTTTAAAGCAATATCCGCTTTCCACTCCATTATTTTCCTTTCGACCAAATTCGCCATTAAGTTTGATATTGAACTTTGCCGCTTTTTACTTACTCTCTCATGTTGGGAATAAATTTCTTCTCCGTAAACCGATTCCAACAGAATGACTGTTGCAGAAAGTGATTTATTTACTCGAATGCGAGGGCAGTAAAAAACGACTCTTGGCCGAGGAAAGTTAAGGCATTAAGCTCGGTGCCTTAAGTTAGTAATAACGACTTACTTATCCCATAAATGTGATCGAGAGCCTTACAACTGAAGGCATTGCAAACAGTAGTATCAATTTTCTGGAACTGCTTCCCAGAATCACCCTTTGTTACTGTAATTGATGTTGTAATTATCTCTAAGTGCTTTAAAATCTCCCTGGCTCACGACGATGCAGCGGTTTGTTTATTTCATCAAATGCTAGATATATATTAAATACGTTTCGGTGTATTTTAAAATTACTATTATCAAGCTTATATAATCAAGCTCTTTAGAGTTGAAAATTAATGTAAATCAGTAGTTGTTTACTCATTTGCTCGAAACAGAAGTGATTAACGTGATGGTTCCTGAAAAGAGGAGTATTCTCAACATCTAAAGCTTTACTTAGAAAATGAGAAACCATTTCATGTGAAAATTTGTGATAAAATATGCAAAAACTTTTGAAGTCTTTTCAAAACTCATGGGTGAAAGTAATTGGCAATTAAAATTAATGATGATGCATACACGAAAGGCTTGTTTCGATTCCAGTTAAGCGCTCCAACTTAGAACTCAGTCCATTCAAGAATATTTAATATCATTCTTGTTCTCATGTTCCATATATCAATTATTCCTCACATAAAGTTAACGCCGAGAATGAAGCATATATTTAACACTATTATTTAGTTTTTGCTCCTTTATTTCTATGGTATAATATTATTTTTTGTATGTTATATTGATATTACGAATAAGGAACGGGTAAATTTACCCCATTTGTAAATATGTTTATCTCTCTAGAGAGAAGTACCATAGTATCTACAGCCGATTTTTATAATAATAATAATAACAAATCTGTTCCGTTAAGAACATATAGCATAGTCAGAAATAGCTTACTATACCTATGGTTTAAAGTTGAAGCATAATAACGGAAAGCAATATATTAAGGAATTGAGTTGAGGTGAGCCTTTGGTGAAATGCATTGAATATACTCTAAATACGTATACATAAGGCAGCATGAGTTTATGTAATAATTTCTAAGAATATGCTCTACAAAATATTTTCGAAAATATTTACATGCTGTGTTTTGGGTTACAGACCACGTGGTAGCATTCCGTTCCTTAAACGTACACCTTGAATCTTTTAAGAGGTAACTGATTTCGGTATTTTAATACAATATGCGTACAGTTTAAAGCAAAATCTGCATAACGCTCGAAGTTTCATTTGACTGCATTGAAGTTTAATTATATTCCTGTTGAATGTTGATTTATTATCAGTTCCTTCCTAAAGGTTGATCGAGGTATGAGCAATTACTAAATTACGTTGTATCCAACTTAAACTGCAGGTGTTAGAGAGATGACTTGTTTGCTTCGAAGTTCCTTCAAACATAAATTACATCAATAGTCACTGGCGAGGTCCTTTGGAAACTCTTCACTTAGAATTTGGAGGTAGGCGTACGACTTTTTCCTCAAAAATACGTAATTAATTATGACGGCTTCTTCTTTCGGGGACTTCAGGTCCCCTCATCTATTTCCTCGGGTCAGTTTTTAAAAAACCGACCAAAGGAAGCCAGCAGCATCGTTGGCGAAACGTCTCCGCTAGATCGACGACCGACGCTGTGTCACCGAAAGGAAAAGCCGTCATGGATTGCAAAGACAGCGAAAGCCCTCATGCCAGATTTAATTAATTGACCAATTCCTTTCATTTATTAATTAATCTTCTTAATTTATTAACACTGTATTTTAATGGAAAAATTGCAACGCCTCCCTTCATTCTACATCAATTATATCATTTAATATCAATCTATTAACTCTATCAATCGTTTGAACAACATAAATTTTATGTATATATCATTGTCATATTACCCATAATTGCATAATCTTAATGTATTAAAGGGCTTGATGACTGATTGTTACTTAGTGAAATGAGAAGTTATACAATTTTGTAAACCAGATTTATCATTGCAGCACATTATGAAATAAGAACTGTTTCCTGAATGCATAAATGCATATCATATAGATTAGTTATTAACGGCGTAATAACTTAACAGCAATGATGTTCAATACAACGTCTCAAGTACTGTTAGAATGCGATATAGATTAAGTGTACACGAGTTTATTTCTATTTTGGCTCATATATTTGTCAATAGTGTGAAAATGTTGCCAACTGCTTTTGTCCAACTTCCAACTATGTATGTAATAATAATTCTGAATGATTTGATATATAGTACTCTTTTACCTAAGAAATATAAGAAATCTGAGTTATTTATAAATTGTCGCTTAAAATCTCTATAATTAATCTCTTTTTACTACAGTTAAAACATACAGCAGGTTACCCTTTAATAAATAGATTACACACTTTAATGGTTGGATCTCGTAAAAAGATATAGGTAATTTATTCTATTTTGATAAATCCTACTCGAGGATGGAGTAGATCGCAGTATTTGTTTTTGGTTCCTATATTTTATTTATTGTTTTTTGTGCTTCGTATTCTTACTACTTTTTTCTTCCATAAAATCACGTAAAAATTGCGATAAATTTGGAACGGTCCTTTGATTACTTGATAAAAAGGATACCGAAGTTCCACATTTGCCGAAATGCCGCTAATTTCAGTCGCTTACGCAGCCTAAAAACGCAGTATTATATCGTAAAAGCGGCGGCTAATGGACTGAGATGCCTACTGTTCCGAGATTTACGATATCGCTAACAATCCTCATTACTTTGCGAATAACCCTATTACGGGACCAAGTGGACGCCAAGGCCTCTTTGACGTCCAGTTTATGTGCCGAGTGAATAAGCTCTTATTGATCGAGTGCTGTGGAGATTACGTGTGTCCATTGCCTTTTAGAGGCAAATTCGAGGAAATTTTGCTAATCTTACGGCTGCGGGTAAAGTACGTTTCCCCAAGGAATTCACTCTATCACCTACAAAACTTAGCCACCTGCACGCCAATGGATGTATTTCAGTGACACGAAGCCCGCCTCAACTGCCATTAAATTCCTGTGATTAAGAATCTTCTGCATTCAGAGAGTTTAAGTTATTTTTTGGGTTGATACTGAATGCATTCGAGCTGGAAAATGCTTTCTGAACGTAACCGCTTGTTAGTAAGAAGTTATCGCATGATTTCAATTGCGAAATTTTCACTAATGAGCAAATGTATGCTGTAATATTCCTTGATCATTAGCTATTAAATGGAAGATTATTTGATTTCCTATGCACAGTCCAACATTGCATTCACACAACTGTTAGAAATTGATCCTAAGAGCAGCACTGTTTGGATTTACCTCAAAGTATGATTGAAAATTAAAATTTTTGTGTTAAAAGTTAATGTAATATTAAATACCAGTGCAATTTTGACATGAATGTACATAATGAAGGCTTGCATAAATATATTCTGTAGAATATACAAATATTTATATAGTTATAATATTTATTTGTTAACCATGAAAAATGTACGTTAGAAAGTTCGTATTAACGAAGGTAGCCAATGACTATACTTAGGCCACTATATCGAGATTTGACAATTAATTTGCATAAGTTTACCTGTTGTTCTCCTAATGATGGATATGATAATTTTGAGCAAATAATCTCCAGTAATCAAAGAGGGAATGGGCTTTATCAATTCATTAACGTTAATTTGGTGACTTAGATCACCAGTCAGAGTTTCTCCGTGTTTCCGTGTCTCTCTTTAAGTATTGACTAAAAAAATTGTCATTTACACTTACATAAATGTACATTAATGAAATCCTATACTTAGCACCATAATTTTATTTCAAAAAACAAGAAACTCGGAAATCTTACAGAATTGGAACCAACGGAATTTGCAGAAGCAATGAGGGCGTCGGTGTTTTTCCTCGGTCTTTACAATTTCCATTAGTCTTTTGTTTCTTCGAAGCGCACACCGCCATTCGACATTCAGACCGCTCGTCTTCCTGCTCTCGAACGTGCCTGCATTCCATATCAACAGAGAGTTCCACAGGTGGAAAGGAGTTTAGCCTTTCACACACTCTTGTAAAATAAATCTCTGTCCTTTCCTAGGTGGCCTGATCATCTAGCATCCGTCAAATCGTAGGAATGGATTCATCCCTTTTCAGCTCCCCTCGGGGTTTACATTGCTTTATCTGTAGAATCCGAATCTTCCAATATGAAAGATATCTTCCCATGGCTTTGCAAAATACAGGAAAGCGCATTCAGCAGCTCGGTAGGTCTAAGTACCCAGAATACCAATTACACACCCCTTTATTTATTTCTTCATATATAATCCCCCTTACTTCAAGCAAATTTATTTCTGGCTGTCCTCATTTCTATTTCTTGCCTTGTATCATAGATTCAATTTCTTTCTTCGGTAACCGTTTTATTTCCTCAATCAGAACCTTTTGCTTTCTCTAACAATATCCAGATTTACTTCGTTTTTTCTATCAAATGTCACACAACTTCATTCTCATTATACAAACATCTCCACCGTGTTGATTTCTAAGATAATTGAAATGCGTACTTCGTATTTTCCACAAGTTTATTTAAAAAATCGACCGGTTTCGACCACGACGGTCATCCTCAGGTCATGAGATCATCAGGTCCTCAGACCTGAGGATGACCGTCATGGTCGAAACCGGTGGATTTTTAAAATAAACTTGTGGAAAATACGAAGTACGCATTTCAATTATTTTAGATGTTCCAAAATATTAGGCCAGAACATCTAGAGTTTGATTTCTAAGGGTTCACGTATAACAACATCAAATAAAAGAACTCTGAGTAGAGTATATAATATATGATTTTAGTTTGATATCTATTTCAAAGCCTTTCGTCAAACCTGTCTGCTTCACGGGGGCTTTCTTCGCTTCTGCCGTGCATTTTTTAACCTCTTTGAATGTGTCCCTTCCTAAGAAAGAACGAGGCTCATGAACAGTAACGGGTCCTCCTATTTAACTTCCCTAGATTATAAGGACAAGAAAGTGGGCGAGTCAAATATTTAGGAGGACGGCAAAAATAGTGATTGAAGGAAGGCTGAAAGGAAAAACATAGAAGGGAAGAAAATCGCAAATTTATTGGATACTGTAAAGCGTGGTTAGTCTCTAAGAAGTGAGAAATGGCTGCTAAGCTGGGTAACTGAATGGAATTTCTACACTTTATTAAATAGTGTCCAACTGATACCGCGAACGCCCAGTGTATCTTGAGAAATTTGAAAGCCACCGGCTATAGTTTCCACATTATGATTAATAATTATAATAATTACTTCTTTAATGGAAACTGGAAGATGATCCCAACAACATCCATTTTAATCATTACTATTGACGAACATAAACGGCTATTCCCTAACCACAAAAATCCGATTAGCCGGGATTCGAACAAAGGGCCTTGGGAGAACTTGCTAAGTTCTTAAGTGTGATATCATGAATTACTTTGTCTTTTACTGGTATTATTCATGAACCGGCAAAATATCGTAGTTCTTGGCAAGCGTAGTATAACTCTATGTTCCATAGTAATTTTCTTTCTGCCTAGGAGAGAATAAAGTATAGAAGAAATAACGATGCCAAGCAGATAATTTTAAAGAGCCCAAGCCTATTTAGAGGTAGCTTCGTTGCCTAGGAGACTCATTATGAGTTAATATATGAAAACTGGACTGGACTGGAAAACTTCGTATTTTCCACAATATCTAAACAAGCGGCAGTTTCTTGATTTGCAGGCATCATCAGGTCCTGAAGAGACTGCAAAATGGCAGATGATGGATATGGAGCCTAAAACGGTCGTTCATGAAAAAGTTGGGGAATATGAAGTTCAGTTTTCATTTATCACATGGCGTCGCACGAAGTCACGAATACCCTGATGAGTATGATGAGCATCGATGCAAAGGATATAGAAAATTACAAGAAACGAAGGAGAAAGAAATGAGGTCGAAGGGATATGATCAAGAAGATAAATGAAAAATTAAAGAGCAAAGTCAAGTTAAAATAATTCAGTTTTCGCTTCGCGTTTTCGTCTACAAGGGAAAGAAAAGTGCTATTTTTATGGTAATGAAACTGAGCTTAAAGAAATAGCGATGGAATCTCAGGGAAAAGTGTAATGAAATCCCTTGCACGGATTATTGGCTTTTACTGAGTATAATCCTGGGAGTAAGAGATCTTCGACGCTTAAAGTACTCCAAGTTTATAGAGTATTGCCAGAGATTAAATGCATAAATTGTATTGGATAGAGGATGAATCGCAGAATACTGAAGTTCTTATCCAAAAGTAGAAAAAATAAGTGATATAAGCATCGATTAAGAAAAGAAATACTCTTTCAAAATGTAATCGGACATATTTTAAATTTGCGAGCCATATTTCAGCGGTGGCTATATATGCAACGTAATGCATTTAAATACAAAAAATCGTCTTTAAAGAGTAAAAAGTCCCACCTTTCGTTAAACTCTTATCAGAATTTAGTTCAAATACGAATATGTAATATGATATAATTGTTAATTAATTAAATATAATATGATATAATTGTTTAAACTAAAATATACACAGATTTTTAGCAAGTTTGGAAGAGATAGAAAAAAGAGAAAGACTATTTTTGCGAGGAAAATAAAACTAATTTTTTATCACAGAAAAATGTTTTCACTGTAGGAAAACACCTACAAAGAAAAGGAGATGTGAAAAACCTGCGAAAGTCGTAAGAAAGAGTGAAATTTAGTGCATATTACGAGCATTGGATTCACGGTTCAAAGTATACGGTAAAATGAAGCAGATGACAATACATGCGGTAGAATTAGATTCGATCATGGAGAGAAATTTAAGAATGAGAAGTGTAATTTAGTTGAAAAATAGTCCGTTTAGTACTTTTGATGGTACACGTCTGTTATACTCCCCTCGCCTTCTGCCATATCCGCATTAACCATTACGCTCTCTACTGTAACATCCGCATTATATCTTAAACTAAGAGTGAGGTTTGGATAGGTTTCACTGTATATATAACTATAGTGCCTTTACTAGTTTTATTAAAGGCCTAGTTTTAGTAATTTACATTCTGAAAAAATGCTTTTTAAGAAGCAATCCTTTGTGTTTCAGGAATTGAACACACTATTATTCGTAATAAGACTTTAAAAAATTAATTGATCAATTGTTTTCAATTAAACAATTATGATATTTTGAGACTTCACTGACTCTTTAAGAACAGAAAAGTAATAAAATGGACTACAAGTTTGAAAACAGGGTTATTTCATTATTGTGACAACTCTTAAATGCAACTGTGACTACAACAAAAAGCTCACCAGACATCCTCAAACTTTATTTTCAAGAAATAAGTTAATCAACTTTTTGATCATGCATTGAATTTTCAAACTGTGTTTGGTTACGTAGATTGGTATGTGTTTCGTAGGATGCTGATACTTACGAGAAACTTGTCGAGCAGTAATTTTAGCAGGAAGGTACCGTGTTGATTAGTGGATGCATTGCTTATATTCAAATGTAGCTGATTAATTTTGAATATCTATCAATAAATATCTTTATCAACGTGTCACATCTAAGTAAAACACCAAGATTAGAATTTCACATGTCGCCAGATTTGCGGAAGAATCTAAGGAGTTTGTTTGAGTTTCTGAAAGGAAAACGTCACCAAGAGCAGATTGATCTAAGGATTGATATCTGTTTTCTTAAATTCCTTATAATCCGATATTAAAGCTTTATTTCGCCAAATGTTGTCCGTATGATTCAAAAACTGATAATCAAACAAAGACAGCAGGTTATTAACGGAAATAAATTGCCTAACTGGAAGGAAACTATCCCAAATGGCCATGGCTTTTAATATCTTACATGACTTTGGAGATTTAAAAGCGGATAGGGTTATCTTTTATTTTAACATACATTTTCGGAAACCACAAGTGAATTAAAAGTAATCTTCTGAAGTGAAATCAGATGGAATTCCATCTTCGCAGCATGTAGTGGTGATAGAAGAAGGAAAAGAAGGGAAAAAGTACAAATATCTATTCTCACTATTTATTACCACAAATGCATTCCAGTTCACTTCATTTCCAAATAGTTTAAACCGCATCAATATGGAACAAGAGGCTCTTAGCTTGCTGCTCTTTTTCCAACTACAATCCATAGCTGATCTTATCTTTCACTGAAAAAGGTGTTAACCCGTTTGTAATAAAAATATAACAGATGGAATTCGGTGATCTCGCAAGCTATATATAATCAAAAGAAGAAATATCACATTAGAATATATCATCCTCATTTTCTCGTACGGTATCTCTCAGCTGCTTCTATATTGAATGAATAATAGATAATTTTGAAATCTATGATCTTTTTCTGACAAATTTGATCATCGTAACCCGGTAGTTTTCTTAAGCCGTTGAAATTTCGATGAATGACTGGACATCATTTTTATCGATATTTTTTTTTTAGTTAAAATGGTATTTGGAACTTTTGATCAGCGTTTTCCAATCAGCAGCACAGTCCCGCCAGCGAAAAATCTTTATTCACCTCGGATGAGCGACAACGTAAGTATTGCAGTGAGAGTGAGTTAAAACTTAAATAGAACAACAGCGCCTTATTTCAGCCGCGGTGGAATTTTGCAACGGAAAAAAACGCAACAGGAATTGGATAACTGAGACGCGGTGTACTCACGCTTTAACGGAGATAATTCGCAGAAGATTATCCATTTCCATCCTCCGCTAAGATTAAACGAAGCAAGGGTTTCTTCCGCTTGAAGGATATCTACCCTCAACTCCCGTGCCTATTACGCATTCTTTCCCGCCATCTCCCTCTCCTTGCATCCTTCGCCTGCTGATGCTCTCCTGTTTCTTCTTCCGACGAACGCCACGCCCTCTCTTTTCCCACGACCTTCCCTTTATTCTCCACACTTCCGGCGCTCCTCATCCTCGCATATCTTTTGTTTTTTTAACTAAGCTCTCGTAACTCTCCTGTATTTAATTAACAAGGGCGTACACCCCATCTTCCTTTAACTTTGCATTCCATTTGAAACCCATTGTTCCCTTTATACCCCAACAACTCACAAGGTGTTGGTTATCCCATAGCCAGTCTTTTATTACCTCCCGGGTCCATCTGGGTAAATTAGTATTCTTATTTTCTTCTGAAAGCTTCCTGCTTAAGTTTTTAAAGAGGTGCTTACTATTTAAAAGTCTTTCACTTAATTAAGGGGTAGCCCCACCAAATATTTTCTACAGAAGTAGAAGTCAGGAATCCTGAAAAATGAAGATGTTCTCTCGAAATTTTCTAAGCGAATATCTGAATCCGGACTCTCCTTTTACCAACTCACTCAAATTTATTATACTTCAGAGTAATTTTCTTAGCTTAACATTTGCTGCGGATGATTACGATGCTTTAAATCATCATATATTCTCATGCTTTTCGATAAATATATATTTTTAATCAATGTATGATTTTTATACATTTTCAATTTTTAGATATTATGATTGAGAGCCTAAATAGGATGAATTTCTTCACTATAGAGAAGGATCTTGTGCTTTCCCGTCGGAAAACATTTCTTCATTCTTAACCATGAGTTAATCAGGTAATTTTCTATTCTACTGGTTTCTTAACTACGGTCCGCGGATCCCTGGTGGTCCGCGGGTATAAATGTTTGCCCTAATTAATGTTGTCTTCAACCTCGATATTTTCAGAAATTTTGTTATATTAACCTATTATTTATATCAACAATAACATTTAAATGCTCAAATTTTGGGATAATATAATCTAAATAATCTAAGTATAAAATCAAAATTACTTTCGTGTTACTATAATTATTAAGTTTCTACAATCATCTTGAATCTGACATTGGATATTAATATCCCCATTCGTTCTCATATTTACTTGGTATCGAGCATATTTTGCAAGGTTACGTATAGCCATTTCATATATTATTTGTATTATTTATTCATATACTACCTATTTCATATAATTTAATTAAAGTTTTGGGCAAAATTGAAAAAGAAAAAGCTGTAAAAATATAAGGTTTAAGATCCTAAAATAAAAGTAAATGTACTGATTGATAATAAAGGGGAAACATATAATAACAAATTAAAGAAGAAGAGATTATCTGGCTGTAGATAGCACATTCTTCGGTGATAGCGGTCCTGGGTTCGAATCTCGATTATCGGTGTTTACCCAGCTACTTCATGAGCATGGATAGCTGTCTGAATTAAAAAGTAATAATTATTTTGGTCGGAAAGGCAAAATACAGCGGCGTAGGGGTCGATGCCCTTACGTATTTCCCACTGTTAATTCCGCAGGGCTAATCCCTATCCCGCGCTAGGACTTTACTACTATAGAGGATGAAAGTAGCTCAGAGAATAAAAAATGTACGTTATGTCGTTTGAGATTGATAATAATTAATCGAAAATTGAAGATTTTATTTTTCTAATACAGTGATGTGTAAAGTAATTGCAAATAAATTAGTCTTTTCGGTAAATTTTAACGAATATATATTTCTGTCCCTTTTACAGTTGAGAATTAGCATGGGAAATTGCACAAAACAAAAGAAAATTCAGAAAAGAACAATATAATGCGCTGCATACGATCCGTGGGTTACATACTCCGGTTCAGGGGTAGTTGGTCGAAGAACAACTGGTCGATGGGACAACCCGTCGCTAGACTTTTCGTCGCTGAGATATTTGGTCGAAAGACAAATCATCGCAGAGACAACTCGTCGCGAGACTTCTCGGTTTGAGACAACTCGTCGAAGGACTATTCGTCGCTGAGACAACTAGTCGAAAGACAGCTTGTCGAAGAGACTACTTGTCGAAAGACAATTCGTTGCCGAGTCAACTCGTCGACGGAAGGGAATGTTGTTATTTATGATACAGTTTTAGGTGCGTTAGTATCGTTATGGTGTAATATTCATTGTGATAACTCGGAGCATTGGTACGTGCAGTTTTTGCGATTATCGTAATTATTATTGTATATTATTTATCGTAATTAATATCGTATTGCCTGCAGATTTTACGGATATCGATTAGTTATTAAATATAATGGTGTAATAAATTATATTTGATGATTACAACGTATGCTTTTAGTTGTTGTATTTAACGTTACTATAGACGAAAGCGTTATTTTGTTTTACGCTATATTATAACTAAATAATAACTAGTGGTTCATTATGAAAATGGTTGGTACAACTCTGCACATTTATGGAAGCCTGGTTTCTTTTCATGTGCAATGTTCCGATCTGTATGGTTAAACATTTAACTATAAAACAAAAATTTGTTTAAAGATAGTCAATTTTTAATACATCATCTAGTATCATAACACCTTCATGTAATTATACTTATATAAATTCTCAAACCTCAAATACAGTTGAGGAATGGACGAAAAAGGATAAACCTTTAACATTTCTGCCTATTGTTACTGCTGTTGGAAAGCGCTTGCAATTGGAAAGTACTGACAAAGATGGAATACAGTTGTAAAATGCATTCTCCAGTCCCAAAGTTTCTTAGAATCTTTCATTATTTAAGAATCAACCATTCTTGCAAGGTTGTTTAGAAAGAAAAACGGGTTACTGCATTGTTCCTAGGAGCACCCGCAGAGAGGAAGGTCCAAGATTCAGGAAGGTGACATTTTAGTGGTGAAATGTTTCCAGTATGCAGCAAGGGAAAGGTTAACACAATATATGAACAACTGAGAAAAATTTCCTATAAATCACATATCATATAAATAATTTATTTATTAATTAGGAGAAATATCCATATCAAAATCGTTAATAGGACGGGGAAATTTAATGATTTGATAAAATATATCAGTTCGGATGTTTCCCCATACTAGAAAAATCAACTATTCATTCATTGTGAAAATGCAAATAATGTATACGTAAAACGAATAATTAGAATTAACAGCATAGAATGATGGATGTTATTAGTTCGATTTTCTTCCAATTTCGTTAACTATATTAAACTAGACAAGTACAAACATTAAATCCCTCCTAGTAAAGCATAATGTTATAAAGAAACAACAGAAAACTTCAGATATACAAAACACCCAGAAAATACTTGATCGAGTACAAAGGGTGCAAAATCTTGGCTTGTACGTAATCTCCTTTTTCGAAAACAATTGCAGCATAATATCCGAAGACCGTTACATTTAAAGATTCAAATTTCTTTAAAAATTTATTCGCAGTATTTACCCTCAAAAACATTTTCTAAAATGTTTGAAATGGATTTATTCAAAATAGATAAGTGGCAAAATAGATATGAATGCTGTGCAAAGTTCCTCGTCATCGGTATAAATAATGAAAGCTATGGGGAGAAAAATATAACTGAAATCTGTACCATAGAAACCGAAACATGATGTGATGGAACCTTTGCATAAATGTCTCTCTACTAAATACAGGAAGGCGTATTACGTATTACGCTCACAGTCCTTTTGAAGTTTAGCTTGATAACCGACTTGCTGTAAAATGTAACATTGAAACCATGAAAATTAATACAGTTTGCATTTATTTGACTTAGCAAAATAGGCGTGAAAACCTAGAAGGGTCTCTCAGAATTTTACCGCGCAGGTTTCTGATTTGAGTTTCATTCCACATAAATTTTGGAATGCACGAAGAACTACTAACCGCGAGAAGTGAGCTGCATAAATAGTAATTATCGAATGATAAACTAAGGAAGTTTTCGGAATCATACCCCAGAGTAAACGAACTGACTCACCTAAGTTTTCTAAAATTATAAGAACTTATGAATTAATCCATCTCATTTTGATTTAGGAAGTCACTCTTTCCCTGTGATAGATTTGCACCCTTTCCTCTTCTCCGAACATTCCAATTAAGATGCTTCAGTGACAAAGTTACATCGTGTCTGGCTTCGTAATTTTTACTCACTAATCCAGCTGTCCCTCTCTGCTTCACCGATATTGCCTCTTTCGGTGTTTAAGCAAATGAATTAAACCACCACGTCATAAGACACGATAGAAGATTACCCAGGCTTTTAGCACTACCCAAAAAAATATATCCAATTTTGAGACGATATGCATACAACTTCCACCATTTATCTCCATGATACAAGAAGATAATCTTAAATTTAGTATCTAAAATTCATTCGGTATCATTTATATATTAAGACATATATGTAATATCGTAAACCATTTTTTATTTTATTTCTGAAATTGAATCATGGTCCAATTTTAATTAGGTCATGATTTTCATCATCACACATGCTAATCGTTACGTTTTACTGATTACATTGATAAAGATATTAAAAAAAGGCGATGTAGCATATTATAAAAACAAAACAACTAGTATCCAGTTTTTATGAAATACGAGATACACATATCTTCAAATATACAGATTCCCTAAAAGACGGACTCGGGAAACGCAAGTATGCTGAAATTTTTACTACTCTTTCAAATTTGAAACCTTTCAGAATCCTCTAATAGCAAGAAGATTTCAAAAATGCCATCTTTACGAAGTGTCAGAAGCTGTAAGAAAAAATATTAGTTCCTCAAACTTATGAAAACTTCTTCACGTCTCCAATTATGGACTATTGGAGCACTTGGAATATGAACTTCAGAAATTTTGGGAGGAACTGCAAGTGAGGACGGAGCGAATTCGCTCATGAGACTTTCCTTCGCGAAAAATTAGGAAGAGCGTCAATTAAAATTAATATGATTTGGGTAAACTTCGTGGAATGCTATAGAATGTGCTGAATAATTACGTTTCTACGACGGCACGATTTCTCTCTCGCTGCATATTCAAAGTTTAGCTTAATAATTCAGAGCATGATTTCTTTAGTAACTTTGCAACTTTATTAAATAATTAATTACAACCATCCAAGATGGAGATCCTGAATCTAATTAATTTGCTAAATCGTAGAATAACTAGTGAAAATGTTGACATAAGTTGTATGCATCATGGCAGTAAAATATAGGAAATGTTTATCTTCATTCAGCAATACTTTTAATTCCAAAACAAAATTAAAACAAGCACAGTGAATAAATTTCGTTAAATATATTAATATTTCAAATACTATTTTGAAGTACCTACTTCTTACTCAAGATCATTAATCATGAGCGTAAATTTTTAATTTATCCACATTTTCACATTTCTTCTGTAATAGTCGAAATGTTTATTTAACCGATACCTTTTATTTTCCATATTTTCCATATATTCTAAGACCATTCTGGAATAGCATCTAATAGACTGATAAGTACCTTATAACTTTGAGAAACAGTATACCGAGTTCGATGCCTCACGCTTCGTAGTTACTTTCGCAAGATATATGTAGTAAGCGCAAGTGGTCTGCCTTTGGTGAAAGCGGTCCCGCATTCGATTCCCGGTGGGGGCTAAGTTCTACGTAATTAGTTGTCCTTAGTTGCCGAAGTACTTTTAATAATACTAATATAAGTTTGACACCCCTGCTTTATACTAAGTAAGGATTAAGGAATATCAAAATAACTACTATGAACAATAAAGCAAGTGAGCTGTAAACTAAATAGAGTGAAAACTTCATTTAGAGGACTCGTATGATGCAGTACAAATTTTCCATATTGAACAGGATTCCTCTATGAACAGGTTTGAATAGCGTACATGCAAAAACCGATACCGCATGTCAGGAGCAAGACATTTTAGTATTGACAATTTTTCCCTGTATACAGGTTCCGTTTTAGACGGTTTCCATGGTACACATATTCCTTCCCACGGGATGAAAGGCAGCTCGCAGCGTATATATGTAGTAGACTTATGCGAAATAAATCAATATAAGTAATGTAGTATGAATACAGCCGATAATAATTATAGTGGAATGATTTATTCATTGCTATAAAAGAATGTTTAATTATGTTATTGTGGCTAAACTAAATGAAAATATTTATGATGCAATCTATATAATTAGACCTTACTTCGTGGAACACCAATTAATAAATGAGGTAATTGGTAATTGGAATTGAAATTGGTGAGGAATTTTCCACACGAACAATCGTGTGGAAAATGAGAAATGAGGTATGATAGGAAAATCCAAGGAATATTCAATGCAAAAATGTCCACCACTCTATATACATACAAGAATAAGGAATAACTACATTCTCCACGTTTCATTACTCCTGAAAAATATCTAATATTATAAAGTTAGGAAAACCATTTTTTTACTAATTCCCTTTGTGTAACTGAATAATACCGACGAAATGACAAAGAGAGAGGACGGTATGAAAGTAAAAATTGAAAATCGTAAAGAAAAGTAAGAAGGAGCGTTTCGCCGTGTCTGAAATTAGCAGATTGGCCTAATAAGACTCGCTCGATATTCAATTACTCCATTCCTTGCACTTCCTCTCGCTGTAGCTTAGCTGCTTCAAAAAGGACATCGCCGACCTCTTTTCTTTTCTCCATCGACCTCATTTGGAAAAGGTTCCGCTTATCCTTGCTTCCTTTATTTAATTAATCGTTCCAATGCTCTTCCCTCCCATGTGCGTTCGCCCGGGATTTCCTCAGCGTCTCCAAGGTGCTCGCTAAAATAAACAAAGCAGACGTTGAGAAGTCGCGATTATATTGACCTCGGAGTGCGACCTACAAAAATCTGCACTTCGTTCATTTCCTGATCCTTTAATCCTCTTTGACGCCCGGAAAATAAGGGAAAGACTCGGCTTAAGAAAGTTCCCTTCATTTTTTTCCGTAATTATGGCGAAGGGAGCTCTTTTTGGTTCCCCGAAGTTTGCATTTAATGTCCTATAATCTCCATCAAGATCGGGACATTCTCCGCTCTCTAATTAAACCCTTTTACGACAAAAGGGAACCTCTCGAATTATTTTATATTCATGGATCTATAATTAACCTGTCGGATGG
This sequence comes from Ladona fulva, assembly GCA_000376725.2. Classification (NCBI taxonomy): domain Eukaryota; kingdom Metazoa; phylum Arthropoda; class Insecta; order Odonata; family Libellulidae; genus Ladona; species Ladona fulva. The sequence continues at coordinate 174,955 of KZ308983.1, forward strand.
CTGATTTATACGGAAAGAAAGTACCATTCGAGTTTCATTTTTTATTGCCTTCCTCGCTCGGACGCTTCCTTTGAAAGATGATTTGTAACTGATCTACTTAATTTGGAATATCCTAATTAAAGGTGGGTTCGAATTCACGTACTTCACTCTGCGTTATCTTGGTAGTTAATTTTACCAATTTACGTGCTGTGGGGTATTCTTCCACTCCAATAAAAATAGTTGCAAATTACTATAAGAATGCGATTTTTTTAAATTTTGTTCTTTGGTAACCAGCAAAATAGAGTAGAAACTTCTTTATTTTGGACGGGATTGGGATTATGAAATAATTTCTTAAATCTAACACATTTAATTTTCATAAAAGGAAATGATATATCAGTAAACCAAAGAAAAGAGGAAGAAACTATGTGTAGATAGGGAACCTACGTCAAGAGCTGAGAAAAATATTTCCACAGCAGGAAAACACCCACAAGAAGTGAAAAACCTGCCAATCCTACTGAGAGTGATAGCTTAATTTTTAAATATTTTGAAGGTATTAATTATATGGAGGATACGTAAGTAAAGGAATAATTACACGTAAAAAAATTTTGTTGATTTTTTTACACAATTTTGGAATTTTTAATATTGCGGATACACATCAAATACCCATTTATTTTGATCAATCCAATGAAACTCTTTCCTCGTTCTAATCTGTCTTTACTTCTTTATTTTGCCACATTCTTTTATGCCTAGTTTTCTTTTTTTTCTGTAAGTAATTTTATGATGAATTTAATACTTGATGAATTCGCTGCATAACCTAGGTGCTTATTAAACCAGTGGCACTTTAAAATCCTATCTTGTTGCATGCATTTTACCCTCATTTTAAATTAAAGTTTACTAATATTTTTTTTCATTTACAATCCTCCCTGTCACTTGCAGAGAGATGGATCGCACGGTACATATATAAACGTTGAGATTCCATTCTACTTAATTTCTATTTAATGATTTATTCTAAACAGAAATTTGAACGCAGGGTTGACTTTTCACATATCACAACACTCAATACCCTGCAGATGGCGACTCAGTATTCCAAATGCGCATTGAAATGACCCCGTGAGAGGTGGATCTGTTAATATTCGCAGCCCGTTGCCGGTCTCTGAGAATAGGCACCTCTTGGAATGAGTGTGTTCCTACACGTGACCACGGCAACGGCTACTACGGCTGGCACTTTAATGCCCAGTTATCCAGTTTCCACTATTTGTATTTAGGACGCAAAATCTTAATGAAGTTATATGGTAAAAATAGGAAGGAAACGACTTTGTAATTTCTTCAGAATATATTTCTTCGTGTAAAGGAGAATGCGACACTAGTCGCACTCTCCTTTACACGAAGTAATATGTCTGTAAGACATTAAATTCTTATTCTGTGTAACATGTCTGTAAGACATTAAATTCTTATAAGTTCTTTGCGTCTAAAGTATGGCACCGTTCCACACAGTCGACCTTGAGTATATCAGTATATTAACATGTAGCAGTATTAAACTATAGAAGAAGATATATGGTAATCTAATCATCTCACCACAAATCGCTTGCTAACTCAATTTTTATCCCATTCTTCTTCAATAATTCTTATCCCGATTCTGAAAGATCGATTGTAATATGTAGTCACATATTTTGGCCATAAGAGTATTTCAGTTTCTCCCATAACCTCTTAAATTTTGTATTCCTACTGTTGCTATTAGTTTTACGTTGTTTTAAGTCACGGAAATTTATCGTGTATACCAAACTCTGCTTACTTCGTAATAGACAAAAATTTTGACGGAATTGATGGGTCTCAAACTAGCTTTAAATAATTGGTCTTAATATATAGAACGGATGTTAAAGTTAGGAGATCAGTTGATTGGTAAAGGGTTTAAATGAGAAGAATATTTTGATCGTTTTTTTAAACATCTTTCAATCTACTTGACATCTTTCAATTAACTTCGTTACCGATAATTTTAATCAAAATCTTTCATTCAAGGAATGCAGATTTACAGGATCTTAAATTTGGGGCAGCAAATTGAGAAAAATGGGTAAAATTGATGAAATACGTACACCAGACGGTCCAAAATGTAAGAATACCTATAATAAAATATAACTGGAATCAATTGCACCACCTCAATTGAAATAATTATTTACACAGAGATAGAATGGTAAGCGAAAGATAAAGGAATAAGCGCAGAAACGACAGGAATATTTTCAAACGCGAACGAAATTATAAAATCTAGGTCACACTGAAATAAGGTCAAGATATATTGAATCAATCCCGCTCGTTCATTACTCAAATGGAAACATTTTACATAAGAATGGGATAGGAAAAAATGCAATGCCTTATATTTATATGTATCGCCGAAGGAGCTAGATTCAGCAATATGTTTCCTCTTTTGAGTCGCAATTTCGATATCTGCGCTGAATTCGCGGAACGGAGATTTCTGAAAAAGCGCGCAGTCAATTTTTATCAGTTTTAACATTGGCGTACATTTTGCGAAGGTACGCATTTGCTGGAGAATTTCCGTTCTCATGCCCTGCAGCGGCAGAAGTGCTAAAGAGAGAAAAATACGTTATAAGCCCAAGTCTTTGGGAACGAGAACGGCCGCGATTCGCGACAAATTGCGAGAAATTTCTTCGCCTTCCAAAGTGATAATAAAGGTAGCTAGAGCATTTGTATGATTGCAGGAATGAATGGATGAGTTGAATTCTGGAAAACTGGGCATCAAGACTCATCTGGATGTAACTTATACTGTTTTAATATTATTTATAATCACCAATCACTAGGTAATATCAATTTATTTCAATTAACTATGCCGTAGGGCAGTATTGTAATCCTGAGTTTTCTTATGTGATGGTGTTTGTGTATTTAAGTTTTCTACTTTAAAAGCGTATTTTTCCTTGCGTAATATTTTCCAGAAGTGCTTTTGAACTTTCTTTTCTCCTTTTCAATTAAAATTTCAATATCTCTAAGTGAGTATTTTATTATAAAGTTGCTTTTGTATTAATTTTCAACTGTATTTTCGCTGTATTTTCACCCCCTTCTCCGAGATTGTTTTCCCAAAACGTGTTTCTCAGTCAACCATTCATTGCAAAGATCGTTCCGCACGATTCACTCCATCTTTTTGTTTTTAATTAATATATGTGCATGTTATAACGACATACGAGGTTAAGTAAAAGAATGGCCCACATGGGCATCGCCGAAAATCGATCAATCTTTCTATAATAATATTTAAATACTTTAATGTGTGAATTGAATGACCAATGAACCCACAAATACAATACACATTTCAAGTAATAATAATTTATTTGATGGAAACAAGAAGACCCCAACTACATCCACTTATTAACGAGCATACACAATGATTTTATCACCAAAAGAAATCCAATTGGTTGAGCTTAGAACCCGGGACCTTGGGCTTGGAGCTGTAAGTGATTGAGAAAAACGTCACAGCGGTCGGTCAATAAAAATTCGCGATTCCTGTAGATTAATATTCATAAGATTACCAGGTGAAATATGAGGCTTCACCAAGAGTTAACTAAAACTTTTTCCTCAGTAAAATTTTGTTCTTATGCAAACATTTGCATACATTTCCGATAAGCAAAGCTTTACTTTCCTTACACTTCATTAAATTCCCCTGTCATCATGTTTGAAGCTGTTGCTCATATAAAATATGTCTTCTCTTTGCGGACTAAGAGCAGTTAACGAAATTCAAAAATAAAGATAATCTATAGCCCGGATTTCGTCTTCATACATAAAAGTATGAAGAAAAACTTTGTAACTTACACACTATAAACCTGATGATGGCGGTGCGCCGAAACCGTTCGTGAAAAATAAAATACAGTGTGGAAATTACAAAGTTTTTCTTCATTTTTTTCGAAAATATAGCCCTCGGTTAGCTAAATAACGCATTCGACATCTGTGTAAGCGATCAAGGGTTAGATTCCCGGTGAGGACCCACGTCCAAATGACGTTAGCTGCCGAAGTACTTTTAATAAGGAAATTGTACATTTAAAGTTGACCTTTTGTGTTTTTAAGGGAAATTTGAACGCGTTAATTTCTAGAGAAGTCGATCTTAACCTTTTTGGTCTCTCATGTGATTCCATCGATTAGTTTATATTCTAATTTTAATTTTAGCTTTTTATGACAAGCAAGTCGAACTGAGGCTCGATGAGATTGTTTCCTAGAATAGAATAGAATTAGTTTTTTTATTGGTGCCTCGTTAGCCAGGGCCATTTGCACCAGTTACATATTTCAAATATGTTCATAATAATTAATATCTGGGTCGATATGTTAACTTATTGCCGTATAAGAGGAAATTAAATAACATAAAATAGAGGCTAAAAAATGTTATGGTCACAAAATAATTTTAAAAGTGTAGCTATAATTAAATAATGTGTCACAAGCCCCCAATAAAATGTACTCCCTTTTACTGATAATCTAAGGTTAATAAAATAACCCAGTCTCTTTGAGGAATAGTATGACTCTAGTAACAACCTCAGAGTCATCCCCAGATTTCTTCTAATCCTTAGCATATTGGAAGCCTCGGGACCTTGGGCTTGGAGCAGTAAAATTGAATGTTTCTGAATTGACGTATTTATTTTTCCACGAATTTTCCGCTTTCTGACGAATTAAACTGAGACTCTTAGATATTATATTTCGACAAAACAATCTGTTTTAAAAATAATACATGAATTCAGAAAGATAAAACTAAATCAATAGATTCATTTTCCGCCTGTTAGTCTAACAAGTCCCGCTGATTTTACGGGTCCCTTTACTTGAAAATTACAAATTCGCTGAAGAAATTCGGCGACAAAAGGTTATGCATATACTCCTGCGGGCCTGAGATAGGGTTGGAACTGGTTCACATGCCCGAGATAAAGGGGGGCCCCCCGTTAAAATTTCTGTTGAAGTTGAGGAAATTGGAGCAGCAAAAGAAAAAGAGCCGTGTACTCTTGCCGCTGGCCTTCAAGCCATCTTTTCTCTTCTCTGCGTCTTCGTTCTACCATTGTTACTGAATCTGACTACCTCTATTATGTCTTGCTTTTCAACTCATTTCCTTTTTTCTTCCAGCTGATTCTCTCCTCAAATCCTTTCAGCTGTTTTTTAGATAACGCCTGGATATAATACTTTTATTACTACCTCGGTGGCGTAGTTAGCGTGCTAGCCTAGCAACGCCGAGGTTCCGGGTTCGAATCCAGATGAGGGCATGGTTGTTTGTGTACGTCTTTACAAGGTTACTTGTAAGAGTGGTCTTTTCAGACTAAAATTTGCCTTAATATAGACATGATTATTATTATTTATTTTTCATCAACCTCTAGGTATGAAAATGTATTTTGACTGCTCTCTTATAGTGTTAATGTAATTTTGTCTTCGCTATAATTTTTCGTTTATTTCGGTCTTATTTATCTTAATGTTCTTTTAGCACTTTCGTTTGTTCTCTTTTGACATGTGAGCTTTGAGCTTCATTAATTCGTAATTTTATTTCTGATATGTGTAACTCTATTTTGTTCATGTCCGTCCTGTCGACAGACTGTTTGTCTGACAGGACGTTAATGTTGTATGTGGGTATGANACATTGATAAAGATATTAAAAAAAGGCGATGTAGCAAAACATATAATAACAAATTAAAGAAGAAGAGATTATCTGGCTGTAGATAGCACATTCTTCGGTGATAGCGGTCCTGGGTTCGAATCTCGATTATCGGTGTTTACCCAGCTACTTCATGAGCATGGATAGCTGTCTGAATTAAAAAGTAATAATTATTTTGGTCGGAAAGGCAAAATACAGCGGCGTAGGGGTCGATGCCCTTACGTATTTCCCACTGTTAATTCCGCAGGGCTAATCCCTATCCCGCGCTAGGACTTTACTACTATAGAGGATGAAAGTAGCTCAGAGAATAAAAAATGTACGTTATGTCGTTTGAGATTGATAATAATTAATCGAAAATTGAAGATTTTATTTTTCTAATACAGTGATGTGTAAAGTAATTGCAAATAAATTAGTCTTTTCGGTAAATTTTAACGAATATATATTTCTGTCCCTTTTACAGTTGAGAATTAGCATGGGAAATTGCACAAAACAAAAGAAAATTCAGAAAAGAACAATATAATGCGCTGCATACGATCCGTGGGTTACATACTCCGGTTCAGGGGTAGTTGGTCGAAGAACAACTGGTCGATGGGACAACCCGTCGCTAGACTTTTCGTCGCTGAGATATTTGGTCGAAAGACAAATCATCGCAGAGACAACTCGTCGCGAGACTTCTCGGTTTGAGACAACTCGTCGAAGGACTATTCGTCGCTGAGACAACTAGTCGAAAGACAGCTTGTCGAAGAGACTACTTGTCGAAAGACAATTCGTTGCCGAGTCAACTCGTCGACGGAAGGGAATGTTGTTATTTATGATACAGTTTTAGGTGCGTTAGTATCGTTATGGTGTAATATTCATTGTGATAACTCGGAGCATTGGTACGTGCAGTTTTTGCGATTATCGTAATTATTATTGTATATTATTTTATCGTAATTAATATCGTATTACCTGCAGATTTTACGGATATGGATTAGTTATTAATTATAATGATATAATAAATTTTATTTGATGATTACCACGAATGCTTTTACAAAATAGGTAGACGTTTATGTCGATGAAAAGAAGTACCGAGTTGTTGTATTTAACGTCATTATGGACGAAAGAATTATTTTTTTATGCTATTATGACTAAATAATAACTAGTTGTTCATTATGAAAATGGTTGGTACAACTCTGCACATTTATAGAAGCCTGGTTTCTTTTGATCTGCAATGTTCCGATCTGTATTGTTAAACATTTAACTTTAAAACAAAGATTTTTTAAAGATAGTCAATTTTTAATACATCATCTAGTATCATAACACCTTCATGTAATTATACTTATATAAATTCTCAAACCTCAAATACAGTTGAGGAATGGACGAAAAAGGATAAACCTTTAACATTTCTGCCTATTGTTACTGCTGTTGGAAAGCGCTTGCAATTGGAAAGTACTGACAAAGATGGAATACAGTTGTAAAATGCATTCTCCAGTCCCAAAGTTTCTTAGAATCTTTCATTATTTAAGAATCAACCATTCTAGCAAGGTTGTTTAGAAAGAAAAACGGGTTACTGCATTGTTCCTAGGAGCACCCGCAG
>KZ308983.1:184255-252598 GCA_000376725.2 Ladona fulva
ATATATTATTATTAATGTTATCATCATTATTATTACTATCTACACAGCCTTAAAGGTTTGGGCTTCCTATCCTATTTGGCTTTTAAGCGATTTTTAGATTAAATATGCCAATTAACACAAGCACTCTTCCTAATAACTGCTAACCTTATTAGTTAATGTGAATATACTAAATGAAGACCTAGTCCAACAGCAAATCCAATCCAGAGTAAACTTTTGGATCTCATATAAAATTATCTACAAAGAAAATGTGCGAGAAAGTAAACAAAAGAGTTAAAAACGGCTGAAAAATCGGGCATTTTCTGGGAACAATTTTATGATGGCTAATTTTTAACTTTGAACACCAAAATTCCATCAAAATTTCGTTACAATGAGAGCAATTTCACGCCCATCAACAATAACTTTAAATCCTCGCTAATAATGCTGATGAATGACGAGCCTGTATTAATACCATTATACAATTATTAACGAGCCAAATTAATTAACGTTCATAATTGCATCGAAATCGAATCAATGCCACAATTATAATGGATGTATATATGTGTAGGTTTATAACGGAAAATCAAACGCTTTTTGAGGAAGAATAAAATCTGGGTGTCCCGTGACCATTTGCTCCGTACATTCAAAAGCTTTCGACCAATTTGTTTTTACTGTAATTACCTCTTTCATCTTGCAGTTTATGGAAATGAGGACATTGCAGGTTAATTAATATCGGGAAAAACAGGCTCGCCTGATATTAAAATAAAAAATAGTATTTTTTAAAAATTACTCCTGATATGTGGGCGTTTGGAAGTCTGGATCGAGCGCAATCCGGTAGAATGCTGAAAAAAAAACCTCGTTATTAATTCATAAAACTAACCCGAGCCCAAGTTTTTGGAAGTTGAAGTGATATATAATTCGAAACAAGCTTTTCCTCTCTCCCGAAAGATGTTGCGGAAATGCGTAAAGGCAGCTAATGGACGCGTCTGATTGAAGCCATCGATTTCGTTCAGGTAACTTTGATGGACGTTCGGAACGCAGAAAGGGAGCGATTCTTTGCGCAGATGAAAGTGAATGATGAAAGCGACAGAAGGCGAAAAGAGACGAAAAACGAAAGGATTCCCCAGAGAGAGGAATTACTTCGCTTAGGAATTTGCAATCGCGGGATTCGGCGAAAATGTTTCCCGAGGTGTGGTGCGAAGATGGCAATAAAATGGAATATCTGAATATTCCGATTCCATGCGCTTAGTGATCGATCTTATCTCGATATATCGACTTAGCTCGATCGCGGTTGACTTTGGTGAATATTTAAATATCAAAAATGTGAAATTCGTGCGCACTTTGCGGCTGGAGAATTTTTAATGCCCTTCGATACATGAAAATGTTTAAGCAAAAACGTTTTGTGCAACGTTAAAGTTTTGAAAAACCAACTCGAACTCAATCTACTATCGAAGTTCAATCATTATATGAATCGGCACTCACATTCACAGCTCATCCTTTTCAATTGTAAATAAAATCTCGTATTGAAATGGAATGGTCTTTGATATACGTCCTTTGCTTTTAATTAAGGCAAGATGAAACAGATGATCTAGATAGAGTATTCACGTTACGTAATTGAAAGAGAAATAACCTCTAAGTTTCTTCTCTTTCATTTCTGTATCTAAATTCAAGCATGTGAACCATGCGTTTTCCGTTGCTTACGAGTAACTTCGCCGTTCCGGTCCACATGAAGCCCGCTATGATGGTGAGGAGGCATCTTCCATGTCTTGCGTTTATGCAGGAGTGATGCCATCTTTGATGGATCCTCCGTAGCATACCATGTTCCATAATGACGCAAGAAATTAAAGGAGAGATCGTTCTTCTGTCGTGGTAACTTAGAAGCCGGAGCATCCGCCCGAAAATTGGGGTACCCGGGTAAGATTCCCGGCTACGGCAGACTTTTTCCATTTAATTTCTATATCTAAATTCAAGCATGTGAACAATGCCTTTTTCGTTGTTTGTCTGGAGTGTTTACTCTAATACCGTGGCAACAAGTTTTCGTACACGATCGGTATACTCACATCACTGGCACACCCTCTGTACTTTTTATTACTACTGCTTACGCGCATGATTTCCTGAATACTTACGATTAAAAATAACTACTTTTTGCATTTATTTTTACAATATCAAAATATTTACTAGTTATTCAATAGAAAGACAGTTGACCCTTCGTTCCCTTCGTTGGAGCAACTGAATCTCTACATTTCAATCGATATCCAAGCTTCTTTCCTTTTCCTAAAATGTCTACACGGTACATATGTGCAAAGAAATCTCAGTCTTATAGTTATCTGAAAATCTTAGGAAATAGGTCAAAGTAACAGGTCATTTTTTAAATAGAAAAATTAGTAGTAGTATTGGTAAAAGTACTTCGATAGCTGAGGTGGCACGTAGACCCCCACCTGGAATTGAACCCAGGAATTCGAACGCGTTGCCTTTTTGGCTATCCGGTATCCCTAATAATAGAAAAAATAATTAGGGAGATGGTTCTCATAGCTTGGATGAAAGATATTATAGATGGAAACCATAAAGCGTAGTAGTAGCATTGTTAAAAATGCTTGGACAGCCGAAGTCATTTCGCACGTAGGCTCCCAGTGAGAATCGGGACCGCTCCATAGAAACGATTCCTCTTTCAAGAATCTCTAGACACTCAAGTTATATATCAATCGGCAATGATCGAAAAATGTTCAGTCGGTAACGTGTTAACTTCGGAGGCTCTAAGAAGATCGCCGCAAGAGGAGAAATACAACACGGAAATGATCGGGTGAAATAAACCCCCGTAAGATTTTCTCGTGCTTTCTAAACCGTCGTTTGCACGTTGCTGAAGCGTTCGTGCCGATGTTTGGCGGATCCTCCACCGCGGAATCTCACGCTGTTATCCCCGAGCATTTTCCCCAAATGGTTTGCACGTGGGAAATACATCACAGGTCGTTATATTTATGGACTCTCTGGAAAAGTAGGGAAAATAGTTCTCGGGAGAATGTAGCACTTCAAGCGGCAGCTGTTGAGCGGCGGATGCGGGAGGAACATCGAAGTTGGGCGACCTTCAGAGGAGCGCAGCTGCGTCCGATAATGCCGCATCCGCAGCGCTAACCTCATTTGGAGGAACGGAACTGAAAGAAAGTATAACGGAAGGCACGGCAAATATAAGGTTTCGCCATATTTATATCCAATATGCAATGGTGGAGTAGTGCCGTGGAGGTCGTCTGCGGACGACGGCGCTCCTTCTGGGTGATATTGGAGAAGGCGATGTGTAGATGAAGTCGTTTTACATAATAAAAATGCGGAGAGGAATCCTCTCGTGAAAGTGCGACGGAATAAAGTTACGTTATTGGTTTTCTGTCTTGGAAAGGTTTTCTTTGTGAGTTAAACGGTTGCCATCTTTCGTGAGCAAACAATTTTCAACGGGGGCTCTCACGAAAGATAAATCGCTCCTTGTGTTAGACAAATGTTTCAAAAATCACGGGCGCTGAGGCAAACTCAGGAGAGACTGGGCCTAGTGATGAATGTGTTAAGGACTTACGTGGGATAAAAGTGAACTTTGGGGTCCACTACGAAAAGAAAGTTTTACAATGGTTTATAGATAGCGAAAGAATGACAGCAAGCAGAGTGAACACAATAAGGAATGATTCCTTGAATGAATAATTCTGAAGGGATCTTCCATACTTTAAAAATATCTGAAAAGACAACCTTTTGAAATATTTTCTTGTAATTCGTACTAATACTGTTAAAAGTGTTTCGACATCTTATGCTATTTTGTATGCATCTTCGACATCCGATATGTTGTACTTAAATCAACAGCTTCGTCAACATGGATGCAAATTATTTGTAGTAGTAGTACTGTTAAAAGTGCTGCGACATCTAAGTTCATTCTGCACGTTGGCCCCCACCGGGAATCGAAGCCGGGACCGCCTTCACCAATGTCGAACGGGTTGCCCACTTGGCTATGTCCATTAAATTTCCAATGTCATTACCCTAATTGCTATATCTTAAATATTAAAACTAAGCAAATAGATTAATTTTTAAATCAAATGCACTCTAACATCGGCGATTACATTTTTTGCCGTAGATAAATTTACGGAACTGTTCATGCGAGATTGATGTTTCCAAAACCTTTACCGTAAAACTTCCTAATACGAATGATTGTCATTACTACCTGAATGTCTCCACGAACAATCAAATATCACTGCTTAAGAAAAATCTTCACCTGAGATTCATGTATACAAATTGTAACCTCTAAAAATTTTATTATAAGCTTTTCTTTTAAGAAGTACATACACGAGGGTAACCGCGCCTCATAAAATACGAGTAACGTCATTCGCTCTCCAAATCTAGGCGCCCCTAGTGACTGTCCGGCCTGCTCAAGCCTTGAGACGGCCCTGGTTTGGGAAAACAGGGAATACCAGACATCGTGGATGCTGCTGATTACTCAGGATCTTCAATTTAGAACTGGCTTCATATTATTAAGGTGAAGGTTGGCCTAATTGCAGCAATTTAAGGATGCATTACTAAAATAGAAAAATATATCTAATGTATAAAATGCTACGCGTATTTACGTAAGATTCAGATGCTAGTCGTAGAGCGTATAATTACAATGTGCGCCATAATATGGCAAGTGAGAAGATCCCATATACGTTCTCCACTAACATACAAAAGGCGTGGGTCTATGCAATTTTCAAAATATTTTAAATACATAAATTCCCTGCAAGCTGCCATTCGGCGTGTGGCAAGGTGTGTATCATCTTTAAAAAAATGATTAATAAATTTTTAAGAATAATAGCAAATTGTCAGGGAGATTTTTTAGTTATTTTTGAATTGTTTATATAATTCTAGCAGCTTTTTCAACTCTTATTATAATGTAGGAAGAAGAACGGAAGAATTAGACAGTAATGAATTAATGTGGGCTAAAAATATTATGTGCTCGATATGATAGTGGTGCTTTACGTTGGTTTTGATTTACTTTCATCCTTTCCCTTAGCAAAAACGACTCTCTTTGGTACTACTAGAGCGAAAGGAAGAGAAAGGAGACGCTAGTTGAATGCGGAAAATGGGATACTAAAGAGAATAGATGCATCGCGTAGAATAAGGAAAGGATGTTTAACTCAGCACCTTTAAGCGCGTACCTGAAAACTCGAGGTTAAAAGGAAGTGAAAATATAGAGGCCTTTGAATAAAACTGAATTTATGAGACACGCAGGAAAGGAGCGAAAGATGTATACAAGGATAGGAAACTATGGTATAGTAAATAAAAGAGGGAAATAAACAAGCGTTCCCGTAAATGGATTTGTGAGAGTAATAATATGCATATAACTATTAATGCGCATCATTAATTGCCCGCGTATCATCCTATCCTAAGAAAAGTAAAAGATATAGTTTCAGAATATCTATTAATATGAGGAAAAAATAATATTATAATATAAGGAAACGCTCCGATTTATCCACAACCAGGATTTGAATATTTCTTAAATGCTAGGGATTTTCACATGCTGCGATTTCGCAAACAATTTTCCTCGCAGCCTTGTCAGTCTCAAGCGTGAATTTAGTTCCTGTACATACATAACAAGTACCTTCATCTAATCTGTTACAGTTTTCATCTCGTTCGCTAAATAAAATTAGAATTTATCGTTGCAATTTCTTTAAGTAACGTTTGAAAAAAGGACAGATTTAAATTCTTTTATTGTTCATAATTTTTGTGTTTCCGGTTCGAACTCGCAAAAGTATTGATGTAATGTTTGGAAATTTCCTTTAATGGTAGGCTGTTTGCAACAATTACCCTTTGCAAACAGTTCTATTATTTTAATACATATGGGGTAAATCGTTCAATAGAAATCGATGGGGAGTCAGTCTTACCGCTTCCAGGTGTCACTTCTTCTGAAAGAATAAAATAGAATGGTCCTAGAAATTGATGAAAAGTACCACAAGCAAGTAAATTGTAAAGTGTAACCACAAGGCTACTGCCGATGGCCAGAGAGTCAGCCCTCCTAGTGGTAAATAAATATATAGGTTTGTAGAAAATTTTAAATGATGTCAGGGGGAATGATTATAAGAAAAATTATGAACTCATTCTCTCACACCCCAAAAAGATCACAATTTAGTTTACAGACCATAACGGGAGGATGGTTATAGGACGTAGCTTATATGCGTAAGTGAATTATCTTGCACCACATAATACCGAAATTGGACTAGCCAAGAAAATCACGTATCATATTTAATTTTGCCCCGAATGGCTTAAGCCGTCCTTTTGTCCCATTCAATTTGGTAGAGGTTTAATTTTGCTGTAATATTTTTTCTTTCTCAGCTTAAAAATTCGGACCAAATATAAAAGAGAAAGAGATATTAGTGTGAAAGGCAATATAAGTTGAATCCATCTGAACGTGCGCCAGGAACTGTAGACTAAATTCAATTAGTTCTTGACGTATAATATTTTATTTTAAATAACACATTAATATGCGCTTACGGTTGATTTCATTTCGTATCTCTTTCGCAAACATAAAAAACTGAATCACGCCACGAGGCAGATAAATAATCACTTCATTATTGGTTCCCATGAAATTTATCTTACACTTTTTCGTCCGGAATTTCTACTGTGTTATTATTTGAAATTTCCTCTCTTCTAATAATAACAAGCGGCAAAATTCCAAATTCGCTCCCTCTTGGCCCATTACAATGTGACGATGAGTGCTTTTCTACATCGTTCTCACAGAAAGTTCTTTTTATTTTAGGCTCAAACGGTTTTCTTAAGAAAACAGCTGAAAGTATAATAGAATCCTATATTGAGCGATTAAAATTTTATCTGATCACTAATCTGGAAGTTTATAGTATAAGTTTACATTCGCAGAAAATTCGACAGGTGGCTTCTAGGTCATCTATGTAGATGTTGCCGACCGATTTATCGACACGATATTTCTAGATTTTCGGAAAGCAGTTGGTGGATGAATGACTTTCTCTCCGACGGAGAACAACGAGTATAAATGGATGGTATTACAACCTAGTCAGAGAGGCCTCGAGCATGCCGCAAGGTAGTTTAATCGGACCGTTAATAATTTTAGCGTACATCTATGACCTTTGCAAATACATTGATAGAAAACTTATCAAAGTATTTTCGGACGATACTAATTTATATGGAAAAAGGAATTACAGAGGATAGATTAACCCAGTCGAAGGATTCAGATGAAATTATGAGGTGGTGCGATGATTGAAAATTAGAGCTGAACGTAGACAAATGTTCAGCAATTTACTTCTAAGAAAATGTATTGCCGATGATTATTCGTAGTACTGTTAAAAGTGATTACATATAAGGTTATTTCGCACGTTGGCTCCCACTGGTAATCGAACCCGGGACCTCTTTCACCAAAGCCAAACACGTTGCCCACTTGGCTGTCCAGAAGCCCTGATTATTTGTATACGAATAAGTTAACATGGGGTACCGCAATATATGTGGACGAGCACTAAGTTTCCGAGTTTCTTTACTCGGGTTCACGAAGTTCATTTTTCCGCAGACGATACGTACGTAATCGTAATCGACTTGGGAGGTAGAGTCATGGTGCATGCACTCCCAGCCACCCTCCGAAAGTCGACTTGCAGGGTACATACGCAGACGTAGATTCCAAAACCTAAGTTTCAGGAGCGATGGGTGGTACCTTTTTCCTTAATTATCTGTGTGGGGCGTAGGTTCCTACCGACCACTTGCCGAGTTAGATGAGCCATGGTTGACTCAAGTATCATTTCGGTAAATGGTGCCACTCACCTGTAATGCGTTGGGCCAATGGCAGGTGGCGTTGGCCTTGGGCGATGCGACGGCATGCCCTGGGCAGAGCGGAGGAGGACGATAGAGGGTGGTGGATGCGATGCTGTGATGCTGAGGAGACGAAGGAGGGGGTCTCCCATACTGGGCCACTTGAACAGAGATGGTGGTGCCCTGCGGACAGCGGAGAGTTACCACCTCACCCTCGCAGCCCGCTCTTTGGTAGGTCCTCAAAGTCCCAGACAAGAGAGCTGTTGGGTTGAGCACCATTTGAAAAGCAAGGAGAGAGAACAAGCAGTCCGTTAGAATCGACCGACCATTTTGCCAACAACGTTTAAAAGCTACAAATTAACGTTTTTTCAGCGTTGATGGAGGAAACCTTAAATAAAATTTACAGTAAAATCGCGTCTTAATTATAAAATACCGGATATGAGGGAAACAGAGTCAAGGAATCCTAAATAGTTGAATAGTGAAAATTTATACGAAGGCTTGTAAATAAACAAATAGAATAAATACAAGTTTTGCAATACATAGCAATAAAGAGATGGTACACACAATTGTTAATGGTGAAGCATTTTAGACATCATTATTATAATGCGAAGGAGAGTAATGTGTAAGTAGTTCAGCAATGGATAACACTGAATAACAATATGATATGAATAACGTTTATTTGTCTAGTTATATTGTCCTGCTACCATATCTTGAGGAATGAAATATTTATAATTAGTCTCTCAAAATGGGATATAGAAAAATGTATCTTTTATACACTTATATCTCAGTCTTTTTCATGGATGATATGAAAGCTACTGAGGCAGGAGTTATGCTGAATTATGGGATAAATTAAGGGTTCTCCTTATGCAATGCTGCGAAAAGTGTTACACGTAGAGGCATTGTGCTTCACTAATGTTGGCTTATTTTGCTCATAGCATTCTGGCTCAGTGAGGAATGCAAAGTAGTAGGATTGTTAAAAGTGCTTCAACACCTTAGGTCATTTTGCCCGTAGACCCACACCGGGAATCGAACCCGGGACTGCTTTCACTGAAGTCGAACGCGTTGTCCACTTGGCTATTCGGGAGCCTAGGAAAGCAAAGGCAAACTACCTTACTCCTCATCTTGCCAACTAAGCCCCATCTCCCTCTTCTACGAGTAGCTTTTCGAAGCTGATGGTAGAGGGGGTGAGGCCCAACAGGCCTTCGGGATGAATATTTTACAAACTCGTTACATAGCCGCATAGCTAATCTCGAAGCTTAAGTTCAATATGTGCAAGTCAGGAAAGAGTCGGAAAACAAATTAACGGGTTTTTAAGCAATCTACAAAACAAGTATTTGTCAGCAATGACGCGAGACATAAGATAAAATAAAAAAACAAAAACCGTTATAGTAACACACGCTGGATTAAATGCTAAGAGAGAGCAATTTGATTTGAAATTTTACAGTCAAATCTCATCCATATAACCAGGAAATTATGACGTTTTTCGCAACAAAACTTCATCAATAAAACAACACCAACATTCACGTAAATGTCACAAAAATTTTTACCTCAGCATTTCGACTAATTCGTACATACAAACATACGTGAGCACAAAGCTTTTACGCCATTCCTTTCCTGGTAAACTAGCCAACAGATTTTTGTTCACAATACCCTTAATTTTACCTACTCTGACGAATACAATGTTATGAAGATGTGGTTTATAAAAGGATTATGTTTGTGGCCGGGGATTCCTTTAATATAATTTCGGTGTTAATCAAAACAAATACAATTTTCAATCGGAAAATAGTGAAATCACTTACATAGTAAATCGGTTTCGCACAACTCTAAAGGTTATAGAATGGTAATATATGGAGAATCACCTTTCGTATCGAAAATGATTTATCGCCTCTAGCATCGCTCTGATGGCATTTCCCTGATGCATAGTTCATATTTAACCTCTGTCATTAACCGGTTTCCTAGTTCCAACGCATATCTATTTACGAAAACTTCACACATGAGTAACACAAAATATTGGACTCTACAAAGACTAGCGAACTGTGTTTAAATCGGACTTCAAAGTGAATTCTTCTAGTAAACTGACGTTTCCTTTTTTGAAATACTAAAGACTCGATTAATAGTTACGGTCGATTTGAAAGGAACAATATCACTTCCTTTTCCGCGATGTTCAAATGGCCTTTGTGACGAGGAAATATCATCTCATTGTGAAAATTTTTATTCTCTAAGGATCCGCGTTGATGGCTTCCTAATTGATTCACATTTTCGACTTCTATAAGTTATCTAATTTTCCATCCAACTCTTTCCATGCGATTCTTTTATGTCAGGAAATCCGTGATGTGAATCAGGAAAAGAAAACTTTGATCGAAAAGGAACCTGTATTTTCAGTACAGTGGATACAAATCTCAGTTTCTTTTCACATAGAAGTACGTTCATACATCAGGCGAACTAAAAGTGATACTTTCGTTGACTTTACATGAAACTACTAAATTCAACTACTGAAATACTTACATACATACGTATGACAGACATTCTTAAATGATTACCGAATGTGAAAGTGAATCCATCAAGTGGTAGCATTCCCGTCCTACTTTTCAAATTAATCTAAACGGATTCAGTACTTATTGCTTCAGTAAATTTGAATCAATGGCTGACTTGGAGATAAAATACTTCCAACTGTCCCACTAATTATCATATTTCAATACGTACTTATTAGTTCCATGGAGGAAGATAGATGGTGCTATGAGAGTAATATATGAGAGATGAGTAAATTAAGCTCAACATTTTCCAAAAACAGTAGATTCGCGATTATCCGAGTTCCGTGCTATCCGAGGTACATTTTTGCTTGCTTTTCCTTTTTCACTTACATATGAACCGGTACACCGCTTAAATTACCTTTGCTGTTAATATGTCATGCCAGCCCAGCATAGATGAGCAAACGTTGGCATAATAATCTGGAGATAGTCGGAAAAGATAAATGGCGACTGCTAAAGTATAATTATCATCCAGGTAGAAAAAGGAAGTATTTTATTCAAAACATTTTATAATCAAAGAAGTTTTACATTGTCATAACACGTCGTATTACGGATAGCCATGAAATTGGCGTGATTTTCATAATCTTTGTCTCACAAGACAACCCCTCCATATTATCTTAGTTTTCGATTATCCGATGTGGCCCCGTTAACTCAGACAATCGAGAATTTACCGAATATCTCTATTCAGAAATATTCGATGAATATATGATTCTGAATAAAAAGGGAGAACAAATATAAAACGTTTCTATTTGCAAAAGTTCACGTGAATTCTTTGATTAATTTTGTGTTTGCAGTTGAATGTAATCTGTGCACAACTAAATAAGTATTGTTATGCTGGGTTCATTAATTTCTCCATATAATCATTGAATAGAAACAAAAACTATAATTCATAACAGGATGGGAGATGACAGAGATCCATATGTGACCTCGCAAAACATTTCATTTTGGAGTAAAACAATGAAGTTAGTGTACCGTGCTCAGTTAAACATATTGCCCAGTCAATTCCAAAGAGTAAACTTCAGTAGTAAAAAAAAAGTAATCCATTTCATTGGAAGTTGATTAGCATACGTATGTTAAAACCTCCCGTTGATGCCTATCCAAATGGTCTATTGGAGAATATGTTTGGCTGCGTTAAAAGATATCAGAGAAAACAAATTTGCAGTCAGTCTTTGAAATTATATTAGCTCAAGCATGACAAAATAATACAGCTATGCCACGAAAACTAGTTGGTAAATAAATGACAAAAAAGTGTAAAACAGGAATGGCAATAACTTAGTCCATGCTGCATTTAATCCTATGGTGTACCAATTTTCAACTCCATCGGCCTGCCAACATCAGCAAAATTTCGTAAAGAGATTTAATGCATAACCTTTGATTCAAAAGGTACACTTCAACACTCCATACAGCTAATAAACAGCACTTTTACCAAAAATAAGCCGTAGTATGCTGAACTGATCCCTGGTTGTGGAGCTCACATATTTAATTCAGCAAATAATATCCATTTATGAACCAGAATAATTTGAATAATGAATCGTCATGATCTTTAAAACAAAGATCCTTCTGACAAAGAGGACGTTTTTTTCAATCGACAGGCATGAAGATAATGTGAAACTTCAATCGTTCCGTGGCGCGACTTGTATCTTTTTTCTTTAAAGTAAAAATATATTCTGATATTCCCCTTTTCAACGTTACGTAGAGCTGGTTTTGAAGGGTGGTCCTGGATATGGAAATCACTGGGGAATTTAGAGGCAATTCCTAATGTAACGAGAAAATATTAAAATAATATGAAACATCAACCCTCATTATCGTAGTATCCCTTACTAAACAGTATAAATCAAGGCACAGCATGTTGAACCACTAAAATTCAAAAATAATCCACTGCCCGTGACAAAAACTCAAGCACCACCTGGTTGTTTTACACGTGGCCTTCCGACCAGAAGAATCTTTCCTTCCCCTACCAAGAACTAAGATTACAGAAAAAGACTGAAAATACTATATCCGCTGAAATCATGTTTTTCTGTTTTTTTTACACTTTTAAAAATGTTATTAAAATATAAGAGTAAAGGTGGGATGTTTGTGAACGCTGCCAAAGGATAATAATATGCATCGATGACGAGGATAGGGCACTGTAAATAGAATTGCTACGGAAAGAGCCAACTGTGAATTAACTCGTTTTCTGTGCGCTCTGGGTAAAAAAAGTACGTGACGCCAACAAAATGGCTTTTGGTTACGTAAAAAAAACTTCGACCGGAATCTCATTAAGCGGGGAATCAATGTACTAATTAGTAATCATCGTATCTTTGCACCAGATAATGAGCGATAAATAATTGATGAAGGTATTGTTAATGCCATTTATCTCGCTGGAGCGGTGGATTGAGGTTTTCATTCGCTTACGTCCGCACAATCTTCAATTAAAAGTTTAATAATTACTTGATATTCGATTCCTCAGCATTTGCATTGATATTTTCCTCCAATATTAATTATATCCAAATTAATTACAAATTACTTTGGGGTATATCAAAATTGGATATAATTTCCTAATTTAATTTTTTACACGTACAAGTGGAGAATGGAATTGAAAAATGTTTATGAAGGATTCAATGTGATTAGATAAAAATTGATTTCAATGTATGAGATAAGAATAAGCTTTAATCAAATAGACCGTAACTTACGTGAAATGTAATTATATACTATAGACAATGTTAATTATTTATTTATAGATAGCTTTTTGCAAATTAATTTAAATATCTGTACCATATTGCTTGGATGAAAGATATTATAGATNGGGAATCGAACCCGGGACCGCTTTCACTGAAGTCGAACGCGTTGCCCACTTGGCTATCGGGAGCCCAATTGAAAGGTTGGTTATGAAGTAGCATATCTGTGTATATTTCTGTGAATATAGTTTTCAAATGCTCGTCCAAAATAGCTGAAGAATCGTCTCTCAGCTCTTTCCGTTCATTTACAATTAATGTAAATAAAGTAAACCTTAATAACACTTATGATTGTTTATACGCATTTATACTATTTAAAGTGAATGGAAACATATTCTTATAATTAACTGTAATATTTTGCATATTATAACTATCCCTATGAATTTTACTTACTCTTTCTGAAGATAATACAAGCTGGAATACAACTTTTTAAACACTTAAAAAATGTTTAAATGTCGCATTTTATAAATAAGGATCATAAAATACGATTTAAACAATTTACTACATTCAGGCAACGAAACTTTTCATTCTAATCCAGAAATGTCAGTGGTTGGAAAATTTTTGGAAATAGAAGCTGGATATATTATGAGCGTTATTCTACGACCAACAATTGTAGAATACATAATTGAGAGCTTTTTAATGAATTTAGGCAGAACGGGAATTGCACCGATTATTAATTTGGGACGTAGGCCGTATAACACTTTCCACTAGTCAAATATGAAAGTGAATCCACGTCAAGAAACGGCGGCATAAACAGCTGAGTTTGCGAAGCCGCAAGGAGTTGCTGGAGGAACCGCGCATTCGCTCTCCGTGGGTTAACGTGGTAATAATTTAATTAATGTGACGCAATACCGAGGAAAGTAAGTGCATTATTATCGTACCTGAAATCGAGGAAAACTTTGGTCCAGCTGAAGTTTCTCTTTATCAAACTGGCTAATATTGTTACAAATGTACATTTTTAAAGAATAAACTATTCAGAATCAGTTATAACTTTATGGCAGTTATTAACACATAAAACTCCATGGTAGAAACGTGCTTCTTTATGATACTATGACAAGAACATTTCGGCTGGTCATTCTTAAAAAAAACCATGAGAGGTGACAAGACACGAGAAAAAAGGCCAAATAAATACGAACGGTTTTCATTGGTTCCTTGTTTCCTTGTCACCCGATGACGTATCGTCGCTAGGAAACCTTGGTCGTGTTCTGTATTATTCTTTTTGTTTATTAACCGTTTTTCTCACGAAGTTTTTTTAAGAATACTATAGCAAGCCATACTGTTCTCATCATAGGTTTTTCCGCGCTACAAAGTAAAAAAAGAGATCCATGATTGAGAAAACGAGTGCGTACACGACTACTAGGTTTTCGCCTTTCTGCGTCAATTCAATGGTGATAATAACTTTTATAATATGAATAGATGCCTAATGCACAAAAGATGGAAACTTTCCCTTTCCGACCAAAAATGATCCCCTTATAACACACTGGCATCATTTTAATGCTTCAGAAGGGAGCAGTCTTATCGAGCATGGCAATATGCTGATTACCAAACGTAAAAGGAGCATTATAAATCGGGTCCTGTGATCGTGGAGTGGCCAGCTCACGCACCTTTTCCTTAATCTCCGCACCCACGGAAGCCACGCCCCTTCCCACACACGCACCCAGCGCCACACAAGCACGCTCGCCCCCTCTCAATTTCATCCCAACAACACAATTTCCGTCCTACGAATCCTAAACTCGATATCGCCTCCTCTCTACGCCAAACCTCATTTCCCCTCTCCCACTCTTATGTTTCTCTCACACCTTTTCCTTTCCTACCAATTACCCTCTCGGATTCGATCTCGACGCGGATTTCTTTTACATGAAACAGTATTCTCGAAAGTTTAAATTTGCAATCAAATTCAAAAATCCAAAATTATGGAATCCCGGATGATAAATATCAATATCAAAATTTTAGTGAGAAAAATGGGAAATTTCGCAAGAGAGTAAAAAGGGGATTCCATTAGGATTGTCGCCTCTCCCTGAATTTTGGTAGTCTAATGATTTTGGCGTGTTCAAAGAACAAACAGGTCTCGCGGAGGGAATTTGAAATCTCTCGGAATACCTACCGATTCTCTCACATTAATTGAAGTTTATATCCGTATCCGCCGTATCTGTGTTATTAATCTGTCTTGTAGGTTTATACGTATTTCTCCTGTCAAAACCGGCACAATTGGGCTACGTAAAGCGATGCCGTATGACTTCAGATGGGATAATTAACTATTTATTCGTGAAATTTTTATCCTAATTGGTATAATCATAAACTGCGTGAAATCTACGTCATATTCAGTATTTCTATTATAAACAATAACCAAATATTAAAATAGTTTAATATTATTTTATTTGATCGTAGGTACCAATGAAAGCAATCGATGAAGCTTCACTTTGTGAAACTTCATCCTAGAAGAGGAGAGAAAATTAACAACGCAGATGTTCCAATAGAATTATTTAATAAAAATGACGACCGGTTTTGTACACCAAGTTTATCTTTATGCGCATACCACAAAGAATGCAAACAAATATATGTGTGAGGAGAAGAAAGCAAAACTAAGAGCCAATCAGGACAAAGGTGGGGAAGAATCAGGAAGGAAATAGTGTTTGGGGAAAGAGGGGGCAGGGTTACAACAGACAAAAATCGAGCATCTTAATATCATCATAAATTACGCACAAAGTCTTACGATTATGTATCGCAATGAACTTCAATTGCTATAAAGTTTCCGTGAGTTCCATTCATTCAATTACTCATTACCAGGTTCAGCCTACGAAATTAACTACTTGAATACATCCATGGGGAGGAATTATATCCCATTGTATTAATGTAATCGATATTTTAGAGGAATAATATCGTTGAAGCCTTAGAGAACCACTCCTAATAACCATACAATTTTTCCCCCGCTACAAATCAAGCTATTATGTTCAGAAGGCAGCGATCAGATTCAGTTAATCGAAGGTGCCTACAATTTTGGCTGAACTTGATTTTTTTGGATATTCGAGTTCAAAATTACAAAGGTGATCTTTTTCTCTACAAACGATCTTGACGATTATTAATTTATTAAGATTAAGATTAAGAGGCATGCAAAGAAAAGGGTGACTTGGCATGTAAAGGTGTGCACCTAGGAATAATCCCAGAAATGGACATGAAAAAGTCTGACAGGACCGGGACTCGAACCCGGGTCTCCAAATTTCCGGTTGGTTTATCCAAGAAATTTACGTTCCTTTGAGGCATTGCGAAGAAAAGGAAAATTGAAAGGTGGTAGTAGTAGTATTGTTAAAAGTGCTTCGACAGCTTAGGTCATTTCGCACATGAGCGAACCGGGAATCGAACCCGGGACCGCTTTCACTGAAGTCGAACGCGTTGCCCACTTGGCTATCGGGAGCCCAATTGAAAGGTTGGTTATGAAGTAGCATATCTGTGTATATTTCTGTGAATATAGTTTTCAAATGCTCGTCCAAAATAGCTGAAGAATCGTCTCTCAGCTCTTTCCGTTCATTTACAATTAATGTAAATAAAGTAAACCTTAATAACACTTATGATTGTTTATACGCATTTATACTATTTAAAGTGAATGGCAACATATTCTTATAATTAACTGTAATATTTTGCATATTATAACTATCCCTATGAATTTTACTTACTTCGTACTTTAATGTAAAAATTGTGTTTCAAGTTAAATTCCTCGTGTTTCGATGATTCTATTTTACAATTCATACTCATACTTGAACCTCCACCGGGAATCGAACCCGAAACCGCATTCACCGAAGTCGAACGTGTTACCCACATGGCTACCGAAGGCCAAACATATTTCTATACACTCTGGCTTAGGAAGACGAGATGTACATAATAACGGATATATGTGGTTGAATCTTGTTATTAATTGGAATTTTGAAATGTGGTGCGATTTGGGATGCCTGTGGTGCGATTTAGGAAACCTGTTGCCTTAGCCGCTCTGCTTGCAAGGGTTTTTAATTAATCTTTCTGAAGATAATACAAGCTGGAATACAACTTTTTAAACACTTAAAAAATGTTTTAAATGTCGTATTTTATAAATAAGGATCATAAAATACGATTTAAACAATTTACTACATTCAGGCAACGAAACTTTTCATTCTAATCCAGAAATGTCAGTGGTTGGAAAATTTTTGGAAATAGAAGCTGGATATATTATGAGCGTTATTCAACGACCAACAATTGTAGAATACATAAT
This sequence comes from Ladona fulva, assembly GCA_000376725.2. Taxonomy (NCBI): domain Eukaryota; kingdom Metazoa; phylum Arthropoda; class Insecta; order Odonata; family Libellulidae; genus Ladona; species Ladona fulva. Next base: position 201,484 of record KZ308983.1, read on the forward strand.
TGAGAGCTTTTTAATGAATTTAGGCAGAACGGGAATTGCACCGATTATTAATTTGGGACGTAGGCCGTATAACACTTTCCACTAGTCAAATATGAAAGTGAATCCACGTCAAGAAACGGCGGCATAAACAGCTGAGTTTGCGAAGCCGCAAGGAGTTGCTGGAGGAACCGCGCATTCGCTCTCCGTGGGTTAACGTGGTAATAATTTAATTAATGTGACGCAATACCGAGGAAAGTAAGTGCATTATTATCGTACCTGATATTGAGGAAAACTTTGGTCCAGCTGAAGTTNCTTTCGCCTCCCTTCTTTGCTGAATTCCATTCCTCCCTCTGTTGGTTCTTTTCCCTTCCCTAAAGGGACACATACACTTAGGTTAAGCTCACACCAGGTCATTTTAATTGAAGCCCCTACTTTATTATTCTCTTTTTTTATTCCATTTTTGTTGTAGTTACGTTGTTGTACTTGTAACGAAATCACTTTCAATTTACATATATCTATTGTATGTGATAAATAAATAAATTAATTAATAAAAAATTGCCGGTCAATGTGACAGTTGCTGATCGTCCATAGCAAATCTCTTTGAATTCTATTCGAAATATGGGGATTACTTCAGGGAACAGTCTAAGAATTGCGAGAAAAATGCTCATTACTATTAATAGTGCTGGAATTAGCCTGGTGGTATTCCGTGACAACAAAGGGACATTTACAACAAATTTATTAATGCTAAACCACAATATATACGACCCGGATTTCGATGCATGGGATCAATATCAGGTACCAATGAACAAAATTACAGAATATATAGGAACACAGAGGTGGAGGGTAGGTAAAATAGGAGAAAGAGTGGAATTTTGAAACAAGGTTTGGAGAGCGATTGGGTAAAATATAAGGTATTGGACGATGAAGTAAGAAGTATGGGTGGAGAGATGGGGGAAGAAAGTAGTGTTAAAGAGGAAAAGGCACCTGATAATGATGTCGTGTATCGAAACCCGAGTCATATGTGTCGTTACTTACTGATGTGTAGTATAAATTTCCTCAGTCAACTTTCTTTTCTTAAAAATGTTCAGATTAAAATAATTCAGTGATGCAATTCCTGTTCGCAGAAACCCAACACGCGAATGAACGAGATGATACTTTAAAGCGCGCACAAGTGAGCGCGAACCGTTCGAGAATCTCACATCTTAATCCTTTCGGTACACCTCTCTCCACTGCATTCCGTCTCGGTTCCTCTAACCCACCAATAACATCCTCTCTCTCCATTTCCAGCCTCCGCATTTCGCTCTTTTATTTTTTCGCCACGTTCCGCTGCTTCTCTTTTATCCGGAAGTCCCTCTCCGCCGTTCGTCACTTTTTCTCCTTTTCCGCCCTTGATTCGGTGGGTTGCTTCTGTCAACCGAGCGATATTAATGCCCCGCAGCACAATCAACCCTTCGAATATGCAAAGCGCGTGGGCGGAATTAAATTATTCAGGCGTTTTAAAGAGAATCGATAAGTCGTATTTTTTGCACTCGCGAATTTTTTTTAACCTTTTAACCAATTGTACGCATCCCTGTTTTGGAAGGGGTTTCGAATCTCATAAATGTATAAAATCGACGTACATTACGGCGAATGAATGAAAGGAATCGAATTCGACACGGGGAGCGATTTTAATCTCCGAATTATTTCCTTCGAGAGTTCTAAACATTCCATTAAACGAACCTTATTCATCGGCGTAATTTCGTTTCGAAAAAGTGATTCGTTTTCACCTGCCCTCTTGTTGCTTGATTTGTCACGATTCCATTTCCGGGCGCCTTGACAAATGTCTCCGCCGGTTGGCTTACATTTCCTTGTTTTCGGAAAAAAATCATCGGCCATTTTTCATTTTGTTCGCTACGTAAACGAAGCAAATGAAGCACGGAGGCGATAGGTGCGCCTCTTTCGCTCGACAGTTGAATTATCAGCGAATTTTCGTTCGTTTCCGTAAAAACTGTTCGAACATAATGGCAGAGAAACGAATGGCGTTTTCAGAGGAGGCTTATTTACAATGATAATGAGTGTAAAGGGAAATTTACATTTATATTAACAACTCGCGATGCTTGCTATTCTTCGGGGTCCATCCCACCCGACTGCCTCCATTATGGGAATATATGTACTCTTCCCTTCAAAGATTTTAAGCAGTTAATTTCAGGAGTACTCCTGATAGACGAACTTAAATGCAAAATTATGCGGAAATGTAATCATTAAGTACTAAGTAAAACCAATCAATTAATTATTTCCCTATTAATCGGTTATGCTCCGGCAGATAGGTCAATCTCGATGGGATTATCTCTGTAATAGTTGCCAGCAATGGAGCATTAATGATTCCTTTCATAATTTAGAATTGCGAGATTTCTTACGGAACGAAGCAAACTTTCATCCTTCTTTTCTCCTCGAATGAAACGTTTTGTATTCCTTGTGTTAGATTTCGTTTCACATCTTAAAATAATTCGATCCACAGGACTTAAAAAAGCTAAAATGCTAGTAATAAGGGCCTTAAGTGTTTTCCCCTAGCTTTATTTGCTTTGGTTGGAAATTTCTAGAGCTAAAACTATGCATTTATCAACGTTACCTGCAAGCAAGCTTTCGACGTGTGACATGAAGTTCAGTTTCCTACTCAGTAACTCCCATTGCAGATACTATCGGAGATGAAAAAAGAATATTTGAAGAGGCTAACTCCAGCATCAATTTTCTTGAATTTTTCGCTGCAGACTACTATTTCTCCTACTGAGCATGCATTCGTAAAGTAATTAGTGCTATAACTTACCCTACCTTCAATTTAATCTTCATTTTTCGGCCAATATAAATATGTAATTAGTGGTGTGATATATGAACTGCAGTAAATTGTGTTAAATTCATACTTTCTTTATATGTGTAAGTGTGAATATAATTTTTTTAAAGCTTCCACGAATACCCAATGGTAGGACAAGTACAGTTTGGTGCCCAAAAATGGACGAACATAGACATCCATTCTCTAACTAGAACATTTCAATTAGCCAGGACTCGAACCTGGGACCTTGGAGTTGTAGGGCCAGCTAGGGCAGGAAGAGGTTAGGTGGTACTAATGGGGCTAGAGGGTAGCATGACAATGATAATTTTATTGGTCCATAAAAACAAACATACGGAAGTATAGGACAAGTCAAATTCGTCTTTGACAAGTATCTCCGAGGGTTTCCACGGTGGATTATTTACCAAGAGTAACATTTATATACCAATACATAAATAATACCCTTAACAAATATGAGAATGAAAAATTTAGAATATAAAAGCCAACCAAACGAGATGTATCCAAAATGTAGTCTCGCGGCGGTGCATGATAATCTCCAATAGAAGTCATATATGCCTTCTTATTCTACCTTACAAAACGAACGCAAGCCAAGTATTCAAATAAGGCACATAAGGAAGGGTTTTTGGATAAAAGAATCCCTATCTCTTGGTCCCCCTTTTACCGCACGAAGTGAAATCGCTGAATCCCTTGGGAGCTGAGGGAGTCGCGAATTCAAAGGCCGCGCCTATGGTATGAGTAACGAAAGAGGTCGAGGACGCCCTGCCAAGTCACCAAACAACTCCAGAAGTAAAGCCCTCTTTCCTCTCCGCTTTGTTTGTCTCGTTTATGGGCTACTCTGGACTTGATCCAAAAGTGATCTGACGAATCCGAAACAACATGAAGAAACGGAGGGAATTTGTTAGCCGAGAAAATTGGCACCAATTGTTTTGCATTCGCATAACTGGGGAGGGGGGATTCGCTTTCCTAGCAGAGTCAACAAATCTGATGGAAAGTTGCAATGAGATACATCCACGGACGTAAAGCAAATTGCGCATCCTTGATTGCAACATGGACCCGATGCCCTTCTCTCCGAAAATGAAAAAATGTTTTCTTCCCTTGTCGATCGAGGAACTGAGCGTATTTGAAAAAATAGAGAGTATGGAATCGAGAATATGTTCGCTGCGAATACAGTATTATCGGAATATTCTTTCACGTATACATGTCATGACAATGTCCTCTGGAAGAATTCGTTGACGTCTGGGAGCAGAAATGACTAACACTTACAAAATCACTCGAAAATAAAATTTGTTTTACCATTGTCCTTTAAACATCCAGTAAATTAACTAACCCAAACCGATTTCTACCTTATTGAATCCTTCGATTAAAAAGCTATTTCATGGAACAGAATGTGTTTTTAATTTTTAAATATTTTTTAAGATTTCATTAACCGTTATAAATTAAACAAGGGCTTCGTGGGATTTATTAACCAAAAACTTCATATGAACTTAGATTTCCATCAATGGGATTGTAAATTAACATACTCCAAAATATAGAAATTATTATTTTACAATAATGCAGATCATTTTAAAACACAAACTTTAATGTTTAAATTTCACTAATTATTCTCCAATGAGAATTTTGAGGTATTTACAATTTACTTTGCCAATGTATCTCTGTAATCGATAGACTAACAGGAATAAACATATATTTTGATGGAACAGTTGAAAGTTACCTCTCACAATTCACAAGGTGAATATTAAATTTAATCAGGTATAAATTGTGTATGGATCTAATATTTCATTAGAATAAATTATTCCAGTAAAATAGCTTGCTGGATGTGACACTCATTTGATACTTAAAAAAATATTACTCGATCGCACATTACTTTATTTTCGTGAAATATCTTATACTTACTAAGCTAGATCAATTTCAAAGTTCGCTTATTTGCAGCATTAGCTGAATGATTTAGGTACTTATTTCAATATCTTGTATGGTATAATGTCAATTAACTAATAAAATTTGGTAAATATATTCGATGGTAAGGAATGTCCTCGGAAAGGGGTATCACACGATTTTCTTAATTAAGATTTAATTAATTAATCTATGACATTTCTACTTAAAACTTCAGGTTGGTTATCATTCTGTATGATGAAAATTGACCGAAGAAATGAGTTAAACGTCTTAAGGGAACGAAAAATCTGTTATTTATTTTTAGTAATATTTACATCAATATTTTAATGTGTTTAGGTGAAATTCTTATAGATTTTTTTACAGGATACAACAAAATGAATAAGGAAGAAAGTTATGTGCTTTTCCTTGGCAAGACCTTGAAAGTGATCCAGCGTAGAGCCTAGGGCGTACTGGGGAACAAAAAGTAGCCCATAACTTGCTAAATATTGGCATTAAACGGTGCACAAAATATTAAACCTTCTTGATATCTATTTCTCTAGTTCCTGGAAAACAAGCATAAATGTCGGCATAACCACAAACTGAGTTATATGTACTGACATTTAAAGCATGTGTGTATATAACATCGGAAGGTGAAACGTATTATATACACCAAAAGCTCCCGCATTTATTTCGAGCGTTACCCATTTATCCCATCAGCACATGAGCCAACGAGGAGTTATTTAATCATAAACATCAAAGCACACGGCTCCTCATTACGTCTTGAAACGAAAGGTGAACAATTTATTCAGGAGCAAATAAAATTCCTATTAAGGAAATCTGGAATTGAAGAGCACCGTGTTTAAGCGTATGTTAAGAAGACTAGAAATAGCTCGAGTACAATAATTCTTCTCCATAATATAGTTTCATATCGAAGAAAAGCAGACTCATTTTGAGTTATCGTAGCCGAGGCTGTAGTTGAAGGAAATTTATTCAAACTCGGCGAAACTCTATTTTAGTAAATGTGGAAAAAGAGATAACGGCGCGTGATAGGAAGACGCAATTTCCCCATTTTCAAAATATACGTACCGCTTTCAAAGAAAATCGATTGCTGATAATCTTATAAATCAGGCGATGAAAAGGGTAAATTACTGCCAATGATGTGAAAATGAGACTCGAGGAATCGAGGCACTTTAGAGGAGAACGTGGATGTTGAATGCGGAAGAAGGAGGGATTAAAACAAATTTTGAGCAGTCTACACGAAAGTATGCGCATTAAATGCACACCTGAATCTTTGCTAATCCGCCCTTTCGACCTTCCACCCAGGCGTTTAGCAAAATCCTGGCGGTAATATATGAAATTTAAACCCAGAAATAGGTATGCTCTTCATTCTCTATAGGTTGGGGGTGTCGTAAAAATAGAGAGACTTAGTCAGTAATGACTGGGTAATTATAGGATTTGAACCAAAAGGAAGACCGCGACTTCATTAAGAAGGGAGTGCTTTTGGATAATTTTATGGATTTGATTTTATGTCTATGTAAGTACCCTGCAAGCCACCTTTCGGCGTGTGGCAGGGGGGTGCATGCACCATTACTCTATTTCCCTAATTGATTACTTTCGCGTTCCATTCTCGGAAAAAAATATGTTCCAGCGCAAAAACAAAGCAAAGCTGACGTAAAGGGAGAGGATGAATTTTATTAAAGGGGGCCAATGACCGGGAAAAAGCACTTTCAACATGTTGGGTGCGTGTTTGAAGATTAAAGAGTGTAGTTTTACCAGTGAAAGGGAATAAATAAAAGTTGAACAGCATAGGAAATGCAAGGATACGGAGTAGTATTTTGAATAAGCGAAACTATTTCAGAGAAAAGGCGGAGCAGGTTCGATATAGGTCACGCATGATTGCAGCTCCAATAGTGAGTAAAAAGAATCCATTTGTGTTATGAAATTAATTAAATTATGTAGAAATTCTCCTCTAGATCTACCGAAAGAAAACCCAGAATGCTTGTTGCAATGAGTTACAATTTTCGTAAATGTGGAGCTGAGATCATCGGTGATCTCCGAAAGTGAACAGCATGAGTTATGTATGCGAGTTATGTGCACACACCGTAAGGAAAAGAGTGAGAGGTAACTTTGCACATTAAGGTATGCGCCTAGGAATACTGGATTGAGGTATCGTGCCAGAATCATGTTCTGGCACGATGGCAGAAATTTAACGAAGATTCATATAGTAAATATACTACGATAACATACTTCAAATTTAGTACGAATTACGTAATTAACAGCAGGATTATCATAAGACACAAAGCTCAAATAAAGAAACCGGTGCTGTATTTCAAATACTTAAAACTGTCGACTAATTAAAATTTTATTCTTAAGTTTTCTAAAGAACTAATAATTGTCAGCATTGCTTCGACGGCTTTCAAGTTTGTAACGGAATTGTTCACGAATTACGAGAAATGTAAGAGTGAGTTTACTTTAGTTCATTATGATTTCTCAGAAAAATTTAAAGTAACAATTTAGCAATTTGCTCCTTGAGGATGAAAATTCAGAATTTCTGTTTGAGGAAGCGCACGATTTTGAGGAGCTGTCGCAAACATGGGTTCTACTGAGCTTTCTTTCAAAGCTCTTGAAAAGTGTTTCTATTTAATATTTGCCTCTTTCTCTTAGAACAACGGACGGAGGAGCTTTTCCTCGGATGTGATGGCAAAAGAAATGACGAAATGAGCACGCAGTCTGCCGTACTCGTGCGGATAAGGGGAATTTCTATTAAAGTCGCCTTTGATGCATCACTCATAGAATCAGCCTACAAAATGCGAGTTATTTGTTTTTGGTTGTCATACTGCTCATATTACGTCAGTTTCTGTGCTCTTTGCCACGCGATTACCATGTCCTATTTCTGCCTTTTGTTCGACGCAACAGAGCGCTGGGTTAATATTCGAGCGTTATGATGCATTAAAGCATCGTTGCATTTCCCTAAATTAGGCTCTTTTTAAACATTTAACAAATTGTTTCATAAAAGAGTAGCGCTTCGCCATTAATATGGAATTATACAAAGAACTGAAAAAGTCCGAGCTGTCATTCTGTCACGTCGCACTAGGACATTTAAAAAAGAACCTAAGATTTTCATTTCGTCATATCTACAGGGTGTAATGGAGCTGTTTTTAATTTGAGTGTATGTATTGAATTCGAGGAAAGCTGTAGACTCGTTTCAAAATATAGGGCTGCTATTTTAAATATTGACATACATGTATTTACAAAAACGCATTTGGAAAACAGCTTCGGCAAGTCACAGATCGTCTCTGGCAATATAATCATTTTAGTCACAATTTCAATTCACGATGCCTTAATAAATATCCTCTTATTGAACAAATACAGGAAAGGCATAAACAGTAACAATAGGCGAGGACACACACACTTTCTCTAATAAAAAAAAACCCGATTAGCCCGGACTCGAACCCGGGCTTGTGATTGAGCGCTAACCTCGCTCCACCTCGGTCGGTGGTTCAAGTTTATGGTAAAATCCCAAAGCCACTGCGATAGTTCAGACTAGCGTTAAAAACTAGATAAAATGAGTTAATTTCGAGAAAGCATTGATACTAGAGCAATTTTGGAGTTAATCACAAACTGCGTAATTCAGGGACTTTCCTGACAAGTATTCTCAGAATCAAGTACCGCTGAAATTCCCTCGCTATATAATACTTCAGTTGTGCTACAGCTTTAAGTGTGTCAAACACATATTTTCAAACTTTAACTCCAACATAACATTTTAGTGAAATCTCTGTTGATACCTCAGAAGTCTCAGAAGAAGAACAAGAAGTTGAAGTCTTAGATTTTAGTTTTGAAATGGTTAAGAAACCAACATTTTCCCCATTTATATCTGTTTTACACCATTTATTTTAAAGTTAAACCATTTTATAGAAAATACAGTTACATAATTTACGAATTCATTTAATATATTCGCCCTGAAGGCTGGTTGGAATCCCGTCTCTTTTAGCAAACAAGAACTAAGAGAGTAGAATGAGGCTTAGAAGGCAAGATGAGGAGTGAGGTAGTTTGTCTTTGCTTTCCTCAGTGAGGCAGAATGTTATAAGCGGAGCAAGTCCATGTAAATGTAGTACATTAATACTACGTGTATTACTTTTCGTACCATTCCATTAAGAGAGACCTTACCTAATCAATGCTATTATTCAGCATTACTCATACCTCGAAGGTTCTACGCCATCACAGCCATAGACAAGTTTGAGACGAAAGTAAATGATAAATACATTTTTCTTCGTCCAGTACCAAAAGAAAAATGAAAAAAAAATCCATTCACCTAGATATAGAAACTATTTGCGAATTGAAACGTTAAGCACATGACGGCCATTATCTTGCACTTCGAATAGCATCAAACATATGTGGAGGTTTCTCAAAATTTATCACATTGATTACAGTCTTTTCCTTCTGTGACCGTTTCCTTTCGTCCAGGACGTCTGAATGCATTTAATTTTACGAACACTACGGCTGTAACCAATTTATTCATACGTAATAAGAATTTTAAAGATCGCATTAATCTTTGATTAAGTCCCAAGCATATAAGGAAAGTTCTTTTCCTCACTTGTTTATTCAGTGTTCATGAGTAATTTAAGCTTTGAGGATTTTCGGACCGCGTTAATGTTCCGGGAGAGAAATTTCGCTGTGTATAATTCAGATAGTCCCGCCGGAGCCCACCTTTCTTCCGAGAAACATAGGTAGAAGGCCCTTCGGTTTAGTTCCTCTTTCTATTCGGACCTTAAACAAATTCTTCACTTCCTTAAACCCTAAATAGTTAAAGAATTCTGGCATATATTACCTTGACAACCCCCAAAGTCAACTTCAGCTCTCTTCGGAGCATGATCGGTTTTTGTTTAAATTCAATACATTTATATCACAAGTTTATTGGAATTAACATTGAAAAACAAATTTCACAGTACTTCGTAATTAAGGGAAAGAAAATGTTGTAAAGCAGTTTATTTCTGAATGAGCTGGTGAAAATACTACACACATCTAAATTACCGGGTTTTTAAGTATCCGAGTTTTGAATATTTCGCCAGTCTAAATGGGAATTTCGCACGTCTTTTAAGGAAGCTATAATTAAAACCAATTACTATTATCTAATACATATTACTGCATTGAAAATACAATTATTTTATAAATATTATCAATCGGTAAGATTATGCTTTATATACGTAATCATACTTTCCATCGGATCAAATGATAGGTAAGAAATCGGAAAACGACTGCTTTTAATGTATTTTTATTTGAAAATTTCGCATGAATCTATCGGTTTGAAAATATAAGAACTGGACACCTGAACTTTTAAAGACTACTTGACGTAGATTTTCCATTTCGAAGATACATTTTTCGATGATGGTTTCAAGTTACTCTTACGTATATCAAAACTCGTTAAGATTGTTCTACCTTCCCCGTGATGAATAATTGAGTCGATTCAATTTTCAGTGATCTTAGTGCGACTTTCATCTGCTTCAAACTTCCGTAGTTTCATATTAATTTCATATAGATGATAAAGCTCATAATTCATGGCTTTAATTTTTAAATAATTATCCACCGCTCGAACGAAAATGTTCTGAAACTCGAGTTCCCAAAACCAAAGTTAATACGAAGCAGGAAATAACCTGAAACCGATATGGAAACACTACCTACGCACTATGTCGAGGGTTTATGATGAAGCCCTTGTAGCATGCCAATACTAATTATAGTGTTTCGTTCTCTCCTTGTACAGCACAACTGAATTTGGGGATGGATACAGACAGCCAGCGTGTAACAGCAAGTACGTTTGCGGAATATGTATTGTGCGACCCTGTTATTTCGGACGAAACGAAAATTAGCGTAAAATTAGAGAAATAGACGCGAGGAAAAGTCATTTAAGGACTTATTCTTTCCACAAAGGATACGCGATAACAATTAGCTAATGAAGTTAGACCGCTTAGGTGTTTAAAATCATTTCCACACACCGAAAGGCGCCTTACAGGGTATTAATGTAGATTTAGACGCAGAAACCAAGCAACAAATGATTAATGCTTCGTAATGATGTAGTGTTATGTAACAAACATCGACTCAGAGACTTTATTTGTCAGTAACAAGAGAACAGTCAACAACTACATAAAATTATATTTACATACCTAAGTATAATCCTGAACGTTTTTATTCTTTTATTGTTCTCCTATCTTCTGGAAATTGGTCAGACATCGTAGCTGCTGAGCAATGCGAAACTGACTATATTATAGATATACAATTAATACAATCAGATATGTGAGATCTTATGAGCAGATATGTCATTTTATATACACTTACTCAAGAATGGAAGACGTGGTTTCCCAGTTCCCAGAAGAGATCGGAATAGTAAAAGAGCATTTTTATCTGTACAGACATTTATTGTTTACCTCACCATCAGGTATTGCGCACTTGCAAGGTTATTTATAATAATAACATAATTTTAGTTGATGTTTACGCACGTCGAGCACGAATTTGAAGCCACAAAGAATGACTTCCATTTTCCCTTATACCGTCCACATCGGTTACCATTGTATCTGAATCGGTCTGTGGTTACATTCATACGGTAATGGATCGGGTACTTGGAGAGACGGACAAAAGGCGGAGAAGTTACATTTTTTCACGTCTATCATTGGGTGAGTAAGGCGATGGTTTAGATATCTCACTCCCGACAAGAAAGGGCGTGCGGGAGAAGGGGAAGATCTTTCCGGCGAAAGGAAGTTTTCGCCAAAATTAAATTCCAGAGGCAAATAGGGGCCATGGGAAGAGGCATATCATCCCCTAAGGGGTTCAAAAGGAATAGTGTTCAGAGGAAGAAAAATGGGAAGGAGTGAAGGAAGGGAGGGAGAGACAATAAAAAAGAAAAGGTAAAGGGTGAGACATATAGAATTTTAAGAGAAAGGGCCGCAAGGAGGAGAAAATGCTGTTTGGAAGAAGGAAAAAAAGGAAAGTCGAGACGAAGGGAATAATGGAAGAATAAAAGGGAAAATTACATGCGAGTGGTAGAGGTAAAAATGACAGAAAGTTGAAACAAATGGAAAAAGGTTGGGCATCGGTTTGCAATGGAGTTTCGGATCGAGAAAAAAGTGAGTGAATGAAAATGCTGCACGAAAGGTAAAGTATATCTTGGGTGAATACGGGAAAGAGAAAAGAATTCGGGAAATTAGCTAAATCAAGGAACACCACAGAGGTGTGGTGTTAAAGGAATAATGGGCAGTATCAAGGCAAGAGGGAGAAAAGAATGTCACGAGGGAAAATAAAACGAGTTAGGTAATTTGTAAAACATTGATTTCCATGAGCATTAAGTTGTAGTTAGTCATTCGGAGCAAGGAAGTTATTATCATATATCTAATAACATCAATGCATTTTGAATCTTACTTAATTTAGGCGTATATTGTTAGTGATCTAAAAATAGGGGGAGGAACGAAAAATTGCAGGAATTGCGAAAACTGGTGAAAGAGAACTTAAAGAAACAAGGTGCTCGAACATTACGGAGTTAAATGCAAGAAATTGATGAAAAAACGAAAATATGCCTCTATAAATAATGATGAAGTATGAAAATGGATGGAAAGATGAATGAATGTGTCTTTAGCGAAAAATGAATCCGAGGATAAGTTGGCATTCCTCCCCTGCCTCACGCCGCAAAGCAGATCGCAATATATCAATGTAGATGTATGGGGAAAACTGTGGATAAACGTAGAATTAAGTATCCTTACCCCATAATGGAGCAGAGAGACTGATAAGTTTGTGCGGAAAGAAATCAAAGATGGGATCAAAGTAATCACAACGCTACGTAAACCGTTCTTAAAAGATAAACTTATTCACCATGATTTTTTCTAAGACTGGAGTTAAGAAACTTGCCAACAGAAAACTTTTCCATTATAGAAAGCCAAAAATTGTTGGTTCACGGGAACGTAAACGTTGGTTTGCAAATCTTGCAAAATTTTTTACGGTCTGAATTGTTTCCGAAAAATTTTGAACGGGAGATATCCTGAAAATATCAATATCTATAAAATTTCTTCTTGATGGCGCAAAAATACAAAAGGTTCAAACTGACCAGAAATAAAGTATGAATGAAGAGACTGTATTGAAATAGAAGAGACCGAGGTTGAAAAAGAAGCGCAAAAGTTGCCTCAAAAGGTGACGGAAAGAATAGCAGCGAAAATGACGGTGGACCTATGGGAAATGAGAAAAATAAGACAGCTGAAGAAGAATAAAGAGTGCGTTTATAGAAAATAAAGCTATTTCATCAATCGCGAGTCTCGAGCATAAAGTAGAACCAATGCTGAATACATGACAGAATACTTAACTGGAAAAAGAATATAAAAGAATTGAAGATGAGAGAGAATAGCTGAAAAGAAGACGCGGAACAGAGAAGAATCGAAGGTAATGAAATGAACGCAAATAAAAGGAGAAATGACGTAAAAAGGACATAAATAAGAGAAAGAAAAAAGTGCGAATGGAAACGAATGACAAAACAATAAAATGGGGGACGAACTAATATACGAGATAAAAGTAAACGTAAAGTGAAAAGTAGGGAGTAAGGCACGGAACGATGAAAAGGATACGAGGGGAAGCAGGAGTTAAAAGGGAGAAGAAAGAGACAAAGGAATCGGAAAGGGAAAAGAAGAAAAGAATGGGGGAGGAGAGACAGAAAGAGCGGGATTGGCGAAGAGGAGAAATTCAGATGAGCAGAAGTTGGAGTATGAAGACGTATTGGACGAGTGAGGGAGAAGGCAATAAAATGAGAGGGAGAGAGAGAGATGTTGGATTATGGGAAGGAAAGCGCGATGTTTGATGGGATAAAGGAAGGCATTGCGGAGAAGGATGGGTTTATCCTTGGGGATGGGGAAATTTATCATGGAGCAAGTGGGAGGGATTAGCAATAGCGAAAGAGACCCTGGAGTTAAACTCGAAGAGGCAAAGTTAAGCGAGAGAACGTGGATCAAGTGGAGGCACGTAAGAGCAGTATAAAGCGATTTAAGTGACCCACCGCTGTGCACAGATACGAATGAGTAATGGTGTGGATTGAACCCATCGTCACATCCGACCCGGAATGAGTTGCCCGTCGTAATCAAAAATAAACAAAATGGAGGGGAAATATTTTATGGGCGATGTCAATTCTGCGTGCGGTACAATAAATCACGAGCCTGTATTTTTATACAGATTATTCATATTTACTCTCCGGGAGGGCATCGTGTTGACGCATTGAGCCGAGGAAGATTGACAAAAAATAGCATAGCAGCCAATCCATCTACATTATGTCTCCTTTGAATTCTGTAGATAACATAACTAAGGGTCCAGTGGACCTGTTATGAAACATCAAACTATTGAAGCGAAATAGTACATATTCCTTTTCAGAGTGGAACCATTAGAGGACATAATTTTCCATATTCTCATGAGACTCAGGATTATAAAATTAATATTTTCAAGTGTGACTTGGGTGTATGAAGCCTATGTACATGCATCTTATAAGAAAGAACACTTCGTAATTTCCACAGCAGATTTTTATTGATTAGTTTTGTCAACGAGTTGACATATTCAGGTGATTTTCTACGGGGAATATAAAAATTATGACGAAGTGTTCTTTCATTTAAGGCTCCCGATAATTAGTATAATTCCTCCGCTTTCCGGGAGACTCTCTAGCATTGACCTATCTTACCACAACATTCAGAAGAGCCGTTTTGGGAGTCCCGGTCATGTCAGACTTTTATCAAGTCCGTTTTTCCCTAAGAATTTTCCAGGTGTACACTTTTCCGTACAAACGCATCCATCATCTCTCCTGGAATCAATCTTTATTAAATATCCATTAATCCATCCAAATGCTACTATTATAGGACCTGTTTTCCTGCTGTGGAGATTTTTTTCCTAAGTTACTACTTAGGATTTTTACATCCACATATTCTTCTTAAGTTTTTCTCTCTATTTCTGTTTACAAATGTATTCATGTTATAATACGTAATAACATTGACGACAGGTTGGATGGTAAAAGAGACTTCTTAATCTCGCTTTAATAAAGACCTTAAAGACGTTAGTTTTATTAGTAAATATTGTTTTGTGAACAAAGGTTATCGAAGTGAAAGTTGCGTTAGGGGACATTATAATAAACGTATTCCTTTATTTAGTACCTCCATCAAGCGCATACATATTCCGCACTGCGAAACTCAGTGGTTGTAAACCAATTAGTTTTCCTATCTGGTCTGATAAAGCTTCATCCCTTCAATATAATATATCATGTACGACATTTTACATTAGGCTTCCGAGTTTTACTAGACCCCATTCTTGTGGATATTATGAAGTTTAGAGCTACCCTAAGCAATATTCCGTTTTTAGTCGTATAATAATTCATTCTTTTCTCCTATGTTTGCCGAATTCTAATATCCTGCGCATGAAATAACGATGGGTTAGATGTAAAAGTTGACACCTTCAAATCAAATTCGACTTAATAAAAGAGTGTGCGATGAAACATATCTGTCAAGCAATCCTCTCTTTATGTGAGATAGCAATATGTCTCGTTGACTCCCAACTATCCTTGACACCTTTTAAATGCAGATTATCTTTCTCTTTATACAAGTACGCATTACTTCACACGGCTATTAACACTCATGAAGCCCATTTATGCATCCCAGACACAATCGAATGTTTCATCATACGTATAAAATTGATAGCCGAATGATTTTAATAGAGTAATCGTAAGTGAGCGATAGCCGTACAAGTTGACACAAAAGACAAAGACTGGTTTGATGGCGCAGGAGAAATGTATTATAATATTCGGAAATACGACGAAAACATTTTATGATCTTTCGGCATAATTTTTACGTCCTTTCTTAAATATATGACTTGACGTAGTTGTAAAACACATCGAAGCTACTGTGAATGGCTACTCTTCCATAACAATGGAATGCCCATAAAAGCGACCAAAAGTTATAAAGATTTATTACCTTTTTACCAAACAAGTTAACTTAGCATACTTATGATGCTAATATGCCTCTTCAGACATCAAGTAATGAAAATTCACAAACCCGCAATATCCTTCCATCTCCCCCGTTTATGATTGCTTCGACCCGTGCATACCCCTTAATCTCCATTCCCTCCGACACAACTCATATACGCTGCCACTGCACTCTTAAACGTACAAAATCCAATGGGCTCCCTCTTCTTTATAACATGCTCCACCATTCTTCCATAACCACCGTCAATTCCTCAACCCAGCTCATCCTTTCATATTCACTTTACTCACACCATCCTCCCGAACGAAAGATGTCTTTCCCCACTCTTGTGCCTTGCGTGGCAATCTCTCTCCTTTCCTTTTCTCAATCCCTCTTCTCCATTGCTCCCATCTTTCTTTCATCTTTTTCTCATTCATAGAGGTAGCATGTACTTATTTCCGATAACTCATTATTTTACCGTGAAATAACGTGCATTGGGAGAGTCAGAATATTACTCCATGAACAATGATAATAATAGTAATAATAATATCCATAACAATGGTATCAAAAGGTACTAGTAAAAAACACTGGCAACCAACTTGGAAAAATTAAACGTTACAGTTAACATATGTTTAATCCAAAAGTCTGTAATTCTGGAAAGCTGCCGTTTAACTAGATATTTTTTGAACGAAGATTAGTGAACATTAAAATTGTATGGAACTCGATAGTAGTCAGTTCCCATCTCATAACGTCGCATCGTCGCTTTGTGAAGAGAACGAAAAACAGAATAATTATAATAACAGCACGACTTTAAATCAGGGTGGAGTTGAGACTAGTTATTCTATTCTTACATTTAACCATATGTCATCGAAAGATTTAAAGAAAGAACTTTTGGGACTAAAACAAGAGGAAAAGTAATAAAAAGGAGGAAATATTATACGGGCTGAAAAATCATTTTTGACAAAACTCGTGATCATATACATACTCATAGCTACTTAGTTTATATACTTGTTTTTTTTTTCGTGTCCAAATAAAAAGATCTCAAATGAAGAAAAGATGTAAAAAGATGGAGTACCATTAATGAAGGTATTGTTCGTATGTTTCTTGAGCAGTACTTCGCAAGCAGCCTTCTTATTTAGCTAACCTTCACCTTATTTCTGTTTCATATCGCAATATCCTTTCATTTGGTGGTGGAAACTCGTACAAGTTACCACACACATTTCCCAGTTCATTCTCTTACCATTCATTACTTCGTTCCTTTTGTTATCTCTAATTTTTTTTCTTTGTTCGCCAACTCTAAGTTTCTACTATCCTCTCTTGCTTAAACACATTATTATCAGATTTTTACTCGACTCTCTACACCACAGCAGCCTTGAGGTAAACTTTATCTTACATATCTTATAATTGTAATTTCATAATTGTCTCTAAATTTATATCTCTGAAACATATTTACCTTCTCAATTTCGTGCATTATTTCTGCGATCGAAATAACTGTATCCACCCTGCCTTTTCCGGAGATTAATGAATCAACTGTTATATTTGAAACACCAAGTTACTATAGCTTCCCAATACGAATAGCTTTCTTAAAAACGACTGCAACTTTCCCAAGAAAAAATCTGGCAGGGCTGGGGCTCGAACCCGGGTCTTCCACTTTCTCACTGTAGATCTGTAGCTTCTCTAGCCATTGAGTTATTTCGCCTGAACATTTTCCATGTCAGTTTTTGGGAAGCTTTGTAGACAGGGAATATTCCTAGCAAAACGAATTTATAAGAGCATTAACATCTTCTTCTCTTTCCTAGTTTATATCTTCCTTAATATCGCCGTTTTGCAATACTTAAAATAATACCAATACCTCCATAATGAATAATGCATTGTAAAACTGATTTATTTTCCCAGTGTTGTAGTTATTTGATGGGAGGATTTTTCACCATCTGAGAGAATTCCCTTCGGTTAAGCGCAGCCTGTACACAACCACAAGTACCCCCCGCAGCTGGCAAGTCATTCCCCCTACCAAATCCAACCCATTAGCCGCTCCTCGGAAGCTGAAGATCATTACCGCGCGCAACCACATACTCGTAACGTACTGAAGGATTTCTCAACTGCAGCAAAACCAATTATCATTAGCCCCACCCAACTCTTTCTGGGGCCGTTCATAACGTCCCTCCGTCGCCATCCAAACCTCTCCAGAGGAAGAAAGGATTCACCAACACCATCGCTCGCCCTAAGTCGCTCATCTACTTTGCAACGCTGCCGCGCTAAGCTCTGTGAAGTGGGTGCGCAAGTGAGCCTGGCTTTGAACCAATGTGGCCTCAGTCGTATTCCCTTAAGCATTCTCAGCCCATATTGCCAACGATTACGGTCTCCACCAACCATTTGTGTCACTTTCCCCTAACATTCAACTTTGTTTTTACTTCCGCGTATTTCCCTGCTCGCTTTGTCTTCAGAAAGCTTAGTTTCAATTGACTGGTCACTCACATTTTCGTTAAATAAGTGTACATACGTAGAGCATGTTTGATGAATCTTTAAAATTAATTAAAATGTGACTTTGCACGATTTTCCTTCAAAATGTATTTACTGAGCATAGTTGATAAAACAGTATTTTCTACTGATTATAATTCTCAATAAGTACGTTAAATTTACCCATTTACAGTTTATACTAGAGGATTCTAAACCGATCCATTCGTGATGTGACTCCCTTGTGGGAGTTTGCATGAAATAAATTAATATTTTGTCGGAATAAAGTCTCCGTTGACTTTTTTCCCTCCGTTTCTCTTTTGCTGACTGGTAGTTGACTGCAAAAAGGCGTACAACTAAGAAAATGACACCGAGGGTACAGTAATAAATAGTCAAATCACTCTAGAAGGAAGGTGAAAAGGAATAACGCATTATGAATATGAAATACGAGAGAATGCATGCATTACAGGATTATCATCAGATCACAATTTCAGCATGAAAAATTTAACTGGCGAAACAATACTTTAAATATCCTCTTCATACGAGCCAAAATACTTTTGTACTGATGCAGATATCATAATTATGGTGATTATTTTTAACTATTACTCGTCCCCCTGTGACTTCCTCATTCCCTGCCCATTTTCGCATCTTTCCCCACGTAATAAAAAGTAAACTTTGCGGATTTATTCGCTAACTTGTACTCGTTAAGTCTTAATGTGTTTCTTTTTTCATAATCTCAAAAACAGATTGCAGATAATTCCCAGCCCCCCATTTCCATGCACCAACAAATCATAAGATTAACGCATGAGGCCAGAATACCTATGTACTTACCTGTGTATATACCTTTGGGTGTTCCACTTCATGACTCCGATGTTACCAAACAGGAGGGATTATGACTTCCTCAACCCTTTTAATATACCACTGCCCAGTGCTACCCCTTTGCTGAACCAGTAAGCCCATGTAATCCATTCTCTGTTTCGCACGTCAGCGCCCCTTAACCAGTGATCCTTAGGACAGAGGAGCTCCAAGCATTCGAGTCAGATTCTCTAATTTTTCTGACCTTATTAAAGATGAATCTAATGTCAAAAATGGAGAAATTACGCAGTGATCGCAGTTGACATTAATTCCTCCAGGATCTATAGTTTTAGCATAATATAACGGATAAATTGAAGCAACGAGGAGAAAATGATCTGGACATGCAAAATGACCCTCCAGAGATATGCAAAATCATCTTTCCAATGCCGCGTAACTATGGACAGACGGAACTATCCGTGTCAGTGTACATATTTCATTCCAGATTTCAGATTCAAGGTTAGATAGATAAGAGGTATCAATGCTCTGGGTATTAAATCCCCTAAGAGCAAGTAACAAAAATACATTTTGTAATCGAATATCAGAAAACAAACCACAGGAAACAAAACGCAACCATTACACGAGCAAAATATCAACTGAATCAATGTGAAACACAAAGAATGTGTAGAATGAAAATAGATACTTAGGAGAGACAGGTAAATGCAAGGGTTGGATCTTCGAGAGCAAGTAAGTGTAGAGCTTCAATTAAAAGTGTTTTATGTTCTTACCGGTTTTGGGGAGAGAGATTCTAGTAGATTGGAAGGAAAATGCTAGGAGATGAACTAGGAGATAAAAAGGCTCGTCGGAACCACATCTAGAAGGCCTCTAACCGTAGCACCAACTTATACGGAGAATCCTACCGCGCAGCATCGCTAAACATACTGATACGCGGTAAATTGGAGCGATTTCGCGATTGTACTTGGCGTGGGGTAATGCGAGACTTTGCTCGTCGGGTGACAACCGCAGCCAAACTACTCTCCATCTTCGCTCCCTTTCCAAGTCATCGCCAGCTTTCGCCGCTTCCATTGTGACGCGCGTTCCCCTGGTGACAAACCAACCACTTTCAAACAAATCTATTCAACAAGCGCCATTTCGACTCCCTCACCGCATCTCGATTTGGCGGAGCAAAGCGCCAGTAATTGCTCTCCATTCACGCATTAAGGAAGGGGATCTTTTTCTCAGAATCTCTATCCATTAACAGGTCACATACTCAAATGCCTTTCCCTTTCTTCGGCTGGATTGAATGTTCTCTTCCAGGCGCCAAGATTTGGGACTGATTTCTCCCTTCGTACGTTCTACCTTCTCAACCCTTTACGGGAAATGGAATCTCACAACGCTGCTTTCAAAGGAGGTACATTTTTCATCCGAAGAGTTTTTTTCGGTCGCTATTATACAGAGCAAACCACAAACAGGCAGGAGATTAACGCTCATTGTGTACGGATCTCCTGCACGTTTGCGTGACGTTAATTGTATTAGGTTCCGTAGGCTGCGTAGAGTATAATCACGAAATTGCAAGACATTTCCTCAACATTTCTCAACTTAATAATAAGCTATTATGAAATTAATATCAATGAAAAAGGCTAATTCGTACCATTACTCTTAAGTATGGTATTTTTATTGAAACAAAATTAAATATTAACACCAAAAAGACCAAATTGATGGCGGTTTGGACTCCCGGATAGCCAAGTGGGCAACGCGTTCGACTTCGGTGAAAGCGGTCCCGGGTTCGATCCCCGGTGGGGACCCACGTGTGAAATGTCCTAAGCTGTCGAAGCACTATTAACAATACAACTACTATTTGATGGCGGTAGATGAGAATAACAGGAATATATAAGCAAATATTAAACAATAAAACTCAACCATGTAGCAAGTTGGTTAATCCTGCTACTTGGGCGTTTTACAGAAAGCGTGACCTGTTCGTCAACAAACTCCTCTCAATCGACACAAGAAAAAGATTTGCAAAAATCTTCGTGTGGAGTGTGCTTACATGTGGTGGACCTTGGATAGACAGGGAAAAGATAGTCTGCTTGCAACAGAAATGTGCTTCTGGAGAGGAATCGCAAAAACAAACTGGCACAAAAAAAAACGAAAAAACAAGTGCTAGAAGAGGTTAATGAATGGAGAACGCTCCTTTAAACAACACACTCAAGAAAAATCAAATACATCGGCCATATTATAAGACGTGTCGATTTCATGAAAAACATAATGGAGGGAAATGTATTGGGGTAGAGGAAAAGAGGACGGCTTTGAATATCCTTAGATAGTACCGTAATATAGATTACCAATTGCAAGTTATATAAGGAAATGAAAGGAGCAGATTCAGACAGAGATGAGTTCCTACAGCGAGAGAGAAGGCATTGTCTTTTAAAAAAGACGACGTATTTTAAAATCAATGTTATTTTACTTGCCTATGAAAACCTGCTCCGTTTTAATTGTTATATCTATTCCCAGGGACGGATTCATAACTATGCGCTAGCTGAGGACCTCGTCCATGAGGAGGCCTCAATAAAACTCAGCTTATAAACTCTTAATAATATGGGTTATCATTTTATAATGGAGATGCGGGTCACGGGTTCATTTATTTTAACGTGCAGAAAGAAATGTATGTATGTTGAGTATATTCAAGTTATATTTTAATAGAATAATTTACATAGTTCATGTTCCTTTATAATGTTCACTCTATCATTTAATGTATTTCATAGAAATGCTACATTTTATTCAATATTATGTTTATTTTTGCTGCAATTAAGAGACTGTATTTTCTATGTGCCAGAACCTGAAGATGTCAACTCGTTGCCGAAATTAGTCCAATAAAAACCTGCTGTGGTAATTGCGAGGCATTCTTTCTTTTTAGATGTAAGTAGATATAAATGATTGCACGGTAAAAACTCATCTCACTTTCAACTATAATGCGTATACCAATAAATGGTTTCAATAACGTTCTAATCATCAATTTAGTTTTTATTTTTACGGTTATTCCTTCAATGGAAACTATTTTAAGTGCTTTTTATGTTAGAAACACGTAATTGAAAAGATAAATGCTAATCGTTTCCCTGTCGAAAAACTCATATTTTTTCTTCTTTCGTGTGTGGATTGTTTGGAAAGCTTATGCAGGACACCATTTAATACCACTGATATACGAATTTATTATCATTGATTTTCGATATGAAAAATGGACAAAAATCTTTTAAGACATACTTTGCCAACAGGTACTTTTACCATTCAGTTTTAAGTGAAAATACTTTCCAAAATTAGTTCTCTATTTCTCTTCATTAAGGATGTTTTCCTTTCTTGAAAACGCGGAATATTTTTCTCTACTTCTAATCTCTTTCACTTCTAATTTAGCTTTCAAACATCTTCATAGATGTTATTTTTCAAAAGTAACTTGAAAAAGGTCTAAATTACCCAAATAATGTTCTTAGATGTATGATAAAGCACGTTCCGTTTGAAAATTGTTTTCTCAATTTAGATAGCGAGAGTTTAATTCAATACTAATTAGCAAATGGAATTTTCAACGAGAAAAGTTTTCCTTTATTAACAGGAAAATTCCTTTTAAATTTTAACGAACTTAATTACGCATTTTGGCGTGACGTGAATGTAACGACGAGACGTACGAGGAGAAAATTAACATTTTGTGAAAACACATTGACATGTTTATTACATTAACGAGGTAGGAACTTCTTTGGTTTGGCTGTAAATCGAATTGCTGTTTCCCAATTTCGCTTTCCAATCATGAATTATGACATAGAACGAAGTAAGTTGAAAAATGCGTTACTCATAATATTTTTCACTCCTATAATAAACTAAATAAGCAATAAGCTGAGTTTAGAAGCTTGGCTTTACCGTCACCGTGGCATTCTATTTATCATTAGGTATTGGAAGAGAGTTTGTAACAATATCCAGGCATGATTATTACTATTTCCTCCATTTAGAGAAACAGTTTCCCGCGTCTATTTTTGCAACCCACTTATAATACATGCCGAAAACTTTACTCGACCATTGCACAATCCTGTATTTCTCGAAACAGTTGCTGCCTTTTCTGCACGTTCTTATAGGATGTGACTAAACTAAAAGTTGTCCACAACGATAAGAAGTAATGGAGAGAGAAAGTGAAGAATCATTGTTATCACGAAAGGGATCCGTGTGAAAGTCGTGAACGCAAATCCAAGGATTCATGCATGTTCTCTTTGCTCCTAATAGATTGTGTAGGGAACGCTTTTGCTAAAAAATGTTTTAAGATTTTGAATTTTAAACTTAAACCCTATTTATTAAACTCGTGTCGCACATATATCTCTTGATTATCGTCTTCCATGGAAGTCTTATGGGATTAGGTGTAGTCTGCAGTGGGAGCAGAAATGAAGCAAAAGGAAGAGATTGGTTGTGGAAAGCTGGTTAAGTATGATTCATAGCATCGTGGTGATAAGATAAGGACGAACTACAAGAAATAAAATGGAATTTACTGAGAAGTGTATACGTGGGTGTACGTATATGAAGCAAAAGGGGATAATGATAATAAAAAGAAGGCAATGTAATGCAGATGAGAAATGTAAGTGGATGAAGCTGATGGCTGTCTTCTCTCAAAAGGAAATAACAGTGCGTACGTATCAATTAAACAATCAAATATAATCAATATGATAACTTATTCATACAAATGCAATATATTACAATAATCTACTGACAGAATTTCGAAATGTATGGCTTCAAAAAGTTTGTTAATATAAAAGTTTGTGAACATAAAACACCCAAATTGCAAGTATCGCAAAAAAGATGTGAGAGAAAGCAAAAAGCGGTTAGAATACAGTCAAATTATAATAAATAAAATAAAAAATCTGTACGTAAAGCCAACTGAAGGTTAATAGGACTCTCTATCCTTCTACTAACAAAGAGCTTCGGAGAGGAAATGAGGCTTACTAGGCAAGATGAGGAGTAAGGTAGTGCCCTAGCTGTCTTCTCTGAGCCAGAATATAGTATTCTGAAAGGACCTCTGCAGTGCAATGACTCCAAGATACTTCTGGCATAAAACAAAGAGTGACCAAGATAAATGCTATCTTTTAGGATCTCTTAAACCTTGGTAGCTTTTTTATCATCGCGGCCATAGGAAAGGATAAGAGAAAACAAATAAAAAATAAATGTTCTATTCAGCCTGGAAACACGTAAAAAAATCATTAAAATGATATTATATTATTATATTAATATCATTAAAATGATATTAATATAATAATATAGAAAAATCCGTCCATCAAAGTCGCCATAGCGTCTACATCTACAAATCGGTGGAGAAAATCTAGCTGCTGAAATTCCCTTCGGTCCCAAAAATGCTCTCCGAAGCGATTATTCCATTTCACTTGGCTTTGTTGACTCCCATTCTAACCTTATCCCATAAAACAACCCAGCAATCTCCCTCGCCTCCGTAGAATTATTATACCACCATTTTTTAAGGGTTGGCTTCCTCTCTCCCAACAACTCTCTCCTGCCCCGGATATGAGGGGATTACGGAAAGAAAAGGCCACCACCAATGAAAATGAATGCGAATTGCATTTTGTAGTTTCCTCCGAAATCGGGACTCAATCTCCATAATTCGCCATTACGGGGGAAAAATCGGCGCTACTTTTGATATATTGGGAAAGTTAACTCGATTCTCGGGGAAGAAATTGTCCGTGACAATGTTCCTCTCTTTTGATGGATGTCGCAGTCTTTCCTCGATATCGAAACTGTGAAGTTCGTCATTTTTTCGGAAATACTCCGATACCTTTTCTTTTTCAAACACTACGTTATTCAATCTGCAGCGCAATCCTGTTCTCATTTGTTATGAAACACAAGGCCAAGGTGACACAAAGTCATTTCTTTTCAACGTCTCGGTGAATCGATATTACTATGGATAATTTCCAATCCTATGTGTATTGAATGGTTAAATGATTCATTTACATTTAGCGATTACTGATGGAGTAACTTATTTCACAGTAGAGCATTTCAAAATCTAAAGAAATGAGGATGGGAAATAATGTTCAGAGTAACACAAAGTCATAAATTGCGAGATTTTGAGGATATTCATTTAGATTGCGTTGGTTAAAGGCAGAGGAGCACAACCTGTGACTTGTAGGGAAGATTTGGCCCACCACATAGTTCATCTGGCATCATAAAAATATTAGTGGCGTAAATCTTAAGTGATTGTTAAACGAGAAGGAATTTTATAATTTGTGCTTAAACTCTTGATGCTTTATTAACCGTTTTCTAATTTCAATCCGATGTCTCAAATGATAGAACATCTATCCGCAATAAATTTTCTTTGAAAATGTGTGCAAAATTGTGTCCACGAAGTCCCGCTTGATCATAATATTTGTATTTATAATAAAGCCTATAATTGAGAAAATTACCCTATAACTTATGGAAATACACGTGGATGCGTAAGTACTGCTGACTCCTTTATAATATGTGATCTGGCCCGGGTTTTCCAATAATCACCGGTTAATGGATTTCCAAGATTCAAAAGATCACCACTCAGAGATGTGGAAGCAGTCTCATTAGTGTTTAAAGGTCTTCTATAAATCTTCTATAATGATAGAAGATAGGACTGACAAGGTTAATAGGACAACTTCAAAATTTATAGAAATATTCATAAATTAATATAAATAATTGTTATAGCGGATGAAAAGTGTCACAATGCTGGCCTCGGTGGTCAAGTGGTTAGCGTATTCGCTTAGCAACCTCGGAGTCTCGAGTTCGAATCCTGGTTTGTGGCTGGTTTTATGTGTGTGTGACTTGAAAAAGGTTAATTGTAAGAGAAGTATCTTATAAATAATAAAATCGTATCATTATCATAATAAATATAAAGAAAGTTACTGACTTATTTGATTGGGTTCCCAGGTACCCAAGTGGGTAGCACGTTAGTCTTCGGTGCGGTCCCTCGATCGACTCCCGTTGGGGTCCCTTATATGCAAAATGACCTCAACTCTTAAAACTGGAATATTTCTTAAGGCAATTTGCAGAAAAAGGCTTTTACGTAGATAATTTGTTGTTGAGAAGAATTAACGTTGACATGACATATCTCTTCATGAAATAATTATTCAGTTTTTACACAGTATTCGCTGATAAAGACAGTCGAATGATTGTCGTATCCTTCAATACGCAGGCGGCCATAAGGCGTTACGACCCATACCCTTGCATTGTAGCTATCACTTTTACTGCAATAAATTTAGTAACTAATAATGAATTTGTCCTAACTATGATACATCTTATGAAAGGAAGACTTTTCAGAATAATAAATCCCTCCTTTCAGCGCACACGATACATTGACAGAATCGTAGGGAGCAGCTATGCCGAAAAGAGCAATTGCAAAGAATAAAGCGTGAGATTTGACTCATGGAAAACCTCTACTTAAGCACCCGTCAACTACTTTACGACGTTGCTCCTATTTCTTCTGTCTCAAGTTTGCCATTCTACAGGAAAGTAATTTTCCTTCAACAAAAGTAAACCTCCTTCAGCTTGAAAAGAATATACTCTCAAGGGTGAATTCCTCGTATTGCAAACATCGTTAACTTCTTTCATATTCATAACGTCTCCTTCCCTAACATGCGACTTAATTTATTTCTATGAAGAATAGGAGGCTATTCTTAGGTATATATATATATACATATAGGATATAAATTCTGAGGCAGAACGAATAGCCTCACGGAGCAGGCGATTTTTCCCGTAAAGTCAAAGTAAAGGAAAAATGCAGACATCGATCCTAGGTATCATGGGTTCGATACTAGGAGGCCCCAAATACAGTACTTTCCCCGTTTAAATACATTGAGCGCATTTTCGAAAATTCGTTTAGCGTACTTTGCATTAATATAGAACGTTGAAATTCACGGTGTCGTTAGAACATGGAGCTTACTATAGTTTGGCAAAAGAATTTATGTCTTATTGTTCCCAGGTTCGATGCTAGGTCAACTCGTATGATCAAATTATCAAAAACTTATTTATGGTATTTTCCGGTAAGATAGAACGTTGAAATTCACGACATCGATAGACGATAAATATCTATCGTACGCTGTAAAGAGTTTTGTCCTATTAGTCCCAGGTTCGATGCTAGGACAATTCGTATGACCGAAATTTAAAAATTCGTTTAGGGTATTTTCTGTTAAGATAGAAAATTGAAATTCTCGACTTCGACAGTAAACGTATACTTATATCGTATGCCGAAAAAAGTTGGCCCTAATGGTCACAGGTTCGATGCTAGGACGCCTCTAATTTCGCCCACAAGGGATATACAGGAAGTTTTTCTCAAAATTTTATTTTTGCACTTAGCGAAAAGCGAATTTGCTATAATTCGGCAAATGAAGAGTATTTGTGGTTGTGTTTCATATCCAAGCCTAAGAACTCCTAAACTGATCCTTGGTTCGACACCAGGGCGGATTAAGTATTTCCCCGTAGGAAATGTACGGGAAATTCGGATTATATTTAGAGCCACTTCCCCATACGATTTTGGCAACATACCTGAGTGATAGTTACTAGAAAAATTTTTAAACCGTAATATGAATGTAATTCTACCGCAAGTACACTTAGTTCGATGCCAGGACGTATCAAATTCTCACATAAGGTTAACACAGGGTGGCTTTTAAAAATTTTTTTCCGGGCACTTTCCGAAAAACAAAATTGCTAAAATTCCGTAAATGGATAAAACGAGTGATTAAGGCTCATAAATATGTTTAAGTAATTCTAATTTGATCATTGGTTCGATGCCAGGGCACATTAAGTTTTACTCCATAAGGAATGTACAGGCTACTTGGATAATATATTTAGCTACCTCCCGTTTATGTTTTACCTTGATAATTAAATGTTAGTCTTTTACCAGCATCTAAGCCGTAATTGGATTGGCCACATACCGGAAATGGATTGGCATGTGGCAGTGGGTGTATTATTATCTTCCCTATAGATCATAAATGGTACTTCCGAATAAGGTGTCGTCTTTAAACCAAGACGTCACCTTAGACAAGATAGAGTTAGATTTGTAAATCTCCACAAATTGCCGGTATAGTATGTATGTATGTATCCCCTCCTCACACTGCCACAGTTATTGCCTCATTGGGGCGGAGGGGTGTAAATGGAGGTTGTAGGCGATGTATAGCTCAGGTTTAACCATGCTAAGAAGGCTTCAACAATATTTCCGGCCAAATAGTGAGAATGGCACTCATTCATTCACCAACCGGCAGTGAGACAGCTTGGTGAATCACTGTCTTTTACCCTCCAGGCGCAATTACAATTTATCATGATGAGCTTCTGTAATGGAAATTTATCCGGACGTAAAAGCACCACCCATTCGGATGTCCGGGAGGTGGTGGCATTACAGAGGTCCATCATGAAGAAAAGAAATAACCCCCTACACTTCGCAACCTACAACTGCCGCAGCTTGAAGAGCGAAGATCGACTCCTGGAATTGCTCCATGAAGCAGAGAAGATAAAGTGGGATGTCATCGGACTCAGTGAAGTAAGAAGAAAATCAGAAGAACTGGTTACACTCAAGGAAGAGCATATTTTCTATTATAGGGGAACAAAGGATGGAAGACTTGGAGGAGTTGGCTTCTTGATTAACAAGAAATGGAAAAATAATGTGGAGAAAATAGAAAGTGTATCTGACAGAATATGTAAGCTAATCCTAAGGATAAACAAGCGTTACTCTGTTCAGATTATCCAAGTTTATGCACCAACAGCAGCAAGCAGCGAAGAGGAAATTGAAAATTTCTACCAGACTCTCGGCAAGGAACATGACAAGGAAGATCACCATTATAAAATCATCATGGGCGATTTTAACGCTCGTGTAGGTCAGCAGGAAGCAGATGATGCTGTCACAGGAAAACATGGACTAGGACAGAGAAATGAACGAGGTCACCGCCTGGTAGAGTTTGCAGAGTGCACCAATATGTACATAACAAACACATATTCCAAGAAGAATCCTACAAGGAAGTGGACTTGGAGAGGTCCTAATGAAGTAAGAAACGAAATAGACTGCATATTGGTTAACAAACTCTAACCAGTTACTAATTGTGAGGTACTAAACAACTTCAACACCGGCGGTGACCATAGGATAGTTAGATACAGAATGAAGATTAACGCCAGAATGGAGCGAAAGAAGTTGGTCTCAAGCAGGAAACAGGAGGTAAATATTAGAAAATTAGAAGAAAATAGGAAAGAGTTCCAGCTGGAACTTGGAAATAGGTTTCAGCGGCAAAGAACTTGGAAACAGCGGTAGAAGAAGTAGCAAGCACACCAAAAAGACCAAAGGATAAGAAGTTCTGCGACAGAACCAGGAAAATGATGAAACAGCGAAAGCAACTGAAGCACTCAGACTTGCCAAATGAGAATATCGAATATGTCGAGCTATGCAAATATATAAGAGTGGAGATGGAGGAAGATGTAAGGAATTTTAATAAAAGAATTGTACAAGAAGCTATAGAGAACAGCAAGAGTATGAAGAAGGTCAGACGACGACTATCAATGGGAAAGAAACAAATCTTGGTCGTCCAGAAAGAAGATGGCACAACAACTTCCAATAGACAAGCATTACTGAGGACAGTAACCGAATACCTCACCAACTTATACAGGAAGACAGAAAATGTTGAAGAGGAAAACCAAGAAGAAACACAAAACTTAGAAAATCCCCCCTCTATTCTCCCAGAAAAAGTAACAGAGGCCATCAAGAAGATAAAGAACGGAAAGGCAGGAGGAGCTGATGGAGTTTTAGCAGAATATCTGAAACTTGGTGTAACAGGAATGTCTCCTGACCTAGCGCAGTTATTCACTAATTGCCCTAGACAAGGGGCAATTCCGAAGGAATTCAGTTCAGCCCGAAGTTCAGGGAGAATTCCGAAGGAATGGAGCCATGCAAAGATTGTCCTTTTGCACAAGAAAGGAAGCAAGGAAGATTTGAAGAACTACCGCCCAATCAGCCTCCTTCCTGTTATTTACAAAACGTTCATGAGAGTAATAGCTGCACTTCTGAAGACGTCCCTCACAGCTGCCCAGCCCAGAGAACAAGCTGTATTTCGCAAGGGATTTAGCACTATGGACCACATCCACACGCTGCAATAAATTATCAGCAGAATGAACGAATACGAAATGCTACTAGTACTCAGCTTCGTGGACTATGCACAGGCCTTTGACTCGGTAAGTACCTCCTCCAAGCTGGAGGCACTGGGGAAACAAGGGATAGATACCAAGTACATCCAACTTTTATGCAGCATCTACAAGGACGCCATAGCCTCTGTTATGCTGCATGAAGAAACAGAGGTATTCCGGATTGAGAAGGGAGTGAGACAAGGCGACTGCCTTTCACTAATTCTTTTTACAGCCGTTCTGGAAAAAGTCTTTAAAACCTTAGACTGGGAGGAAAGAGGCCTACGGATCAATGGAGAGCACATCAGTCATTTGCGTTTCGCAGATGATATAGTACTCTTCGCAACCAACGGTGAAGATCTAGCATCAAGACTTCAAGAACTGAGCACGGCGGGGCAGAAAACAGGACTCAGGATAAACTTATCGAAAACTAAGGTAATGCATAATTCTTTTGCAGTAAAAGTACCAATCCTACTACAAGAGGTACCCCTTGATTTTTGTTCTGAGTACACTAACTTGGGACAACTGGTTACGACACGAGAGAAGAACATGATTAATTAAGTGAATCGAAGAATGAAACTAGGATGGAGAGCTTTCGGAAGGAACAACTATATTCTGAGATTAAAAGTGCCAATGGTTTTGAAGAGAAAAGCCTTCAACCAATGCATTCTACCAGTTTTGACATATGGAAGTGAGACTTGGGTGTTAAATGCTGCAATAACCCTGTGACTTCAGACTTTGGACTTACAATTCGAACTGACAATCCGGATCAGGTTCAGGAATCATATTTATCTGATTCGGGTGAGGTTTCTGGTTCGGTACCGGCTTCCCGTTTTCGGTTCGTATCGATTTTTGCTTCGATTCTTGGACCGTTGCCTCGTCTGTGTACCCCGGTGCTTGGTATACATGTAATCTTCGTATTTTCGTTCCATCATATTTAGAGATGCACGAGATATGGTCTTTTTGATATGAATTTTGGCATCGGAAACGCTTCGTAATAAAGAGGAGCATTTTCCTTCGACGCAGAATCGTTCTCAGATTTCGAAATGAAGATCCGAAATCGACCTCTGCACGACGTAAATAATCTTCCATTTTCGATGATTACTCCACAGGAAAGCGAGAGGAGTGGCCGTTCCAATCCGGAGAAAGAGCGAGTCGATGTAGGTCAGACAAAGTCAAGTTCTCCCCTCGCGGGGTTTTTGTGTGTAAGTAGTTCCAAAGAGAGTGGATCCATTCGTAAGGGAGAAGCAGAAACAGAAGGGTGGAGAGGAAGGAATGAGAAGGCGGGGCCAGGGACAATGGTGGGTCGAGATGAAAAAGTTGGACGAGGAGAAAAATGAAGATGTGTGAAGCGATAAGGGTCGCGATATTAATAGACATGCTGAGTAAACAACGGAAGTCCGACGTTCTGAGTGGCACTGATAACTCAGAGTCTTTCGGGAGAAATTGAATTCATGCGGCGATGGTATTCTTGCACGCAAAAGTTGCAGCTATTACCGAAGGGTATGCTAGGCTGATTATTTTTTTTTTAATTTAGCTGAAGCCTGCCTAAAATTAAAAAAAGAATAGTTTTAAAACCAGTACAGGTGGTCGTAGATTTCCATCAGGGTACTTTCTTACATCGTTTTCAAATGTCCCCGCAAACATAAATGTTTGATAAATATGCTATGAAAAACACATAGTTCACATGCTTGATTTCTGATGAAAAAATGGAAGAGAAAAATTCTGTCGTTTCCGAGAATCGAACCCAAGTACCATAAGAGCTTAAGAAATTGAAGGAGAGATTGTTCTTTTATGGTAGCTTAGAGGTCAGAGCAGCCGTTCGGAAAGTGGGAGACCCGGGTTCGATTCCCGACTATAGCAGACTTTTTCTCTTTCA
Source organism: Ladona fulva (assembly GCA_000376725.2). NCBI lineage: Eukaryota > Metazoa > Arthropoda > Insecta > Odonata > Libellulidae > Ladona > Ladona fulva. The sequence continues at coordinate 233,393 of KZ308983.1, forward strand.
TTCCCTCATCCATCAATTGGACAATTACAGGGCAGACGTGTACATTAATAATAAACGAACACACGTAACCAGTCCCTATCCAAAAATTTCTGATCAGCCGGGACTCGAACCCGGGAACTTGAGGTTGGAGAGCTAACTCCCAAAACTCTCCGCCATCGCGACTGGTACATTTAAAGTACATACATTGAATTAAGAAAACTAAATCGCTGTTTTTTGTGAAGATATTCGAAAAACTATTATACTAGCTTAATTGTTCCAAGGATATGGTAACCACCATTTTGATCGTCTCGTGATTTTCAGCATTCAGCTCTTAATAAGATATAAACAAACAATAAGATAACTATAAGCAATAAAAGTTAACTTTGCATGTGTTTCTTATGGAAAAGCTTTGAATCGCTTCGGGTTGAACAGGAGATAATTAGGTGTATGAAAAGAAGAGTATTTTCTATGCAGGAAAGACGATACCTAATACATTTAGTTTTCAAGTTTGAGGTGAATACATACGTAGGCCTTCTTTCAGATATTTTTAATGAAATGAAATGTAGGAAAATGAAATTTAAATGAAAATGTAGGAAAAAGGATGTTTCATTGGTATGATGATAATGATTATCTCTATCAGTGAAAGAGGTATGCAGTACAAAATCTCTTAATTGGGTGAAATCGAGAGATCCGCATACTTTTTAATCTTTTGACATCGGAACGTAATACAAAATACATCAAATGGATATAGATTTTAAAGAAGAATATAAAATTTAACATTTACAGATTTTTAACAAGTACTTAGGCAATAGAAAGGAAAAACAGAAAAAGAAAGGATGATTTTGGGCAAAAAAATAGTGATACTTTCGATCACAAAAATATTTCCTCTGCAAGAAAATGCCCAAAAAGAAAGGGAGGTGTGAAAAACTTTGGAAATAATATCATGAAGGTTTAGAAGTTGCCAAAAATATGGAGGAAAAACAGATAGTGAGGAAGTGAAAGCAATTTCGATCCTCAGAAAGAATTAACCTTTTATTAGGTATAAAAACGTCTAGCTAAAGATTTCACAGTATTATTTACGATTAAAAGGTACACAGTATAAATTAACGAGAGTATTAGCCGTTAAACATTTTCCTTTCCAAAGAAAATAGTCCGAAAATATGGGTTAGTGAAAATGTTTTCAATCTATTGGACATTGAATACGGAGCAATATTCTCATGAATGAAGCTGGATGTGTTATCGAAAATAAAGCAATGACAATATTTGGACCAAGTATACGCACAAACGTCAGATATTAGGAGAGTAATCAAATATGGATAATCAAAAACACGTATTGAAAATAAGGACAGCCTTGGATTTCGCTCGCCGTCGACTATGAATCAGAGTTTAATTTAGCTCAGGACAAGCTCGTTACTGTTTGCCGAAACGGGAGCAAAGGGGTTTCCAAAGGTATCACACTCGAATAAAAACATACCAGAACGGGTTCTCACTCTCCCATGATTACTTTCCTATATTTTCGAAAGCGGGATGAAAGTTAGTTAAAATGAGTTTGATGTTCCCCTTTCCAATCAAACGTACGGAGAAAATTGCTAAAATAATACAGGTAGGAGGAATCATGGGTAAGCAAATTGAGTCCGGGAGGTCGAGGCAGTTCCGCGGAAGCCATTGACGGTCACAAACATTGTTTGAGAAAGGCGGGACCGGAGATGACCATTTTATAAGATTACCTTCCTCTCGAAAACCATTTCGAAAAATCATCGTTTTGCCGCCTCTTCAGCAATACCTTTTCTATATCTTTCCCCGTTAAAGCAAACGGACAGCGAGCCTATAAAAATATCACTTGGTATCATTGGCCGACTCACATTTCTTTGGGCAACTGCTACATCGACCAAACATTTTGATTGATTGGATCGATAGATCCTTTTTCCTAAAAATTACGAATGACTTCTCTATGCCCCATACAACTATTGCTAATCGGCTGGTAATATCTGGTAACGCGCTAAGCGTTACCATCGAGTAATAGCCATACTAAGAGGGCTTAATTTTAAATCGTACGTACTTGTGTTCCACATTATCATTTTATTTGCCAATCACACGTTTTTTTCTCTTTTTTCAGATTGTAGAAATAATTTCTTGGCATGATAGTTCAGTGGTTAGAATACCTGTACGGAAAAGGGAAATCTGGGTTCGAGTCCCAGTCATATCACAACTTGTTATTCCTTGGGATTCTGCCGCATGGCTCTTTCGTGCTTAGTAGTATACCTTTCCTTTATCCTAGTAATTTTTTGTTTAAAATGTAGCCATTACTATTAGTATGCTTTTCACATCCCCTTTCCTGTGGGTGTTTCCCTGCAGTGGAAAGTTTTCTCTTATCTCTCATGTGATGTTTTAACCCACGGCCTCATAGTTTCTTCCTTATTTTCTCTATTTTTACTTCTCTATTCTTTCCTTCTACTAAAAATAAATGGGTTTCATGTAAGAGGGGACTTCATAGTCTCAATCTCTCCCGCAATACAGACGTTTCTATTATAATCCGTCGACCTTTCCTCCGTAATTCCTTACCCTTGATACATATTTATGTTCAGACGCACCCATTACATAAATTTGCATTTTATTCTTGAAACGTCCCATCGGAACAGATTCAATACAGGATGTCTTTATTGATACGCCCAAATTCCTTTGAGCTGTTATATTTGGGCCAAAATATACTCTTCCACCTAACCTCTGGGGATATTACATGGTATTAATAATAATATTACGTTAATAAATAAAAATAATTTACTAAAATTAACTTGAATCTAAAAAACAAAATCAAAAAATCTCAAAAACCTGACAAACATGAGTATGAGAAAAATACTACAAGCAGTATATGACAATTGCAAATATGAACAAATACATCTAACTAGATCAAAATACATAGAAAAAGAAAAGTTTTTGTTGTGGAGAAAAATTCCTCAACTGAAGTTTTATGGAGAAAACCCCACGATTAATGGTTGTCATGCATTCTTCATAAATTTAAGTTTATCCCAGAAGTGTCCCCTGTCTCTCGGCCACCATTACGAACGTACCTGGACAGAAAAGGAGTGCAGACTGAACATATTGCGTGAAACCAAAGGAGCTCAAATAGAAGCTTTAAGTATTGCCCGACTTACGTGTATGAAAAATGGCCATATATTCTTTACTTTCCTCCTGATATCAAAACGAAATTAGGGCGTTTCAATAGGAATACCCTGTATTTTTAAACATCTCCTCTTTCGATACTCATTCAGTCTTCAGACCCACTTTTACCCAACGTTGAAATCATTCCGCTTTCATTTCCCCTTCCTTTTTTAAGTCAACACCGATGCATCGTGATTACCATTCCATCGTTATCTATTTCAATCCGTCTCTCCGGTTTGTTTGATCTTTTATCGACCAATTAAACTCTGTCATCTCTTTTGGTTGAAGAAACAGCTCGTTATCACATGACTCCGACTGGAAAGATTGCTAACTATTTCACAATCTATATTAATTCACGTTGCAAATTTACCTGAATTAGCTTACGAAATCACAATCTGCTGATGTTTATGACAGGGTGAAACACAACCGAGGTCTTAATTGATTAAAATATTTTATAGAGCAGGAATTGGGATGTTTAGTAAGAGAATTTTTTTCTCCAGAACAAAACAGAAATCGAATGATGAAGAGGTGAGATTATTTAAATGTTGAGTGTGCAGATAAAGAGCACGAGGATAAAAAATTCCAACTTTTTGTCTGGTTAACTTTCTGAATGTGATCCTTAAGGGTTTATTGATGTGTATTAGTAAATGACAGAATGGAATCCAGCAGTAGCTTTTGTTTCGTGAAGTAAAAGTCATCTTCAAAAATCTTATATCTAGGCCAGGTGATTCTCAAACATTTTATTTATACAGAAAAATGGGGTAAGTGTGATTTTGCGCAAGATGGTGCGCACCCGGGAAAAATCCCAAGGAAGAATGGACTTGAAAAAAGTCTGACGGGACGGGGAATCGAACCCGGGTCTCCCAGTTAGTTCTGCCGGGATAGCTCAACGGTTAGAGCACCCGACCGGCAATTGGGAGACCCGGGTTCGACTCCCGGTCCCGTCAGACTTTTTTCAAGTCCATTCTTCCTTGGGATTCTATTTATAACGAACGAAAAGAAATTTACAAAGCACGGAAACCCATGCGGATGAAAACATAAGGAGAGACAGATTCATTCTCTCAGAACCACTTGCTATGTTATTACTTATTTAAACTGCGGAGAAATCACCCTCCTCTTTCAAACTATTAATATTTAAATGCCTTTTTGAAATTGAAAATCAGTGTATTCCTTCAACTTAAACTTACGTATTGAATCTTTTCTTTATTTTTTATTCTTTGTTTTCGTGGTTTTTTCCGCCCCCATTTTTGTGTGGGCGTTTTCCCGCATTATGAGTTTTTCTCATAAGCCTTTAGCCGAGATTTTTCCCACAACCAAATCGTTCATATATATANTTTACTTGAGTTTTCCAAACAAAGACCTTTCTCATTTTCGATCCGTTGTGTTAGTAAACGATTTCAACTCAGGCTAACGATTTCTAATTATGTTCCCTGAAATTCTGCCGCAGCTGCAACATTCTCTGCCTCCGAATTCATCTTTTTGTCATCCTTAAGGCTACTTAATTCACTTATAAACAGTGGGTTACCTAGTTTTACTTCATTTCGCCGCATCATTGAGATTTGGTTCAATAGTTATACTTGTATACGAGTTAAATATTTAAAAAATAAAAACATTTTAGTCCTTTATCTTTCACTTCTTAATATTTACGATATACCATGGTATATCGTAAGTTATTTAGAAGTAGAACTGTTTTGGGAATCAAGATTTTTAAACTCTTAGATAAATAATAAGCTTAAAATAAATCTTTTTTACCATCCAATCTGAAAAATGGGAACATTTTTAAGCGACCTGAGTGAGATTTAAAAATAATCTATTTTCTTTCGGAAGTTCCTAGCCGACCATGCTGATGCTGACGATTGAGATTCGACCAAAAACTAAGTCCAGTTCAAATCAAGAATTCCTAGAAGAGCCTGCACGCAACCATTGCGCAGAACCCGGAAAACGAATTTCAGATTGAGAGGAAAATAAAAAGTATATGAAACTCTTGGAGAACCCGGGCTGCTCTTTTGTCACCCAAATAAACGGACAAAATAGTGCGAAGCGGCTATGTACCTATGACATAAGAGAAAACGATTCATCTCATTTGATGTTGGCATACTAAAAGCGAGAGCGTTACTTAAAGGGAAATGGAGTTGGGGGAGATAAACAAAAGGGACCACGGAAACCTCTCCACCCCTTATCAACACCATCTGTAAAGCCCTCTTAGAACAACCTAAACTAACATGCCAATATGCCATGGTAGGGATAGGGGATCGTCCTTTATGCTTCTCTCCTACGCCGCACATTCGGGTGTGGCGCTGCCATCCGATACGAAAGGGAACCTTTATTCGACGGCCCCATTCAACCTCTCCCTTCCGACGCCATCGTGCGACCGGGACACGCCGTCCGGTCCACGGTGCTTCCTCTTCCCTGGAGGACACTGCCTCCGCGAAAAAAAGAAGAATTTCTCGCCATCCACCACTTTTCTTTCCGATCGTCAACGGCGCATGCGCACTGAGAACTTTTCGCTCGAAAAAAGAAACAAGAGATGCAAAAATACGTGACCGAATGAACTTTTTCGTCCTATTCAGGGCGGCTGAGCTGGCGTACAATAAAAGCGCTCTAAAACACCGGATTTCATTTGTTTTCGCATTCTCTTCTGGACGACTTCTCCCGTTGCTACGTCCCACGGTTTTTATTTCTCCCTTCGTTTTTTATGCGGCTGGTGGCCATATTGTCCCCGGTCCTCCTTCAAAATATGTTCGGCGCTTGGAAGTCTTGTGTTAAATGTGTGAGGTCGAGAATAGGGAGAGGAAGGAAGAATGATGAGAGGGAGTTCGGTGTACGACGCCACGATCTGAAATAAATCATTCGGAGTATAACCACCGCATATTTAAGGGAGAGAATGCTCGCCGGAACTAGTGAGGCGCTTAAAATTCGTGCAAAATTAGTCACTCTGCTATCCAGTTATCATAATGGCGCGAGCGAAGTTGTTGAATCAAGCACTCGTGAATGAAATAAGCGCATGAATATTTATTTTGCGGAATGTCGTTAGCGCGCGTTTATCTTCTGCTACTGGGATGAGCGAACTGCGCCTAAGTAACGTGAATTACTCACTTGATTCTAAACATCTAAAATGCACCTCTTTTCATCTAACGTTGAATCCGTTTTTACATGAAAATAATCTTCAAAAAGGCCAATGAAATCGTGTGATTCTGTGCTCATGAAAGATTATACGGAGTGAATTAAAGAGATTGATGTACGTTTGTAACTTGGAGCTTTCTTTGGCTCCCGGGGAGCCAATTCGAGCAACGCGTTCGACTTCGGTGAAAGCGGCCCTGGGTTCGATTCCTGATGGGAACCTGCGGAATTACCTCAGCAGTCGAAGCAGTTTAAGCAGTACTACTGCTACTTAATAAATACTTAAATACTATTACTACTGATATTCTGGAAAAAAATCATGACATGTAATGTAAACTCGTATCTAAATTTTCTTTTACAGACAACATCCTTGGAGTATATTAGCGCAACTGATAACTCATCGAATTAAGTTGCCAATATCTGCAAAAAAATCCGCAAAATATGCAGACAAGCAACCAGTTTATAGAGCATCCTAGCTGATAGCAGAGTTCATCCAAATCGGCAATACGCATATAATATGTGAATGTCTGAGGTATTTGTCCTAATGTAGTCGAATGAAAGCTATCGTAATTTATGTATTTTGAAATAAATTCACAAAACTTGCATGTTTCATGTTTCAGTTCTGATATTCGATTTTTTAAATTTGTATGTTGTCTTTTTACCTTAAAAGTATAAATGAATATTTACAATAATTGCAATTATTTCACCTTTTACGTAAGGCTGGAAGAATAAATAAAAATGGAAACACTCAAGCTATAAATAATTTTCTTAAAAAAATGAATTAACAGACGATCTAATGGAGTGGCAACATCACTGAACGTTTTAGAAGAACTGCAATTAACGAAACACTAATGAAAATGAAAAGGAAAGTCTTACCAGTAGAGTTTAGAATAGGTCCAAAAAGTATATTTAGACGAGGGACTAACGAAGATTGATTGATCGCGACGATTGCCTAACTTTGTTTGGATTGACCCAAGAAGAACAAATAATAAATAAAATATCTCAAACACAATACCAATATTAAACTTTTTATAAAAGTCATCATAAAAGTAATATTCCCTGAGATTCCTCTCGAAAACATCCCGTATTTTTTTTACGAAAATAGAAAACGTTTTTAAAATACTCGTCCTTCATTGGAGTAAAATTTTTACTAGGATCATGACGGAGTGGCATTTTCACGCCACAGTTGCAGCGATAAAGCAGCCTCGTGGTTACATAACCATCTCTTTATCCGTCCAGGGTTAAAGAGATATTTTTATGGCAAATAAAACATATGTGAAAGAAAATAAGTGCCAAAGGAGACCGTTCTTATTTCGAAGCTGACCTACTTCCATTTTACATTCCAATTCTAAAATTTTCGGGCTCATGCACTGCTGAATTGGAAAAATTGCAAGTGTTAGGCTTTAATTCTATCTAAATCAGTAATAAAAATTAGAAATCAAAGAACATTACCTAAATCTGAATGTTTCTATCATAATAATTAACATAGAAAGTTAATAATAAAAAATACTTCATATTTTCTCGTAAATTAGCGTAGTTTCTCTACGTATTAACTCTAAATTGATAACAATTGGGATAAAATTAATTGAAGTATCTAGTAAAACATTTGTACGTAAACTGGGTCCATGATCATTTAAATTTTAACATATTGGAGTCTCTTTAAGAAGAGGAAATCAAAGCACAAAGTTCTCTACTGGTCGAACCACAGAAGGCCACCTACCTTCAGGCCAAGTACCTTCATTAAACTAAATTATGTTCATGAACCAACTGGAAAATAATTCTAGCCTAAATCAATTGTAAAAGAATTATACCAAGTGAATGAGGGCGATATCCAAGGTTCGGCTTCATTTGTTTGTCCGCTGTTCATTTTCATGAAGGATGCGTTGTTTACCGGGCAAATATTTTGATAGCTGCCATTTACATACGAACTTAGAAGCGGCGCTTGTAATTTCAATTTACTTGAGTTTTCCAAACAAAGACCTTTCTCATTTTCGATCCGTTGTGTTAGTAAACGATTTCAACTCAGGCTAACGATTTCTAATTATGTTCCCTGAAATTCTGCCGCAGCTGCAACATTCTCTGCCTCCGAATTCATCTTTTTGTCATCCTTAAGGCTACTTAATTCACTTATAAACAGTGGGTTACCTAGTTTTACTTCATTTCGCCGCATCATTGAGATTTGGTTCAATAGTTATACTTGTATACGAGTTAAATATTTAAAAAATAAAAACATTTTAGTCCTTTATCTTTCACTTCTTAATATTTCTTTATAAATCTGGTATTGTTTAACCTCAATTCATATTTAACTCGCATTCGAACATGATTTCAAATATTAGGGATTTGATATACGTTTAAATTGAATCGTATTAAATTAAAATTCACGGATGAGGCCGTCACTTTGCGGAATGTTGATGACATCATGAGAAATTGCTGAATAAAACGATGTTTTAAAACGAAATTTTAACTCCCGAGCAAGTTCAACCTTTCCTCAAGGCTAGTCCTAGGAAAGCGACGAGGGAAGGAAGGAAGCAAGGTAGAACGCATAGCTACGGACACCGGAGAAGGAAAAAATAAGGCAAGACAAAAATTAAAAGCTAGCAGGAAAAGGAAAACGGCAAGCAGAAAAGGAAAGACGGATAAATTTCGAAAGCTCAGTAGCTACTCGCATGTTTTTAAATGTTAGGAAACCCCCAAATGACGAAGCTGCAAAACAAAAGAAAAAAAAAGAATATCGACAATCCAAAGGAAATCAACGGAAACGTCATTATTCATCTTCGTCATCTGTAATTGATAACGATTGTGTTCCTCTATTTGAAACGGATAATGAAGATGGTCTAGAAAAAAGGATGTATTTTTTGCGGTGAACCCATTTTTCTCGATAAAAGAAAAGAACAATGGATTCGTTGCTTAAATTACGGCCAATGAACTGTGTTCAGGAAGTGACGAAAAAGGGATGGAAAAGTTTCATTTGTGATTCTTGTAGTTTATGTAATTTATCATGTTATTAATGTAACATTAGAGTACTACATTATACTTTCATCAAAGATAAGATTAATAAATATTAATATAAATACGATGTATATTCTTAATCCTCCCTAAAATGTCCGTGTCCCCTGGTACAATGAGTGGAGTTCCCAGGTACGTCAAATTAATGTACCATTAAAAACAGTTTTTAAAATACTTTAAGATATTTTTTGCACGTAAAAATAATGGCGATAATGGTCAATTAGTTTGCTTTGGTTGAAAGAAACACTTTAAGGATACAAATTTATATTTTTTACTGTCTATAAACCATTTATTTATTTAATAAAAACTTTAACAGTTTTTTTGTTCCCTGGTGCAACACCTTCCCCTACTATACGCCATTCTACTTATATCAACCTATCTCCACTTATTCTTAGGTTCATCCACAAGCCTCATCCATTGCTCTTTCCACTAAAACTCCCCTTAATTATATCTTTCTTGGCATAATCTCATTCGACAGAGTGGCAAATTCAATTTGACTTTTATTCCGTAGCTTTTACCTATAACTTTTCATCCGCTCTAAATATTAACCGAAATATACCATCAGCTCTTTTGTGAAATCACTTTTTATTTGGTGTATTAACTTTGGCTACCAAATAATTCCCACATAAGATAGGATCATGCTGTTTTTATACCGAATTTTCAAAGCTTACACACATTCGCAAAAAAAATATGACGCTAGATCTCCTCTAGCCACTCCGTCGAGCTACAAAATTCCAAAACGTTTTTTTTTTTTTGTTACCAAAAGAACGCTGTTCTACATGTATATGGAAACGACCTCGGCTTGAAAATCGGCTCAAAGGGAAACTCATTCCCTCTGTCTCTAACCTCACCGAAAACGCTAGAACTACCAAACCGATTTACTTTATTTTACCATTTTTTTGCCCGGAAATTCATCTGGGAAATATTTTCTCGCATTTTTAAATAAACAAGCAGTTCAAAAGGCACGCAAGATTACCTGAAAATAGCATTTCTGCTGATACATTTTTAGAACACGTCCGCATGACTGATTGGATGTGTGTAAGTTATAATCAGTGACTACTCAAATTTAAATCGATTAATAATTAAGTGGATTGTTTTGTGCTGAAGACGCCCGTAGTTAATAAGAGCTTACTCAAATTATAACTTCCTTGAGTGATTACTTTGACGATGACTAGTGAACTCCACCGTCAAGCGTGATGAAACTTATGTTAAAAATATATTTGTTATTGTGTACATCTGGCCCTACTTAGCCGCAAGGCGTCATTTGTAAGTCCATAACAATTTAATATATATAATAATAATAAAGGACTTTATTCAGGGCGAGATTGAGACTAACAAGTCTCTTCTTACATCTAACCCTTCGTCATACGAGACAAGAAAAGAGAGAGATAGCTTGCAGAAGTACAATGAAGAAAACTACTTTGTGGATTAAAAAACCTAAGCCAAGAGCTCAGGGAAAAATCTCCACTGCAGGAAAACACCCTCAAGAAGGAGTTGTGTAACGGTAAGTGGTTTGTCTGATGCAGAATAATTGCGAAAATAAATTTGCTCATAATTAATGTATGAAGGAATTTTTTGTCAACCATAAGTATAAAGTCAATATTCATAAACCTTTTGTATACAACATTTATCTATTAAATTCGTAAGTAAAAATACTATGATCTTCTAACTGCTAATTCTGTTTCTGATTCCAAGTGTGTTCTTGTCGGATAACAAATTGAACTCGGCGTCAATAACCGGGTGTGGTAACCGCCCCCGTCAAGCGTGATGATACTTAATGTAAATTGAATAGCAACTATAATATCATACGCAACATATTTTCACCCTTACTTTTTAAATATTGATTAGGATATAATTTTAAGCTGAGAATATTAGCAAAATTTCGGAATATTACTTAATATAATTAAATTAAATACCACTTAATATTACTTAATACCCCTTCAGCGCTGCCACCTGGCCAGAAGGCCAAATTGCAGCGTGATTTAAATAAATAAATATTAGATTTTGCTGAACGCTATGCAGTTAGTGAGAGCTAAATAGACTCAAAGCTTTAAAATCTCGTTTGCGTTAGTAAATCGTTCATCTTCAAAATAAAAACCATTTTCAAAACGTTCATCTCTTTTCCCACTGTTATATTTCTTCATCGTCTTAATCGTGAGATAACAATATACGTGTATAATATCCTTTGGAGATTCGAGTTTATCAAGAAACAATACTACATGGAAGTATGTTGTTACCTGCGATTTTTATATCGTACTTTGCATATTCTGGAATCTCAGAAAATTGCCCTTTTCTTCATAAAGTCTGGCTTCAGTTCCTATATTTATTTCTATAAGGACTTACAACTTCCGTGTATTCTTATGGAATAAGGCATGAGCTCAAATTCAACAACCGCCTTGGTCGTCAAAGGAATGGGTTGTTTATAAACAAAACTTTACATTTATTTAATAAAAATTCTTGAAATTTAGAATCTATAATATTTACGATTAAGAATATTTTACGATTAAAATAATAAGAATCTATTACCAATATCTTTTCTTTTGACACTTCTCGATTTCGTCTGACGGCTACTTCTAATTCAATTTTGTAAAATAAACGAAGTATGCGAAGCATGAGAACGATCTTTACATTAATTTATTATGGAAACGTATTATGTGCTCCTGGGTTCGAACCCGAGCAAATGGAAAAAGTTTCTCATGGGTTTATACCTCGTAGAAAAACAATGCAGTTTGCCTAATATCAATACGTAAAACCGTTTCTGAAATAGAAGGGGGGCAATCAGACGGACGGACGTTACGGAAATAACATCCAAGGGTAATGTTGAGTAGCTATTTTGTCGAAGAGTTCATTTCTATCTCAAAACGGCGCCACTCCTATTACAGGGCCTTATTAGATCGAGGCTTTAATAAACACAGAGCATTAAGCCCAATGGACAACTCCACTACCATACATTACCGCTTCTTCCAATGAATTACTGTTTTCTTCATCAACCGACGTGGAGGTCATCTGAAATTGGTTATTTAACTGGTTGACCTTCCCCGTACTATCGCAAACAACTCCTCCATCATCTATGAATGTTTTAGCTCGACCTCTACTGTCTGTTTTCCTATGTCACACAAAATAATTGCCAATCGTCCTCTTGTAATCTGTTTAGTATTACACCGCTGCTCTATTTCATTATATATAATTGAGAATCATGTCTGTTATTTTGTTATTATGTGTTTCGTTCACGTTCGTTATTCTCAGAATAAATTCGACGGAGCGGCGATTCACTTTGTAGTATTCCATGACAGGTGTTGAAAAAATAACCACTTTTCAGAGAGAAGCCGGTAAATTTAATCTAAAATCACTTTGCAAAATACCACATAAACTTTATGTAGTATTTTTCAAAGTAATTTTAGATTAAATCTACCAATTTCTCTCTGAAAAGTGGTTATTTTTTCAACACCTTCGTTGTTCCCTTTGTCTCACTTAAAAATCTCGAATTTCAATGCAGTCTCGATAAACTCGCATCTTATGTTTACATCGACAGATCATCTTTCGATGAAATTGAGTGTCTTATTCTTTGTCTAATGATCAAAGATATATTTGAAATTGAAGATAAATAACAACCGGCATTACAAATAAGAAAGAATTATACACCATAAAGAGGATAAATAAATGTTTGTCGGCTATTACTTTCAAGGTTTAGACAGTTTTTCTGTTTTTTTATTATTATTATATCAACATCAATTTAGTTAATTTCTCTGCCTTGTACCTCCTTTTCTAATGACAGTTCTTGATTTAACTTTATTAGAAAAGTGTAAGAAAATAAGGTGGTATACAGATCCAAGCACAGAATAGGAGAAAACGCATTCAGGGGAAAATTTTTGAGACCCAGAAAAAGTGTCTATAATTGGTATTGTAATGTGTGATACGGTATGCTTTTGTAGTAAAAATTCAGATATCCGTAAGTATGTTTTGCAAACCTAATATCAAAAATAGGGATATGACTATATATTTTCGCTTCAGAACATACCAAAATAATGCACTAAAACAAAGAGCTAATACACTACTTAACTCCCTCCCATAAAGATGTGAGCGAAAGGAAATTTTCGTCTCCTAATCGAAGGAACCAGGCTAGGGAAGATGGAAATAGTAAATATTATTCGTACGGATAATCTTTGCCAGACGATTCTGATATATTGCAAATGATCGCTGCAGATGCCAACGGCGATCTCCGGCACTTTACCACGGAGTATTAAAGCGAATACTGACGTGTTAGCGGGAAAAATGTTTTCACACCTGCTCCCCAGCGTCATTCGGTGCTTTCATACGTTGCGTATGTAAATACGGACATGGAATTGTCGGGGCGCCAGAAGGCAAAAATGAGTACTAAAAGAGATCAAGCTACTAGACAGAGCGATTCTCTTCCGGCGAATGAATTTGGAATATATAGAGATTAAGGTCGATAAATGAAAACATATTACGCAATAATGATACATGAACACTTGTGTTATAACAAATTTTATCCAATGATTACGACAAGAAATTATATAAAATAATTTATTGCAAATCAAGGATACAATAAATTATTTTCATGATAGAACACCTCCAAATATCATTGAGTTTAATTTGATAAGAAATTATTAGAGATGTGTACACGTACATCACATAAAAAAATCAAACAAAGAAGTCTGTACGGGTCACGCTGCTTAAGCCAATGTTTCCATTTACGAATTCATACTCCAACTTGGATTTATTTTCAAAAGTAGCAAGTTACAGAGACGTTGCGAATTTAAAGCTAGGAATTAATCCGAAGAACGGGAAAAAGGGAAGAATAAAAACGCTGGTATAAAATATAAAACACGTGAAGTAGTATAGTGTAGTTTAGGAAATCAGCAATAAGCCTGTCACTATGAAAAGATTAATATTGAATAATTTATGAAGAAAATCCCCAAAAAAATTTTAATCGAAATCAAGATAAATGATCAAATCTTCCCCTTCAATACAACAAAGCATTCTCTGGCAATAAAATTGAATCAACGTCCTTTTCAAGTGGAAAACGAAACATAAATGGAAAACTTCTATATAATCGTTCGCTCATATTTTCAAAATGTTATATTTTTAATGTTCCTTCCACCTGGATGAAGCGATTTAGTTACATTTCAACGAAATCTGTGTAATCATGTTAAAGAACAAATATCACAAAATGCCTTTGAGTTATAAGAAATATAAAATGAAAAATTTTAAAAGGTGGAATGAAGAAATTCCACGGTTTAAGTTTGCATAAATGTCAAAACAAGGCATACATTCGTTATTTAAGTAAGTTTTATTTATTTATTTGTAAATACGTTGCAATTTGGCTTTCTGGCCAGGTGGAAATACTGGATGAGAGTATAACTAAATAATTAATTTTGATTTCAATTACCATAAGTTCGCCCTATAAGGGAGGGAAACACCTCTTAAGCTAGGCATACTTTTAGATTTAAAGGAATATTACCAAATCGCTCAACTTCCTGAAAATGTTCAATATTCAATTTTTGTATCCGCTTTACAGTTTTACGCATTCTTTCGTTCAAGATATAGGGCCCTTGGAACGTAAAAAAATGTCGAAAAATAAGAATTCGAACGTAATTTTCTTGTTAACACTTCATTGAAACGGGTGGTAACAATTTTTAAAAACTTGCCAGTTTAGCAAAACACTTAACAAATATACATACCTCTTGGTGTTTGAGAACTTAGCGGAAGTTTGAGTAGCATTAAATGAACAATCTCTAACAGGAATAATTCGGAAGTCCGATATAGAGAGTTAGTAGTTACAGCTGACACGTGCAAGTGTACATTAAAGCTGTAGCGAGGATTATTACTTGCAAATACAAAGTTTATCTGGAGTAGCACATTATAAACAAAATGAGAAAAGCTTACGGGGATTATCTTTTGATGGTTTTCTCATCGTATTCTTCCTATTCTTACAAAGGAGAAAAGAGCCAAATAAAAGGAACAGAAATGTCATTATGGGGATAAATCATATGGGAAGAGATTAGCAGGCAGAGATCTGATCAGAGAAAGTTAGTAGATGGAGGCTGAAACTACAGAAAAAGTTTCCGATAACAGATGATAATTGGAATATGATGCTACTAACGACCATTTAATGATTGAAGAGGATAGATAAGTACTTAGAGAGAGATCTAACGCTTTGGCTCAAGAGGAAATTCAGTTTGTCAAGCTAAGCGTCTAGACAAACCTCTGCTTGCTGCATACCGGTTATATACGAGTATGTTCCATTTGCCGTGGTCTTAAAAGGTTTATAAATAGTAATCATGTTCTATACGTGTTTATGATACATTGCTTTATTAACTCCTTATTTAAAAATATTAGTCTAAATAAGCGTTAGAAATATATACAACTGTAACTACTGTTACAACATCATAGTCAACTATCTTTATTCCTTCGTTTTTAATGTATATTTTTTTAACTTTGAGTAGGTGTAAGAAACTAATCTTATATTGCCATTTTCCTGTAATGTGGATTCTTTCTTTGTCAGCCTAGAGTTGCGGTTTATTACTTCTCAGAACAATTTAAAATAACAAAGATACGTCGAAGATGGTCCTTCCCAGGGCTTAAAAATTAAGAAAGCGCAGAGCATAAGTGGAAAATAGTCCTACACAACCCCTTAAACATTTAATAGTAGTATTATTAAAAGTGCTTCGACAGCTTAGGTCATTTAGCACGTAGGCCCCCACCGGGAATCGAACCCGGGACCGCTTTCACTGAAGTCGAACGCGTTGCCCACTTGGCTATAGGGAGGCCTCTTTAAACATTTAAATAGCATAGAATATATGCGGAAGATGGTCTTACTTAGGGCTTACTTAGCCTGTAAAACGGTCTATTTCATGAATTAGAAGAAGTCACTTGAAGTAATAGCGTACTTTGCATTTCTCACAGGTGGAGGACAAGGAAAACTTTTTATGACAATAATTATGAAAGCCTGGAAAGTTTTCTCGAGCGAAACGTTTGAGATGGGCATCTTTTGCTTAACTATTGATGATTTGACTGAACATTGAGTTGAATGTTCATCTGAACAGATTAAGTAGTAAGAGGTAACATGTATTTTTAAGGCGTGAGATCGGCAAAAATGAAACCCTTCGATGTTGGTTTGAAGGGGTTGGAGTTTGAAGTTGGTTGGTTGAAGCATACACTCCTATCTCTTCTCAATTAGTTACAGTCCGAAGAATACGCTTCCGGGAGAATCAAATTCTTGGAGTTTTCTGAAGAAACCCAAAACTATGCTTCTCCAAATAATCGAGTACTTATCACAGAATGCGTGTTCAGATTCATGGATATAAAACAGGAAAAATGCGCAACTTTTCCGCAACGGTTTTAAACCGTCGCGTCCTTTAAAATGTTCTTAATTATCCCTTCTCGGGAGGGTATTTCTCATTTCTTAAGCGAAATTGTTATATTTTTTGCTAAATCACGCAGTCCTCAGGCCTAAGTATGATTTCTTTCGTAATGTTTTTTAGGGTCACGTACTTTTTGGAGCACTTCCAGGCGACGTTTTTAGCGGAGGACTTGTTAACTTTCTCCCTTTCGGGCATAATTAACGACCGTTACTTTCCCTACGAATAAACTCGTCTTCTTTAAAACGTGACTTCCGGGAATTTTGATGCCAAATTCTTCGTCTTAGTTATTTTCTTGGTTGATAGAGAAAAATGTAAACAAGCGCTACGAGAACAGACCGCATTAGGACACTATTTCATAAAAGCCCTTTCTCGCTGTTGGGAGACGAAATGGTTCTCTATGAATCTTCACTTCCTAGTGCTGAAAGTTGTCTGATTTTTCAATCTATTATCAAGAACGATTGAACATTTCGGATCAGGAAAGTGGTGGAATGTAAGAAGGAAATATGGTCATACGATTTGCTGGAATATATAAGCCGCAAACGAAAACTGTTTGCAAAATGATTTTAAATCGGTGTGCCGCGAGTAGTGTGCCAAACTCATCAAAAGCAAAATTAGCTCAAATTTGGCAAATCAAATCATATTTATTTGTGACCCAAGTTAACCCAAAAGGGAATTTTATTTAAAATATCAAATATTTTACTTCGCAATTATTAGTTATTTAACTGGATAATCAATCGTTTAATTACTTCTCCATAATTACCCAGGAAGCCGTATTTCGACGAGTGGCAGGGGGTGCATGCACAATGACTCTATTTCCATAATAGATTACTTACGCGTATCTTTCGCGGAAAAAATGAATTCTTGAAGAGACTAGCAATAGCATAAATTTCCCATATTTTTCTCGCGGTATCAAAATGATCTATGAACGGCCTAAAAGTGAGAATGCATAACATAGGCTACATCTTCATAGAAAGTTTTACATCTGAGTTTATTAAGTAAATTAAGTCATTGTTTATATCTTCTGCCATTCTAAAACTCTTACCATACATCCTGAAGCATCTGAGTATTATGCTCACTGATTTATCGTAGCAAATCTTCATAAACCGAATAGCCTTTCGTTGTAAATTCTCTTATTTACGAATATGACTGTTTTGGTAGAGCCCCACACAGTACAATTAGTGCTGTGGATATATTAACGGTTTCCATTGTGCACAGTGTTATCTTTTTATCTATTACAAATGATTGTAAGGCGTATAATCTTATAGTTTATAGGGCCACTAACGATTAATTCGTTTGTGTGCCGCAGAGAAAAAAGGGAATGAAAGCAATGAATCGTTTTCACGGAAATTGTGGGTATGAGAAGAGAAACAGCCTGTAGAGTAGAAGAGATAGAGTAGATGAAGGACGCACTTCAACGGTAAGGAAAACAGATGTTGACCACAAATAGTACAGACTTGGATATAAAGAAACGGTTCATTAAAACTCACTAATAGCAGTAGCTTCTTAAGTAACCCTTGCTAATAGAGTGAACGAATAGAGAAGAAAATATAAAATATAAATGTTCATTGCAAGACGATGAAAATAGTATGAACGTACCAAATAGGTAATAACCGAGTCTTCCGGAGAGTGAGAAGTCTATTGGAAGAAAACATTTATAAAACGAAAAGGAATATCCATCTGTTTATTTCGGTAGTTGCTAAGATGTTTATAAAAACGGATGACACATTACTAGAATTAAACGATGCACTCTACTCTCTAATTTGAAATCAACTACGTCTGTACATACAAACCCGTGAGACTTCTGCAATGAAAGAACGTTAAAAATAGAGTAAATCGCACAATCAAAATACGCCAATCTTCCCTCTTATTCACCTCCCTTGAAAATTAAACGATGATAGGCGTACATATTTAGATTTAAATTGTTTAGCTTCATCTATATATGTTTCTGTTTTTCTGTGAGCCTTATTTCAGCATAGAACAGGAAGTATATGTATTGAGTATATGTACTGATTAACCACATTTCCTTGTCTGTTGTAGAAGAATAACGTCCTCCAAGGGAAAATTCTTAAATTTAAAATCATCATCATCAGAAATTATCTGTCTTGGGACTGGTTTCAGCTGAATATTTCCAAAATTTTCAACTTTGTGCCGCTGTTTCATTTCCTGGTAAGTTTTGTTTTCCCGCAAATCCGTTAGCATATTAAATTTTCGTCTTCCTTTTCTTGCGTTTTCCTCTTACGTTTCCTTTTATTATCCTACACAGTATGCTCTCATAACCCATGAGTTATGGGTTATGACGTACTCCAACCAGTTTGCCTTCCTTCTTTTTATTGTGTTAATGATTGATCTTTTCTATTCAATCCGTTCCAACACTTGGCCATTCCTCACCTTGCCTTTCCATCTCAATCTCATCATTTAATTTAAAATACTTCTCCATAATTTACCTCTCAATATGAGAATGAATTCAACTGACTAACGAATCCCTTCGTTATATTCCATGATAGACGGAAAAATTGAAAAATAAATTTTTAAGAAATGAAAAAAAGATAAATAAAAA
>KZ308983.1:254262-266442 GCA_000376725.2 Ladona fulva
GTCACTTGATATTTCTCTATATATTACCGAATCATCCGCAAATATCCTCACATTGCTATCGATCTTGTCGCTTAGGTCATTGATATAAATGAGGAAGAGTAAAGGTCCGATTACGCTGCCTTGAGGTACGCCTGAAGTGACTCTGACTTTATCCGAACTAACGCCATCAAGTACCACTTGCTGTTCTCTCTCGTATAGAAAATTTTTGATCCATTCAATTATTTCCTTGTTGATACCTGCTAATTTTAGTTTGTAAATTAATTTGTAGTGTAAACTAAATATGCTTCTTTAATGCTACATATTCCTCTTTTACTAAAAGGTTGCAATCACATTGTGATGTTTGTATTTCATAACGTTAATTTTTTTAAAGTCACTCTTAACCGTTTTCATTTTAGTTCCTTCAAACCGTGAATGTTTGGCTCTACTTTTGTTTTGCTTATCGAGGGAATGAACAAGCGCTTAATTTTTCTCAAAGCGCTCAAAACTTTTAAGAAATGTTCCACCTTCCTTGCAAAGGAACCTGAACTCGTTAATCCGGCGTTACTCTTTGTAATTATTTTCCAATCACAATCATTTCGGAGAAATCTTTACCCAGTTCGTTTCCCTTTCTTCGCTTGATCTCTCTTAAAGTCGACCTTTTTAAACCCTCCCTCCCATTAACCTTCTCTCCACCTCTCATTTCAATCTCATCCCATAGCATGTGTTAACAGCCCTTCCTTCCTTCTACGGCATTACCCCTTCATCTGCTAATGGCTCCGGAATCTAACCAACAGTAATCCATTCCCAAAACTTGCAATTCTCAACTGGGGAGCCATCTCCACGGCGACCGAAATCATCAATCAGTCAGATGGAGTCGAGGTACATTCCCCCTGATCCTCGGCAATACGGGGATATGTATCGCCTATTTGACCCTGTCCTAGTAAAAGGCCACGTTCGATATCTTTTTGCTGGTGATGCATTGCTTCTCTAGGATCCGATCCAAAAATAAGAAAGTTTAACGTCAGGCACGACCTCCATCGATTTCGCTAACAATCCTCTCTTTATCTTCAATATTTCATGGCGGTGAAATACGGAGGAACCCCGGATTGGAGAAAAATTGGGACATTAGTTTCAGAACCAATCATCTACCTCAATCGATAACTTCTCCATTTAATGACCAAACGTAATTATAAAATAATTGATTAGTATCAAAAGTATACCCGTGATATTAAATATTTATATAGCCTGAAATATAAATTTATTAAACATCTACATACTATTTATTACATCAAAAAAGAACAAAAATTTCTTTGCGACAGATACCGGTCAAATGTTCCTACCACGAATAACGACGAAATATTTTACATTTACCCATTAGCATATGATAAAGAAATATGAGCATTTCAATGACTTTGTTTCTCTTCTAAGAAGCTGTATTTCTTGGAAGCCACTGAGATAGGAGCGATGCTGATGTATTGCATTTACTTTGGTCACTCCTTATTTTGAATGCTTTGAAGAGTGTTATTCATTGGGGCATTTGCGGGTTAGATGGAAGAGGACACTTTTAGTATCAATCTCGGCCAATTTATTATTTCTTTTATTATTGTTGTTCTGGACTTCTGTGGACTTTTTCTGCTTATACAATTCTGGCTCAGGGAGGAAAGATAGGGAAAACTACCTCAATCCTCATTTTACCTAGTCGCTTCATCCCCTTCAGGCTGAAAACTGCGCACCCAGAGCTGTCAAATAGAGTTAAAAGTTAAATTATGCAGGTGAAATAATCGCAGACAGTATTTTAGAGCACAGAATGCAAAATGTATACACATTGTTAAATTAAAATATGGAAAATTTTGAGGGAACTGTTCCAGTTTCACATGCATACTAAAATATTATAAATAATTGTTGCTGATTTACTTATAACTTTAGCATAATATTTTGTCCTGAGTTCCATCATCCGCCATCAATAGCAAACTTTTAAAATTGTAAGGAAAATCAGATACGTCCGAGGCTGAGGCTGAACAAGATCGATGAAACCCCCGAGCGTTCCCGCACTTAGAAAAATCCAATGTAGAGGAAAATATGCCCATATAATGCTATAAAAACATGGAGATTATCAAGAAAGTAAAGCAGAAAGAAGGATTGTATTAAAAAGCACAATATCTAAATAAACTGCAGTATGACTAATAATTATTATTTGGAGAAGTTGAAAACACTTCGAAACATTTATTACAAATTATATTACAAATATTAATACAAATCGTCCATTAAAAACTAGAAAAATACTAAAATTGAGAATTCTATCAAAACAAAACAGAAATGTAATGCATAAAATTTTCATACATATAAAAGAGAAAAGGGACTTATATTTTCTAAGAACACAGGATTTACTAGGCGTAATGGGTGAAAGCGTGTTAACAGTACAGACCAGAGCATCTTTAGAAAATAACTAATAAAAAAGTTAAATTCATTCAAAAAGTTAGGAGGAAGCAGCGTAAAAAATAGTAAGCAAAAGATAGAAAAAGTTTTAGAGATAAAGTTGTACATTTAAGCGAGAAAGAACTTCTGAAGGACTCAAGAAAGAAAGGAGAGAGATGGTGAAAATGTGAAAGAACACGAGATAAGTAAAACGACATTTGAAAAAGAATTGAATTTTCTACGTGGTCCCGACAACAAATAGTATTCCGGCATATTACTTCTTTAATACAATTAGAAAAGACAGTGTTGGTTGGAAAATATGATAATGTAAAGATTTATAAAGCTCCAAAAAATGGGAATTTTTAATGGCATATAGGCCAATATCCCACGCATTCCCCATCACGTATCAACCGATAACCGTCAAGCAAAAAATTTGAACAACTTGATTGTCATACTCTCACAAAATAGTAGTTCCTTCCATAAAAATCGACCGGGCTATTGCGTGTGCAAAGAGGTGGAAGGTATGCACTACGCAATGCACAGTCCGAATTTTATGGAAGGGACTGTACGAAAGCACCTCAAAATTCGCACTGATGCCATCCCGATTATCTCACGAATGTTATTGACCGCGGATGAGAATTTCACTTTAATTCTGGTTACCTAATTTTACAAGACTTACTCAAATTCCAGTTCTATCCTAATTTTAAGTAGCTTTTAGTATGTGCAAAACCAAAGTGAATTTTAGAGGAGATTAGGTTGAAATATTTGGGCTCAAATCTTCTGCGGCGATCTCTTTCGAAAAAATACGTTAATGATATTTGTAATCAAAGCTGTAGAGTTGTCGATTAGGGAAGTAGAGTTATGGTGCATGCACCCCCTGCCACATGCTGAAAGGCGGTTTGCAGGGTGTACCCTGAATATGTAGATAGAGTATATGAAGGAGAAGAAATATTACAGCCTTTAGGAACGTTTCAAATCAGCTCAATTTTGTCTACGGGGTTTAAAAACAATGAAACAATTAAATGAGCTTTTCTGAGCCGAGTAATTCGCAACCAGTATGGTACTTGTCAAATTTTATTCCCCGTCGAGAGCAAACGAGCACTTCCGCTAGTACAAGGACAAAGCACAGTCGGCATGCGTATCGCCCCCAAACACCCGTTTAGTAGTGAGATTGATTGCGCGGGTGCAGGAGCAAATTATGTCAAGGGGGCGAAGGGAAGCCGGTCCGAGATGAGGTTGGAGACACGCCAAATCGCAGTCGAGGCAACGCGCTGTCCGCACCAACGCGGAGATTGAGACGAAGATTGGGAGAGTAAACACTTTTTGGACCCTCTCTCTTCTTCCTCTTAAAAGTTTTCATCGGTAGGTTTATGAGGAAAATGCTTTACTAAGAATTGCTTGATTTATAATTCGTTCTCGAAGGTTTTAAGAGGAATATGGACGCTAATGAAGGGATGAAGGAAAAAGTTTGAGGGAGCGAGCGTGGGGCGGATTATGATAGATGGGAAAGTAACTCGCGTCCTAAGATACACAGAGAAGTCGAGGATTATGATCGAAATCGATTTCGTCAGAAAGAAGAGAAGGGATTTTAAAAGTTAACGAACAGTTCTTCCGGAATTTATCCTTGCATCGAAAACAGAAATAAAATTTACATAAACTTATGGCGTTGTTTACCGAGGAATGGTGATGACGATATGGGTGTTTTTCGTCTTGAATAGCTTGTATACATAACGAAATAATCAGAAAATGAGACGAGTCACTTAACTGCTGACGGCACACCTCTAAGATTATGAATTGCTGTTTTTAAACCAGTGAGTTGCCAATTTTAACCAATTTTAGGTGCCTGAATTTTTTTATTTTTCGCGCCCGATACGCTAAAGGAACTGTATAGGACAGGGATAGGAAAACTTTTCTCATTGAATGGCCACGTTAGCCGTTCGCCCCGATAAGAAGACGCTAGGTCTCACATAAAAGCATCAAGCCGTACTGAAGGGGCATATTTTCTCCATTCAACCAGTATAGGATCGAAAAAATACGAATGAAAAAGAATTTACTCGCTTACTGAACCTACTAAGAATAGAGTCAATTTTGTATTCACGTGACATAATAAACGAGATCGGAATACAAATTTATTTATATGTCTGCATTTCTTTCATTAAGTGGCTGAAACACCGCACAGAAAGCCCTAACATCCATATCAATATCCTTCAGTAAGAATCCTCCTTTCCAATATCAAAATTGACTATTAATGAATTACAACAGGAGCTTATTTAAGGAAAAGGGTGAAAGGTAACATCGCACATTAAGGTGTGTGCCTAGGAATATTCCCAAGGATAAACGGACATGAAAAATGTTTGACAGGACCGGGACTCCAAAACGGCAGGTATAATTGTTCTGGTAAGGCAGTCTCCCGGAAATTGGAAGATCCGGGTTCGATTCCCGGTCCCGTCAGAATTTTTCATGTCCATTTCTCCTTGAGAGTTAATTTAATTACAACAATAATTAAACTTAAGTGTGCTCCTGGATAGCCAAGCGGACTGCGCTTCTTCCTTTGGAGGAAGTGGTCCTGGGTTATGTTCCCTGTGGGTGCATGTGGGAAAAGACCCTACTTGTCGAAGTACTTTTAACAAAACTACTACGACAACTAAGTTACCTGATTTTAGTCACATCATTTCGAATTCAGTTGCATCATAGCGTTCATAATTGTTAAAGCCAAATTAATTAAAGACACCTTAGCTGATAATAAGAATAATATTATTCATGGTAAAGCAAGAATCACTAAAAAGTTTCATTAAAACATACATAATAATATCATAGTATAGAGCAGGCTATTCCCTCTCGTCCCTACTTTAGGAGTTATTCCATAGTGATCCGACGAAGGACGCATGTGCCGATACATTCACTCGTGATGATATAAATATGATGAACATCATCGACCCCCCCCCCCCCGCTAGCTATAGAGTATTTATTACCTCTGCGTTTTCTCGCGGTTTTTTTCACTCCCCGTCCTGTGTGGGCGCTTTCCCTCATCATGGGTTTTTCTTTATAAACCTTCAGTTGAGGAGTTTCCTCCAGCAACCCAAATATTCGTTTTTATTTATGTATATCTAAATAGTATGCATTAGTTTTATTTATCACTTGATAGCCTATTAATTTGTATGTACTGTTTGTACCAACTACATTGTAACCATGTCTGATAGTTTGTTTGGATGCATTGATGCATTTTTTTGGGTTTAAATGTAGTCAATTGTCATTTCTTATTAGTATAACATAAATATCATGTAATATCTCCGGAAGTAAGGTGTAAGAGCCTTGTTGTTGGAATAAAATAGTAGTAGTAGTAACAATAATAATGTTTGAAGGGCATCTACTGACAAGCCATTCCGGAATTAGCAGGTCCTATAATGACAAGAATAAGGCAATTATGTATAACATTTTTTATGCTAAACTTTCTGTGCATATGTCTGGGCAAAGATTTATAAAAAAAAAGGAATAGCTATTTTGATCAATGGGTTAATTTTGGAAATTATATTAACTGCTTGTGAGCTGAAGCTAGTCAGATTACTATTTTCATTGACTTAATATTCTTATGCATGTTTTTTGTGAAAAATACATATATTTCCTAAAAATAATAATAATAATATATACTTAGTTCAATTACTTTTTTCGTCACCTTCAGGTAAATATAGTGCAAGCAACAAAAATTTTAACTATATTTTATCAAGGGTTTTCATTATTACACTACTTTGTAACCCTAAATCTTCTTCATTTTGATAGAGTATTTAGTGTGTTTAACGATGTAATCTCTTATTTCGTGTTGGAGATGAATGAAAGAACTCAGAAATATGCAACCATAGCCGAGGGCGCTTCTCAATTTGTCTCTTTTGAAACACACGTCCTCCCACACTCAGATTTCTCTCCCAACCTCTATTAAGATCGCCCACCTCTCCTCCGATCGCTCTCTTCCTACAAGTTATTCTCGCCCCCAAAAATGGCGCCACCGCCAACTGCCCGACAATCCGTTGGCGGCCTATCTCTCAACCCATTCATTATGTCATATCCTCCCACAAACTTTGCTCCACTTCCCTTTCTATTTTATCTCGCTATACTTTCCCTCCAGCTAATTACTTCATTTTCTCCGTTTTATTTCCGTTTATCTCCATCTTTTTCCTTTTGATTTTTTCCCCATGATTGCTGCCCTTTTCTCTCCATTAATTTCTATTCTCGAAAGTCCGTAGTTCAGCATCATTAACCAGAAGAGATATGAAGACTTCTTACCTCGATAATGGAAAGTTATACGGCGCTTTTACCCATGCATTACCGAAATGTGAGTATCGCTATATTGAGAAAATCTGCAGAAATATATCAGTATTTTACGCTAGTTTTAACTTCAAGGTTAGATGTAGAATACGTCTAGCAAATGTGGTAGAATATGAAACAAAATATCGGGAGTCCTCAACCAGTATATGAATTTAAAATATGGTTCTTTTGCGCTCAATCTATTGACAGAGACAAATTTCAATTAAATATTTTATAACGTCAAACTTTTCCCTTATCTCCAACTTCATTTCCTTTCACTCTCTCCTATTTTCTCAATCTTTCACACCACTTTTACCTTTTTTTAATTTGTTTTTGAATGGAAAATTACTGTTTATATTATGTTTCCTTTTCTTTTTGTGTGTTTTATTTCTATTATGCATTAGTACTTAAATTGTAACTTAATTTGACTTCCTTTTTATTTTTTTCTCTATTTCTAATGGGTTAAATGTAATGCGAATCTAAATAGTCCAAATTGCGTCCGAAAATCAAGCCCTATGTATGCATATACTAAAGAAAAATAGAAAAACGACTATTCAAATAGATGCCTCTGTAGGCTTTGGTTTCCTCTGTGCAAAAACTTAGTGTGCGGGTAAATGTGTACAAGTGCAAAGATAAATCTGAATCCCGATAAACTATCTTTATTTGCACAGCCATATTTTATCGCAGTTTTCAGAAATATGCACTAAAGTTAATGAATGAAATTAATATGACATTTTCTTCAAATATGCATACAAAGAGAGAGAATTGAAATTCCTAAATGTTGCTTGATACTCAGACATAAAAATCAGTATCTGTTTATTCTATTTTATTAAGCCAGACTTTGTAGAAATACATTCTGAAGTAAAAAGTAAACTTTGATATATCCACAAGGTCACAACTACGTCGGCTACACAGCCATCATCAGGTGGTTGTGATAATAAACACTTAGTGGTTATCACAAGTTTTCTTCATTCCTTCGTCAGTATCTAATTAAAAGTATGGTTTGCATTGAAGGAAATTTTCAAACCATGCTAAATTCCCAGTTATAGTTTATTGGAATTCCACGCCCGCTAAACTACATCTACATCTACATAAGTACCCTGCAAGCCGCCTTCCGGCGTGTGGCAGGAGGTGTAAACACCAAGAGTAGAATTACTTCTTTAATTTATTATTATCGCGTATCGTTCGCGAAAAAAAAGTCTCTAAAACGACTTGTCCTCGCGTCTATTTCTCTTATTTTACGCTCACTGTCAGATCGGGCAAAGTAACTTAGAAATTACGAGATAGAAGGTGGAAATACTCCTTCGAATGTATCCAATATACGTGATTGAAGGGCTTCAGATGATGGTTCCACATACCAGAAGGTGACTAGCAGGATATATGTAAGATAGGAAGATATGAATATTTTTCATCTTTATTTTTATTGACTGCAAATAGTCCCAGAATCCGGTATGCTATAATAAAATAGAAGAAATTGGTATGATTTGACGTAACTCGGCGTAGCGGAACGTGTAAGTACTTAAAATATGTGATAATGAATTGAAATGGTATTTTTGATAACCGTTGCGAGTTAGTAGGTTTTGGCTACTAATATCAAAGCCAAATGTGTGGTACGACTGTGATATGATCAGCTCTTCTGCCGCCTATTATTACCTAGAGTTTAACCTCTGGTACTCATTTTCACTGGCTAAATTGGCCTGCGGCCCAGAGTCATGCGAAGAACGACAGCAGGTTAACTGTTTTAACTCAGAATTGAACCCCAGCTCTCTGCGTGGTTTTCGAGAGCCTTAACCACTATGCCTTTGAAGCTAATAACACGAATCAAAGTAGCATCCCCTTAACAAAGTGGAAGAGACGTGACATGGAAGTTAAGAGGTTAGAATACCTGCCCGGAAAATGGGAGACCGGAGTTCGAGTCCCAGTTATGTCGATGTTCTCGCTTTTCTTCATCCTCTAATAATGGCAAGATGAGACCAGTACTATAATATGATAAAAATATTGTGGAATAGTTTCTATACCAACAAGCAAATGACGATGAGTATGTTAATAAATAAGACCAAATAATGCAAAAACTGTAGCATACAAATTAGGAAACAAAGCACAAACCAATTATCTTATATTATCAACTATATATAAGTAAATTGTTGGGAACCGGTATAAACGTTTAATACAAATCTTAGAGAGTTGAAATCCAGTGTATCCGACTGAAAGATAACATCGAGAGAGGAAAGGTTGATTAATAACCTCACGAAGCCTGCCGATAATACAACCCAAGTGAAATATTAGGTACTCGGGACTGAAGATCAACTTTTAAGCGAATTAATAAATTCCTAAACTCATTATGGTTAACGTAATCACGACTCAACCAAGGCGTTTAATCCCTGAAGGATACAACTTCTAACTAATCAAACAAATCTTTCCCTTCTTGAAGAAAATCAATAATGGTTAGCCATTAAGATACGATACTTTGGTATTGTATCAATTCACACCGTTCTTTCACTCATGTCAGAGAGATTCACCAAAAAGGATATCGAGGTGTGATGGAGATCGCATTTATTTAGGTTGATTAAAAATATTAAATCTTACTTAATCACAATTCATTGCTATTCGCTATTTCGCAGAGAGCCGTTTCTGTTTGCATTAGCACTTTAAATTATCGCTTAATAATAATGAAGTGTTAAGAGAAAGCTTTTAGAATTAGCTCTGCTATTGACCGATTTTTTTAATAACAGACTTCTCTAAGAGGCAAACATGTGAAGGAGGAAAGTTTCCATCTAAGTGTTGGCTACACTATGATTGACTTTACTTAGGAGTTAATTAGGAGCTCTCAGTCGAGAATGCATAATTCAGTAGATTCTGACCCGTGCGGAAGCAGTTTACTTAGATTCTCTGGAGAGGAACGCGACAGAATTGTAAACAGTGTAAGCACGTTGCACATTACATTTTTGGATAACGAGTAATAGATGAGGTTCTTAACAAATTAGTCACATAGATTAGAGCAGCTGTAGATTAAGGGAGAAGGTTAATAAACTTTCTTAGTTGCTTACGTTCACTCATTTGGGGTCATACCAATTGAAGTAGGTACCAAGAGAATTCAAACTCTAGTAGAGAGAGAGTTATCCTGTGAATATCCTTAGAAACGGAGTCCAGGTGTAATTTAGGTGATAAAAGAGTTGCCAAAATCTATTCCCTGCGATACTTTCTCCCGTATACAAAAATATTTTCAGAAACGTTTTGCAATACAACGCCCCGTGGATTCACCACAAAAAATGTACTTTGTAATAGAGAGCAAAAATAAATTTTTCGAATCGCTTTGCAACGATATCGAAAGTTGTAATCATTGCAAATTCATCTTTTTCTAAAATGTCTAATCTCGTAGGATTGATAAAGAATTTCACAGCCGGGTAATGGGGGTAGAACTAAGGATTGATTGGCCTTAAAAATTTTGCTCGCGCAATAAATAAGAAGATAAATCGATTGCCATAATCGATAGACTCATACGAGTAAGTTATTGATAATTTAAAAACGTAACTATTTTCATTAAAATTCAAACGCCCGGCTGTACTTGATATTTTCCTCTTCCCTAATAGAAATCATAGTAATTGTATCATAGCAACATTTCATTCTATATATTTAAGTTGTTTCCGCGATAGTCTACCAATTAATTCCCAGCAAAAATTTAGCCTTAATGAAATAGCAAATGCTTGGAGCGCAACTCAATATATTTCGCGCGTGTTAATGATTTCCTTTTACGTTCTGTTGGAGAACCTTGTTACTTCCCAATTTAATGTTTACCTTTAATTTTAATATGAAAATGATAGAATCGAAATTTTGGCAACAAGAGATAAGGCAGTCTTCATACACAGATTCCGAGTAAATATTGATTCGAATAATACTTGCTTATTCTGCATCCCGAATTTATACCTATATTCTGTTCTTAGTTAGGAATATAAGTAACCGAGATACATCCGAAGACTTGTTCTGAATGTTGACATAAAGACATCTACATCTCTTGTAATCTTATTAACAAATCCAATTACCCTTCAACAAATCTACTATCAGCTACGCATCAGCAAATACAGTGTATTATCATGCAGAACTTCTCCTCGCTCCAACAAGCTACTCTGCTGTTTTGCGGAACTCTCGATTGCCTTTTGCACCAAAATCCCACTTTTATTAACCGAAACTTCATTCCGACTCACAATTTATGCCCCAATGCTTCTCGGAGACAGGTTTAAGCAAACGCCAACTTTAATCAACTTATTCATACGAACTTATCAAGTTATTTCTCCGCAGGCCCTCCCGTTCTTTCACGCGTTCCACTGGCGGTTACAAATCAAACAGCGTCGAGAGACCGCAGTACTATTTTTGCCTCATAAAAACGTCAGGCTTCATCGAAAGGCTAAACATCCGAGTCTTAAGGCCGCGACTTAGCGACGAAAACCCCCTCGACTTTTAGTTCATCGTTAGAGGGGATGATAAAAGGGTAACAGAGAGAGAGTGGCGTTCTTGAGAAGGGGACCATTAAGGATTCATTGCGGCCCGCATCATTCCAAAGCCGTAAGCGCAGCGGCTATGTGAGTGAGTGTGTGTGTTTTGCGTACTTTGCCTTTTGGCAGACCGACTCCGGAGGGATTACTGTGTCGAAAGTAAAGGACGGCGGGAACGCTCGAAGAATCACAATGCACTATGGGTAAGATAAATGGAGGAATGGAAGGGTTGAGAAGGGGTGCGAAGACATTTTGGGCACAGCGGGACGGAGAAAGAAATGGCGTAAATGGAGAAAAGGAGTAGTGATAGAGAGTTAGACGAGGATAAGATGGATAGACCGAGAGGGAGAGAAAGATGACGTAGAAAACTACAGATTTATTAGGACTTACCACTTATATATTGAAACTTGATAGTTAAATATATGATGATAACTGAAGTATTAATCATTGTATATTGGAGACATTTCTCAATTTTAATCACCTTACGTCTCTGAATCTTGATAAAAATTGTCTTTTACTTTACATGCAAGGCTTTATTTTAGACTTAAATACTTCTTTAGCTAAAATATGATTGTGTAGTGAACTTAAATACAGGGGAAAGGACAGAGGGGTAGAAGAAGACGCAAGATGTTAGATAATATTATGGGCGGGAGAAATTATGAAGGTAAAGGACATTGAGTGGAATCTTAGAGGACATAAACCCACCGAGAGGTCGAGGACTTCTGAATGAGTGTGTACGTGGAGAACTGTTTTTCGGTAAAAAGAGCAAATCAGGGCAGCTATTGATTGGGAATATTAGTAAAAGACATAAAAGTATTACGTTTTGAAGGATGAAGTCAGATCCATAGAAAAGACTGATATTAGACATGTGACTATTCCTCGTTCCAAAAATCCTGGCAGTATTGCCTTATGGGGGAAACGGAAAGCCTCGCGCCGGGTCTCCTTTACGCGGGGCGTCTGATTCAAATGGATAAAATTAAGATTTGTAGTATACGAT
>KZ308984.1:0-18731 GCA_000376725.2 Ladona fulva
TGGATGAGTTATATGTTTCAATTACAGTAAAATCCGTTCAGGAGATTTACGCTTAAGACGTTATCCCGCTTAAAACACGATATTTGTCCCGGTCCCTAACAAACGAATTACATGGTAAAAATGTTTCTGGGAACGCTCTGCTTCCCGCTCAAGACGCGAACTTTTCCCGTCCCCAGATGCGCTAAAAGCCGCTTTAACCGAATGATTGACCAATTTTCTTTACGTTATCTGTATCTATGTTTTCTATCTCCACTCTCATCTCTCATATTCCTTTTCTAAGGCGGTTCCCATTGACCCTGATGTATCCGATTAACTTATCTCCGGAGAAGTAAAGAAGATATGGCGACGATAAGCAATCCATCCATGGATTCAGTCACACATGAGACCGTCGTGGTTACTCATTTGTTACATCAATTACGTAAATATTTCTCGCATTTAAGCGATCCAGCAGTAAAATTCACAGTATTAGGCGAGGTGTTGCGGAAATCCATTGGGGACGAAATAAATGAACTTTAATATAATGAAAAAGTACCGTCTTTTTCGTTTTTCCGTGATGAAATTGAATTTTTAACCAAGCAAGTAGCTAAGACGTTCTCTTTGCGCGAGAAGCAGACCGTTCTTTAAAAAAAACGAAGGAAGGTGACGATCATTACATAACCCGGTTTTTACGTTATTCCGCTTATGAGGCTATTTTCGCTTGGTTCCCCGTAAAACGTCTCAAACGGGTTTTACTGTAATCTGGCATTTGTTCTGCGACCTAATGTAGCAATGCATGTAAATATAATTTATAACTGTCAAGAGTATTGGCCAATTATCTAAGATGCTTTACTATTTCCATAGGCAGTCATTCAAAGCATAATGTAGGGTAAGAAAGCGCGTAGAGTAACTGATGGATGGGCATGTGGCTCGCGTTAAGCGTCTCGACTCTAACGTCTAAAGTCAAGCATTTAACTACTCGCGTGTAGAGTTTAGCGTCCGTCGATCAGCATCTCGCATCCAGCGTTTCCCACCTACCATCTAACGTTTACTGCTTCGAATATGACTTCTAGCGTTTTGCTTATAGCATCCGGCGTATCGAGTCTTTCTCGTATATGGTCTAGCGACCTACAAACAGCGTCGAAGTTCTAACGTTTAGTTTCTATTGGCCTTCGTCTAGCGAATTGGGCCTTGCGTCTAGCGTATTGCGTCTAACGTTTTGCGCCTATCGACTCGCATCGAGCGTTTAGCCTCTCGCAGAAGGTTTCTTGCGTCGATCTCCTCGTGCGTAGCGTCTAGCGTGTAGCGTACGTCAGCTCGCGACCAATGTCTACTACATTTGTAAATACCGTCCATGTCCTAGCGCATTGGGACTAGCGTCTCGAAACTATCGCCTCACGTCTAGTTTCTAGCGTTTAGCGTTTTTTATATTGCGTTCGTAACGCCAGATGCTAGAAGACGTTAGGCTAATTGTCTCGCGTCATTACTTTCGCGTACTTAATCTACCGTCTCTCGTCTAGCGTCTACTTACATCTTATCTAGCGTCTAGGGCCTAGCGCGTTGGCTCTATCGTCGTGCATTTTACACCTCTGTNAAAACGTACAGGCGGTCCTGGACACCATCCCACTGTAACAGGCCTGACTGCTAATCGTCATCAGCAATTGGCTACAAGACTACGTCCCCAACTTGATGACACACCTATAACCACTTGCCTTGGATCAACCACACATTGGAAATGGGGAGAGGAAGAACAAAAAAATTCTGGAACATCGGCCCTGTCCTGCCCGGATACGAAGCAGTAGTTTGTCCTCCATATGGATGCTTCGAGAATAGGTTAGGGAGCCATACTGAACCAAGGACCTGGACAAAAAAAGGTTATTGCTTACACCAGTACAAAATTGAGTCCCACCAAGAGGAAGTATCACACCAATGAACAAGAGTGCCTAGCCGTCATCTGGGGCGTCAAGGTTTAGTAGAGAATAAATTCTCAAGGAATTATCATCCACCGATAATACCACAGTCAAAGGCTTGGAAGGAGAGCTTCTGTACCCCCTGGAGTACACGGCGAAAATCAAAGAAGTGCGTAAATTCCTTTAGCCCAATGGGGCGGAGGCGACCTGGTTTGCGAGAGTCAGGGATGAAGACGACCAACCTGGCAACCGTCGTTATAGCCAATTTTCCAGGAACCTTCCCAGCCAGCGCCTTCATCTGCACCATCAGTAACACGGATGTAGATTGGTGAAATGCTGCAATGGACCCTGGGTGGTACCCGCAGGATGACATATTCAAGGATCGATGGGAGGAGGAACCAGAAAACTGGATGGAGTGACCACCCTCCCGCTGAAGCCGATCACCCGACATGAACACTGACGTGTGAGTGTGAAATGGGGGGTGTGTCAGTGTAGTGAAGATGCCTTGAAGACATTACTCATCACCAATCAGCAAAAACATCCTCACACCCGATGAGCACTGAGCCCCTTGGACCCGAAAAGGAGTATATTAAGCCACAGACGGCTCCGCCCACGATGAAGACAGGGCCACTATCTGTCAGAGGCGGACTCCTTAATGGAGACCTCGCCTTGTGTGGCTTAG
Source organism: Ladona fulva (assembly GCA_000376725.2). Taxonomy (NCBI): domain Eukaryota; kingdom Metazoa; phylum Arthropoda; class Insecta; order Odonata; family Libellulidae; genus Ladona; species Ladona fulva. The sequence continues at coordinate 2,569 of KZ308984.1, forward strand.
TGCATAGATTCGCTGGAGGCGTGCTCCTTAACGGAAACCCCCTCTCTAGTGTGTGAACCATTCATGAAGGACCGCATGGAAATTACGAGGGCCATCTCCGACAACCACCAAATAGGGACTAGGAGCCAGCAGCGGGAAGACCCACCCCGCGGCGCCCCTTGGGAGCCGATCCACGTCGCCCCGCCGCATCTCTTCGGGGAAGGAGCAGCCATCCTCATTGCCGTAGAAGGATTCCTCATGGCATGCCTATGTAGGAGGTGCCACGGGACAAGGACCATCCCTGGGATAAGCGAGGACCACCATTCCTCCTCGCAACCAGAACTCCCCCTCTACGAGAGTGTGCTGCTCGAAACCAGCGCCCCGCCCGGAGAAGAAAAACGGACAACCGTCTTTTAATAACCCCCATCCGTCCGTCTGTCTCTTCTTTCCCCTTCCCTTTCCTTGTCGGCCCCCTTTCTTCTTCTCCCCCTTTTCTTTCAATTATTCTTCATCCCCTAACTTGCATCATTGCTGGTACGATCACTAGTTTTGATATCTAATTTTCAGAATGATTGAATTGATATGTCCTTTAATATGTACAGCTCAAGAATTACAGGCAATCAGTTGGAGGTGATGATGAGATATATGGAGGACCACCCAGATTTTGCCAATGGCAAACTGGGTGGTCCTTCAGGAAGGGCAACATTGCAGAAAATGTGGGAGGATTTGGCCATCCTGCTAAATGCAGATGGCAATGGTCCTTCCAAGCCTGCACTCAAGTGGCAGAAGGTAATATGAATGAATCTCACTGCAAATTTTCCTTTCATTGAGGATGAGAATTACCGTTTAATTTGACTTCTCATTTTTTTATGACATAGACTTGGGTGGATTGGAAGTGCAATACAAAAAAGAAGTTTGTGAAGGCCAGGCAGCATCAGTGTGGTACTGGAGGTGGGCCTCCCTCCCACATTACTCTCAGTAGTGTGGAGGAGAGGCTCATTGCCTTCCTGGGTCCAGCAGTGGTGGAGGGTGACACCACACCTGAAGCTGGGCTACTAGCTCCAGAAATTGTGAGATTAAATTAATCATTGAAAATATCTTTGGTTTACTATATCTAATTGTATAGCATATTATAATGTAATTGTATATACACTGAAAATTTCAGATACTCCAAGAAATAATGCTAGAGGATGTGCCAGTAGACCTACAATTGGAAGAAGTCAGTACAATTGAGGAACCAGAGATTTTACCAGTTAGTACTTCCACCAATGTTATGTACAGCATTCATTTAATTAACATTTTAATGTAAGAAGGGCAAAAAGGGACTTGGATGTTTCACTTCACTATATGTACTGCCTAGTCTTAGAATGAAAGAAACTTCTTATGGCATCATCGTATAAACATTCTCCCTTGTCACGAGGATGTTTCAATGTCCACACTCTGAGTAATTTGCAGTGGTTCAAACTTGAATTTTCATTCAGCAAATTTTAATTACCTTTTTTAGGGACCATCAGCTACAAAGAAAAGGAAGGGAGAGATTTTGATTTCAGGCTTCGTAGATGTGGAAGAGAGAAGGTTTCAGCTGGAGGAGAGAAGGTTGCTGCTGGAGGAGAGGAAGGTGGCAGCATTTCAGTCTCAGGCCAAATCAATGGGGGAGGGATCAAAATTCCAGGGAAAATTTATGTCTGTTATGTACTCCATTGCAGCATCCTTAAGTAAAATAGCAGAAGGAGAGAATAAACATTGAGAAAAATATCTGGAGCTTTTATTTGTTTCATTTTCAATATCTTGAGCCTTAAATAGTACTTAGATATGTTGTATTTTCCACATTCACCCAGGAGGTAAACAGCATGAATGCGTTTCTCTTTATAATGGTAAGAGATCCCCAATAGGCCTATGAGAACCATTAACAGTGTAGCTACTCCTGCAAAGGAAATGAAGATTAATATAAAGTTTCTTATTATAAACTTTATTTAAAGGAGACAGTAATATCACTGAACTATGTAAAATGCTGTGCCACGATTCTTCTCCTTGTTGGAACTCCCTCCATAGGGAGGTGTGCTTCATTCTCCTCATCAACAACTAATTCATCTGCTGCAATGGCAGGATGTGGCACCCGATAATGTAGAGCCATATTATGCAGAACAGCGCATGCATTAATCATAAAACCTGTATATGATGATAAATTCCATTTATATATAATACCATTAAGTGATGTATTTAATTAAACCTAAATTTTACCTGCACGCTCAGGAGAGTAATGTAAGGTTCTATCCTTACGCAAACACCTGAACCATGCCTTCCATACTCCGATACATCTCTCTACACAATTTCTAGCCCTGCAGTGATGAGAATTGTACCTCTCTTCAGGGCTATCAGGAGGAGGATTACTTATGGGTGTCATTAGCCAGGGCTGCAAGGGATACCCTGAATCTCCTATGACAGCATCATAAATTTAAGGGATTAAATGTATTAAAATAATTGCAGAGAAATTCCAAAGTAATCACAAATCTCACCTAAGAGCCAATGACTATGATCTCCTTCCTCATAAGTTCTTCTCATGTACCCACAAAGTTGAGACATCCTCCAAATGTGGGCATCAAGTGTTCGTCCTCCGTATGCCGCATTCAGAGACAAAATTTGCAAATCGTAGTCGCAAACCTATTTAATCAATATTTCAGATGATCGTCATAATGATTTCTTAATTTGACGGCCATTTGCCTGACCGAAGATTTGCTTGCTCCATCTTCATGCAAAAGTGAATATTTAGGATGGGGTTGGGTTAACGACACTCACGATTTGAACATTTTTGCTATGGAATCCCTTCCTGTTCACAAAGTCATGTTCGCGTTCACGAACAGGAGGAACTATCGCGACATGCATCCCATCCACGGCACCTATCACGCCGGGAAATCCCGATTTCTTCATGAACTTTAATATGGAAATAAGTTATGCTTAAATTTAAGTGGTGATTATTCGCTAATAGTCATATTACCTTATCTTTTTCCGCTGCTTTTCTAAAGCGGAGGCTGGAAACTTAATCCAAGCATGCAGGAGATGGCCGTTAATTGCGTCGCTTACTAAAGTGATGCTTTTGTATACTTCCGATTGCGACATTGCATGCAAGTAGTCTTGGCCCACTCTCCTCTGGTAGCTACCGGACGCAAAAAAGTTTAAGGCACATAATATCTGAAAAATTACGGAATGACTGTAGTGATTCCATGAAAGACTCATCTATAATATCGTAAACGATAATAGATCCAACATGAATTCATTAAATAAGACAAGTTCATTCGACCATCCTATCCTCTGAATAAGTTTTCAAAGGAAAACAAATCCTTCGCTAGATTTTTATCCATATATACCCTTAAATGGAAAGGAATTCCTGTGCCGCGAATCGGCTGTCTAACATGAGGACTTAAAACATCAGTCAAATGTATGACAGCCTCCTGTGGCAGCCTGAATAGCAGCTGAAATTCCTCCCTGGAAACATGGTAAGGATTTACGACATCTCGCATACGTCTACGAGTGATATTTTCACCCCTTTCCATCTCCTCCCAAAGGAAGTAAGCAGCAACAAGACGTTCAGCCATGTTTGTTTACTTCTGCTTCTCGATGGATGCGTACGGTCTCGCGGGCCAAATTCTGATCGAGCTAGGTCTCGATATCGAGGAGGCAAAGATATCGGTTATTTATTTATTTAGGAATTACCCGTCGCGATTAGGTCGTGGGACCCGGTGGCAACGGTTGAGGGGGTGCAAAAACAATGTACTTAACTGTCCGGCATTCGCCCAAAGACGGGAGGAAAACCCCTCCAAAAACCTCCCGTAGACAGTACACATTCAATACAACCAATTAATATATACATACAATACATCTGAATAAACATACATACATAAAGTTGAAATTAATTTTCCCACATACCATATTTTGCAGTGTCTATACACATATATACATATAAGTTATACATAGTCGAGTTCAAGAGACTTAAGTTAAAATACATTACATAATGAACATGCAACATAAGAACAAACATAGAAATTAGCAGCTTTTAATTTTTGCTTTGAAGATTTTAATATTTTTAGGCATTGGGATGAGAAGATCTCCAGGTAAAGCATTCCATTCCCTTATACCCCTGTTAACAAATGAGTATTTCACTACATCGGTTTTCTGTTCCCGTTCCTTTATTTTTAATGAATGATCGCCACGTCCTCTATACGCCACGTCATCGAGAGCTTCGTTTACAAAATCACCTTGGTGGATTTCGATCGAATAATATCCAAAAATGGCCGACTTATCGATCGGTATCGAGAATAGAGAAGTTACAAAATCGGACCCCTGGATAGGTACGGTTTGGTCTCGATCGGTGGCGGATCCTCTGTCACGAGTCCTAAAGCATGTTGCTTCTTGGAGGCGCCCCGGCCACAGCCGGGTACAAACGTAGACGTGCGTATCAGCTCCGCTGTCGAGGAATCCCCACGGGTCGTGGACTCTCCTGGGGTCTGATTTTGTAACCTATCTACTTATGTCCTATCTACTGTAGATCTCGATCGCTAAGTCGGTCATGTTTGGCTATTTGTCGATCGTCATCTTCCAAGGTGATTCGTAAATTTATTTGTCGATGTTGTTCGCCAGTCTTAGCGATTCTCATTGACAGCGGCGGCGACTACCATTTTTAGGCGCTAACTTGCGAGGCGATCTTGACCTGAGAGTCAGAGAGAGTGTACGTGTTTTCCTGAGCTCCCGAGAGGACCCCCAGGGTGACTGACTGGTGACCGGAGGTTGAGCCCTCATTACCCCGTGTTTTGCAGTTTCTGCGGTTGAGATAGCTGAGCTGTAGTTCTGAAGTAGTAGTGTTGAGTAGAAATAAGGCTTTCTTTACTTTTTTTTCTTCTTATTAAATTCAATTGCTTTCCCCCCCTTTCGTTAAATTCGGGCTATTTAAGTGTTTTTCTTTTACTTTTTTATTCTCTCGTTAAAAGCCTTATTTCCGTTGCTCTCGCCCAAACCTTAGTTTTTGGATTACTTTTTGAGGGAGTGTTTATTTCGAGTTAGTTTATAATATCTAGGCGTCACTCTTTATTTTTCCCCCCGTTTTCTAGTTTAGCTCTCAGGTCTAGTGTCGCAATTTTAGCTTATTTTCGAGTGTAGAAGCTGTTGGCAGTTTTTTTAAAGTGTTTACAATCTATTTGGTGTTTTAATGTATTTAATATTGTTCAATTAGCAGTTTTTGAGAGTAGGATGGCTTCCCCAAGGACTCCCGTTTCTTCGATCTTGAGAATTATAGGATATATAGGCTATGAGGTACTTGTGTTGCAAGTCGCGGAACTCTCAACTCCATAGGTTACGGCTGGCTTCGGCTCGCGCAGGACCCTCCGTTATGAGCCCTAAAGCTTGTCGCACCCCTGGGGTGCCTCGGCCTTGCCCGAGTACGGAAATAGGCAAGCCTATCGGCTCCGCTGCGGAGGGTACCACGCAGGTCGTTGCCTGTCCGTCCCGGAGGGCTGACGAGTGGAAGGTGGTTTCAAGTCGTGGTGCTCGCGGCATAGAGCTGCGAAAGCAGTGTGCTGAGATGCTTCGGCTGAACCGTCACCTGTTAGCAATAGGTTTGAGGTGATGACGGACCTAGAGCTAGAGCACTCGCCCGTTGTCACGGAGGAAGCTGGGCCGAAGGAAAGCCGTGAAAACCTCCATTCATAATCCAGTCTCCTTTAATTCTCCTATTTAAATGGCGTTCATTTCCCTCTTATATTACCTTTACAAAAGTTGTTCTATATTTCAACTTGTTTGCTAGGGCAAATTTTAAACTATCCTTTTGGTGGGTTTGGTAAGAATAAAGGATTGGTACTTAAGTTACCTTGGTACCTCGCCAGGTGACTGCTGAAATTATCATAATCGATTAAGGCAGGAGCTAATGTTGCTATTATTGAAAAAAAAACAACTGTCAAATGTATGAGTATTGAGTTAATTTTCTGCTAATTATAAAAGAGACCTCAATGAACTTTCTTGTTATCTGCAGGAAGACTGCTATTTTCGAGGCTAAGGAACTGTTCAGCCAAAATTGGCCATCTCTTCTTAATTTCAATCTGGAATTTGGATTAGAAAAATTTAATACTCCAACACATCTTACAGTAAAATATAACATGTTTAATATGATTCTGTTATATTTTCTTGTACTAATATCTCTGCTGATACATATTTTGATTTAATAACTACTAATTTTAAAGTTTATAAAAAAAATTCCAAATACCACAGTTTTAAATACGGAAAGAATAATATGAAATTTGATAGATAGGTGAAGCATGCATTCATTAAATACTTCACCTTCCCTCTCTCTGTATCCAGCTATGATAACAATCTTTCAAGTGAATGGGGAGAGGATGAAAATGTCTTGATGTTACTGTGATAAATTAATCTAAATGAGCAGTTTTTAATCAGCCAAATTGTGACTGTATCACCAAGGTCAAAATTGAATTGTTTGGGAAAAGTAAGATCAGCTTTTATGTTGGGAGTTATTTTTGGTAGGGAGTTGATTATTTGAGAGTTTGATAAGATTAATGTGATTTATCTTATCATACACTTTACCAAAGTAAAGTAGAGCATAAGATTAGATGTATTAGCTGATAATAGTTCATTATATAAGAGTATCTCAAGATTCTGGTGCTCATAAGCCATCAAAATGAAGACTGTCATTGTACTGCTTTCCCTGATAGCCATAATACAGGTCAGTATTTAAGTTACATTTATCAATTATATTGCTGGTTTAATATATTATTTTCAGATATTGCCTCTTAAAACTTAGTGCCATATTCTTAATTTAAAAGAGTGTCCCCCTTATAAAGGCAATTGGAAAAATTAACTGGGAAATTTTATTTAGAATATTGAAAGAATTTCTAACTCCTTTAGTTGCCTTTGTGTTAATTTATGGACTAATGAATAACTTTATAACAGATACATAACTATATCACTTGAAATGGATGAAAGATCAACCGAAGAATTAGAAATACTGTGTACAGTCAAGTGTAAGTCCTCCTTCAATTACAAAATTTCAGCAAGAAAAATCTAGCCTACCTTTGAATGATAGAGTTAAAAATACAATAATTATTATAATAGATGCATGGCATATGTTATGATTGCTGTCCAATGGAGATGTGGGTTGAGATATACCAATTGCATTAAAGCATGAAATTGAATTTGGCTAACTTTTACTCACTCTTAATTTCATCCTTCATTCAGTTGTCCATTCTCCTGTGTTTAGGCTTTCTCTACAGTTTATTATTTCAAGTTTTTATTTGAAGGTTGACTGTCACAAATATATATCCCAATTATATTTAGAAGAAAATTTGTTGACTTAATGGTGTGGAATAGAATATAATTAGAATAAGCAATAGCAATAGAATTGAACTTCTCAGGTGATATTGTAGCAATAATCAAATCATTTTTGAGAATTGCAAATTAATGTGATGTGCTTTTGTTTTGGAACTGTTGTATTCCGTTTTTTTATCGAGAGGTGGGGAATGCATTTACGCACCCTGACAGGTGGCCTACCCTGTGTGTGGGACTCACTCGGGAAATTGTGAGAATACCCATTAAACCCCACCCCTTCCTTGTCTGGGCCTGCTTGCGCATTACTTCAGCGTAGTCCTTATTTCCTAGTTGGTTAACTTTTACTCTTCTCTTCAGTTCTTCAGACATCCATTCTCTTTCTATCTCACAGGACTGTCTCTGTGAAATGCAACACTGTTCCATTTTCTCTATTTTCAATCATTCTATCAATTTTATTTTCGGTCGTGAGTTGACCGGTGATATCTTCTAGTGCTGCCCGTTGGTCTCTCCAATTGAACACTGTATGTTCTGCATCATCTTTTTGTGCTCCACAAAGGGTGCAGTTGGGAGTTGATACATTTCCCATTTTGTGCAGGTAGTCTCTGAAGTACCCATGTCCACTCAGGAATTGGGCAACGTAAAAATTTACTTTGCCTAGCTATGTTTTTAACTTAAATTATCAGCATTCAATCAAATATTTTCTGACAGTATTTTTTACGTGATTCTACATTTCTAAAGAATTAAGCTTAATAATTCCATTTCAGGCATCTTCTTTGAAATTAAGAAGTTTGAAGCCAGTACATAATGAAAAAGTCTTTGGTGAGTGTTTCGTCAGTAAAATATCAAAAGAGTGAGAAGGTTTATGATGCAATTATTAGTTGCATTTCATGTAAAAAGATTTGTTAGTATGGCTAATCATATGTGCTAACATTGACCCTCCCATGTTCCATGTATTTTTTTTTTAAATCCTCAAATAAGCTATAAATTACTACTGATTTAAAGACAGGACTAATCAAATTACTTATGAAATGAGAAGTATATCCTAATGATGCTCATTGTCATACATTAGGAAGTAATGAGGACTCTTCTGAAGATTTGTTTATAACTGGTGGAGATATAGCAAAACGTGGTCAGTTTCCATGGACTGTATTCATAAACATAGATAACAACTACATTTGTGGAGGAGCTCTCATTTCCAGCAGATGGGTGCTGACAGCAGCAGAGTGTACTTATGGGTAAATAATAAGCTGCACTGCCATTTATATATATATTTACGAATAATGCATCTCCAAAAAGTGTTCATTTCATTCACTGAGACTTAGATATCCTCAAGAGTGCTATGGAAACAATAACTACTCTCAATGCATCATCATGAGGTCTAAGAGTATATTCTGCATGAATTGTCTTCTTTAACCAGATAAATATGATGTTGTGTTGAATCTGAAATTCTTTTCAAGGATTACCAATAACTATTGACCATTGGGTGCTGAATGTCTACGGCCCAGTATTATAATGTACACATAAAATGGACTTCAACTAATATTCACTTTAGGACCTGGAATTACAATGGTTTATAAGAGTTAAAGTGGAGACAATAGTTAAATTTCTTTGTATATATCATGAATTAGCATGGATATTATCTAAAATATTCACTTTAACACATAAAAAAATCATTATAATACTGGGCTATAAAGTGAATATTAGTTTGCCATTCATGTAAAATCAGTATTAAGTATACATTATTATACAGGGTTTTGATTTTATCTAAATTGAAGGATTTCAATACTCATGTAATAACGAAGTGCTTACTTATTTTGTCATTATGGCTTTCCACGAAGTCCGGCCAAATACCATTGAATTTACTCATGTAATCCTTTAGATAAGTGAAAAAATCATTTTACATTAGAATTTTCCAAGGCCTTCATTGCAAACAGTAATTTGATAGGCTTTGAAAAATATTTATTTACATCTATGGGTACATTAAATCACAAAAAACAGGAAATTGAGAAATATTTCTAAATAAACATTTACTTGAAATTAATAACATAAGAAAATCCTAGTATTTTGACCTTATAAATTTATCAACATCAAATTGCATTTATCAGATGTATCTTAAAAAATCTAAACAATAAAATGGAAAGGAAAATGTGTGAAATATATTTACTGACAAATATCAAAATGATCCTCTGGATTCCTCTAATCAATAATGAACATTTTCTATACCTCTTCACCTTTCATTAAAGGTGACAATTTTTATTTCACTGTAGTGTCATCTGGCATTAGAAATATTTTTGACAGCGTATAAATAGAAAAAGAAGATGAGGGAGTGGAGAAAGTGATGAGGTTAATAATTTAAATTCAATTGAATCCCTCAAAAGATATTAGGATGGGATTTGTTCCTCCTTAAATCACCTGTTCTCTAGATAATTAAGTTTCTAGTCAAACTGGTATACCTCCTGCACTCCTCAACTTTCCTCCCCCAGTGCATTTTCCCCTTCTCACCCTCTCCATTTATACATTTTTAGATATGTACCAGGTGACCTAACTCTTGTATCTACGGCACTGTTGCTAAGGAAGTCCCCATAAATTACGTAGAAGTATAAAAAGTTTATCATTGCATGTATGTGCTTCCACTAAAAGATGCCAGATTTTATTGATTATAGGTACTTTTTGTCACTTCATTAGTAGTAAGGATATTGTACTTCTGAGGTGCTACCCAGAACTTTGCATTGTGCTTGTTAATTGACCCAGTTGCTGTCAAATTCAGCTGAGTAGGATTTTGTACATTCTTTGTGAGTCATAACGTCAAGCAGCTTTTTTTGTGTGATTTATTGTAAGTAGATGTGTTGATGAACGTTTCATCATACAGCAGTTTTTGGCAGAACACAAACTGACTGTTGTTCAGCTTACTTGCCCAATTTGGCTCCTTGCAACTTTTTCCTCTTCCTAAAGATGAAAATTAAGTCGAAAGGGCAAAGATTTGACACAATAAAGGAGAATGAAGCTGCATTGCAGGCAATGCTGGAGACACAATCAAAACTAGGCTCCAGAATGCATTCCATTTGTGACAGAAGTGCTGTGATTGATGTTTACAATCCCAAGGGAACTTCTTTAAATATAAAATCCAGGTGTTCCGGAAGTTTATTTAGTCCTACATTTTGAGACGTTTTGGGTAGCACCTTGTATTTATGAAACCAAGGGATAAAAGGCAAAGTAACACCAAATATTCTGAATATCATCAAGGTCTGCTTATGTAAAAGAAATTGAAAATGGAATTATTCCTTTTCTGCAGGTTTGGGCTATTTCAACTTTACATTGGAATGCAAAATATGGACGATGATGAAGTGGGCCGGTTAGTGGTCATTACAACCAATCGCATAGCCCATGAGGAATATGATTACAATGATTTCAAAAATGATATTTCACTAATCAAACTTAACCATGAGGTGGGAATGAACGGTTAGTATGGAATTGGTAGATTTGGAAGGCAACAAATTTATGTATTTATTTTCTCATCTTTGTGAACATGTTTGAAAGATAGGTTTCAGAAAGATAAATGAAACTAAAATTATCTTTTCTGGTTTTCTAACATTTCTCAAGAGTTTATGAATGCAGTAAAATATGCATGATTGCTTAAAATCCACTCTCAATATGAGAGTGTACTTCTTGCATCACAGATCTTGTTTATCACTTTATTACTCTTTGCATAGTTCACTAAGACATAGATTGCCATTAAATGAGAAGACTAGCAAGTAGGAGAAAGATTAATACCAAAACATAATACTGATTCTTATTAGTTATTCATTCACGTTAATAATGTTTCAAAAATTTGCCTCTTGCTTTCATTAAATTTATTTTAAAGCAGACAGTTTCTCTTAGTTTATTAGATAATTGATTCCTTTACAAAAATAACCTTAAAAATTATGATAGCAATTACCACCTTGGCTGATAAAGCAAATTAGGATTAAATTATCATGAGCCATAAATACAATAACATTTGTTTTGATATTAATTTTCTAAGATCTTCATATTTAGATGGCATAAATTTTTTTACCTAAAAGGTAAAACGATTAGGAGTAATTTTCTTTTGTTTTACAGCAAACCTAAGGAAAGTTGAAGGTAATCATAATATAATTAATTGCTCATTTTACAGATTACATTGCCACGGTTTCTCTACCGACCTATTCCATGGCATCCAATGATTATGCAGGAGACACAGCCATTGCTCTAGGATGGGGACTAACTTCAGATAGTATGTGGGCTCTTGTATGCATTCTGAAGATTTGCATTAAAACTTATAATAATCAATTTGTTTATTTTCCAGATGACACTCAAGTAAACAGAGATCTCAGATTTGTGAATCTCACGGTGATAAGTAATATTGCTTGCAAAGATTCATGGGGAAATTATATCTTAGATGGAAACATTTGTACTGATGCAACTACAATGAAGTCAACCTGTAGTGTAAGTCATCTTTCAATATAAGTTCATGACCTCAGTTTATAAATTATTAGCTCGGGTCAAACATTAAACCTTAACCATGGACAATGTCTTACACATCAACCCCCATTTGATCCAAAATTTTCTTTTCAAATTTATTGTTAAACAAAATTACGTATTTACCTTAGAAGGTCTGTTTATAGAAAGAGCTACTAACAATTATGTATTCCTAAATTATCAACCTCTCAGATTTTCTAATTAGGCTATAGTTATTGGCTAATTGTTTTTCCTATGGTTTTTGACATATTATCAAGTAAGTAAGCTTAACAGAATTAATTTATCTATAAGAAATTATTTACATTTCCATTTTGAATGTTATAGCTCATTCTAGTCAACTGCATTTAACCCTTCAGCTGCGGGAAACGTACTTCTACGTCCTTCTTAGAGGACTGCGGGAAAAACATATTTCTACGTTTGACCTGCTCTTTCTTCCCCGTTCTTGTCCTTTCTCAATTTTATGGCCTCTCAATGAGACACCCAAAGGCTCACTCATCTGTATTGTTCTAGATTGGGAATATCCAAGGGATTTGGCACCTCGGGGGAAACCCAAATNACATGGACCTACCGAAAGGTAGAACACTTATACGTATGTATACATGTCCATCTCAGTATCTGTTGCATTTTGTTCCAGTTAATTTTGTCATAAACTTTCTCAATATTTGCGATTACTATTGTCATTTGCACATTCTCCATTCTGACCCCTATTATTGATCCTATTAATGAACAGAATGGATTTAGATTCACTTCACTGACCTCTTCAGCTGAACATCGCTGACGAAGAGAGATCACCAGAGTTGCTCCGCTGATTTGAATGAAATATATTTTCCATGGAAGAGGAAATGAAATAAAAGTAAAACAGGGTTCACCTAAATAGGCCTAATTTTTAGTAATAATTGATTTTCTCTTCTAATTTTTCAGCCAGTTATCCCCATAGCAGAATTGATTGGTGTATCATTTAGAATGATAGCCTCTCATGCAAAGGGCTGAGATTTGAGTCCAGTTCAAGGTTTTTTTTCACGTTTATTTATTTCCATTGCATTCAGATTTTTATTCAGGTATATGAAATCATTCACTAATTGACTAAAAACATTCTTTTCATTAATTTATTTGATGGAAATTGCAATTTGTGCTTGGAGAGGTGGAGACAAGTACAAGAGTGGCAGTTTGTTTTCTTCAAAAGAATGTTTGCCAAGCACCCCTCTAAATGAGAGGCTAAACAATACAACAAACCATTCTGCTATGGGATAAATTAGCTGAAAAGTTTGAATAGGAAATGAATTAATTAATTAAGGCCCATTAAAGAGATCAATGTTTCACTTTCGTTTAATGTCATCTCCTCTACCAGAAAAAAAAATATTCCATTCAAACCAGTGAAGCAACTCTCTTGATCTCTCCTTGTCAATTACTTAATCAACATAATCAGGTTGATGTGATCTATTGTGATATCTCCAAATCTGGGTGAATCATACTCTCTTACTAACAAAACTCAAGGCCTCTGGTATCCATAGCCATATGTTGAATTGGGTGAAAACCATGTATACAACTGATGAAAATCTATGATTCTGTAAAAATTCTTTCATTGCTAGGCCATCACACTTAGGTCCATTGCTATTCTTATAATTTGTTAATGATTTTGGTATCACTCTAAACTATCAAGTTTCTCACTATATATAACTATTTACATTAACAATATGTAATCACATCAATTTTGACAATGATGTTTAAATTTTACAATACTCTGATTAGACTTAATGAATGGTGGCACAAAAATCTCATGCACCAAATAGTGTAATGTTATAACTCACTATAAGTGTAACGTTTGCATCTATTATGAATATTTTCTTTGAGTTTAATTAGAGTTAATCTTATTCCTGATTTGGGAGTTGTGTTTGACTCAAAGTTAATGTTAAGACTGTATGTTAATCTTATCACTACAAAATGTTGGGATTCAATGGGAGACCTTGAAAAGATTTTAATAATATCATTTGCCATACGCTTCCTTGGCAATATCCATACTTGAATCAACTACTATTAACCCACTCTACAATAAGTACATTCATTCTATGGAAAAACTCCAACACAAATTCCTTAGGATGGAGTAAATTAGTTAAAAAAATGCTATAATTCCATATCTGTTAATTCTCCTTTTCAATTCCAAGCTATAGAGCGTTTCAACCGTTCCAGTCAGTATGGGCTCTTATGGGAGAAAAACCCCGTGTATTCTTCCATAAGGAAAGTAGCTAGCCTCACGCCGGGTCTCCTTTACGCGGGGCGTCTGATTCAAATGGATAAAATTAAGATTTGTAGTATACGATGGTCGATTTCAACTTAAATTCTGATAAAGTTTGAATGAGAATGACTTCATCAACATAGAGATGAAGATTTTATGCTTTTATGTCAAAGNTTTGTTTATGTGTAAATGTGCATGAAATTATTCCTTAATTAATTAAGGAATAATTTTGAGTATCATGAATCTTGTTTGGTAATATATAATAAACGCAATTTGTGTTGAAATTACTTGGTGATAAATGACGGTAGATTGATTCTGGTGGTAAAATATTTAAGATTTGAATCAAAAGATTTTAATGATGGAAATAACCAAAACTAATTTGCTTTCCTTGGTGCATTTCAGATATGTGAAATTATTTCTCTGAAAATGCTATGTACCTGAATGTTGTGAATTTCGATAGTTGAAGGATGCATCTTGATGGGATTTAAAAATAAATGAAGTAACAGAATAATAGGAAAGTGTAAAAAAAGGGTTCAAATAATGGACAAACTCAAAAAGACTGAAGTGATCAATTAGGGGATTAAGGATTAACAACATTATTGATATAGTCTTTCGAATAATACTTTATTCAGGCTGTGTCTGAACTTATTCTTGCCAATTATTTTTTATTCTTAAAAGTTTGCAAAGTCAGAGGTGTAATGTTCGAAATAACGAAGATTGAGCTTGTTCAACTTAACAAATATTTAATATGCTAGGATGAGTGAGATGGTGTCCAGATTTAATGTCGAGGATCGCACTCATATATACACTCTCAGCTCATGCTCCACAAGATAACTGTCTGCACATGGCATGCCAGAAAAACAAAAGAAGAGGAAAATACATAACAAGAGGGATGATTTTGTGAGAGATCAAAGCATAAAAGCACTTTTGAGGGGATTGTAAGGTCTGGAAGATTATATTACACTAGAGAGCAAATAATGTTCATAAACCTCTGTTAACAGTCTCCATTTAAATGGGATTTTCTATATTCCTTGGAAAATTCCTCCACTTTGAGAAACCTTGAAACATCAAAGAAGATAATTCAATAGTATCCTTGATATTTATTTGTAATGAATGACATCTTATTTTTTAACTAAGAGTTTTCTGCCTTGGTAGAAACTGCAAAAAACTGATAGATCAGAATTTTTAAAGAGATTGTTTTATTCACTTGAATGGGAGTGCTGTATTCATGGTTGTACTACAGAAATGGTACTGGTAAAATGGTTTTAGTGAATGGTAATGGTACATTGTCTGCAAACTAGTAAGCGGTTTTTTTCTCCTTGTCTTTGTGCATTTCCTTGACATCCTTTATTGCCTTCTTAATATATACATTGAGTGACGATGAGCAACATCCCTGTCTTCCTAATTTTATTATTCTAGCCTCTTCTTTACTTTCACCACATTGGATTGCTGCTGTTTGCTACTAGAAAGAATATTGATCTGTATTTTTTGGCAATTCATGTGTCCTCCTTCTCATAGTGGAAGGGCTTGTGTGTTCCTATGACCTAGAGAGCGTAACTGGCGGGAACTATGTTCCTGGTAGGGTCACCCATGCCAGAATGGTCCATAGGTAGGGGCCTGACGAAAGGTAGTTCACACGGTGTCTGTACCTCAGTGACGCAGCTGCAAAGGCATCTGTACCCCAGAGGGGCGGCCATTATGGGTGATGGTGGTGTCACATTAAGAGAAAGGCAACGGGAAGGTTGAGGAAGGCAACGGGAAACCACCTCGACTACTACATTTATCCCAAGCAATTATGATGTACCAATATAAGAATATTATAAGTGGCGTAGACGGGACTCAGCCCTCTACTGAGTGTCTAAGTAGAGGGCTGAGTCTCTGGGAATGTCGTGCCTGGCAGTGATAGGAGTAAGGCTATCTCGGTCGTCATTCCACGAAACCCTTATCCAGGAAACAACAAGAAAAGAAGAGAGAAGATGGCCAAGGAGACAAGGGTGGGAACCTGGAATGTTAGGACAATGCTTAGGAAAGGAAAGTTGGAAAATGTAAAGGTAGAAATGAAGAGGTCCAACATTAACATACTAGGGCTATGTGAAGTGCGATGGAAGGATGGGGGTGATTTCTGGAG